>JAPSGF010000099.1:381731-504433 GCA_035772895.1 Perdix hodgsoniae | reverse complement strand
CCCCCCCCCCCCCCCCCCCCCCCCCCCCCCCCCCCCCCCTCCCCCCCACACGGAGATTCCCCTTCTTTCGTGACCCTAAGGGCAGCGAATGCTGGGGGCTGGGCGATAGGCTCAGCCCTCAGCCAGCCCCTGTGGGCGAGAATGGGTCCTTTCCCCCAAATCCCTCAGTTGTTTGCTTGTGCCCCCCCCCCCCCCCCCCCCCAGATCCCTGCCTGAAGGTCGTTTCTCCCAGTGTATCTCGTGGTCCCCTTCTGCCCCGACTCTGGCAGTGCAGCAAAAAGGCTGCGAAGGGTTTAAAGGGTTCTACCATTGGATTAAAGGTGTTTTCGCAGCCAGGCGTGGATGACCAAAGAAGGAAGCCTTCCCGCAGCACTACGGCACGACACGGGTCCACAGCCAGCAGTGGGTATCCTCATATGGAGCGGGCATCTCCAGCTGCCTGATCTTGGCTTGCCCAGTTCCTCCAGGTGTTTTATAGCAGCTGGGCCCCACCTGTTGGCATAGCATGAGGAGCAGCAAGGGGACAGGTCGCTGTTTGGGCCTCAAAACTTTATTCTTCAGGAGCAGTCAGGAGTTTAGATGTGTTCCAGCGTATTTTGGAGGAAAGGTGCTTGAACTACGCAGTCATCCAACAGGCTTGTTGGGTTCAGAGGGCTTGAGATGCTGTGTGTTGTGGTAGGGAGTAAAGAATCAAGCCCTGTCTCTAATGTGTTGTTAAAAAATCACGTATGTTTGTGTCCCGTGGCTTCCAGTGGTGTAGAAGTTTTGTATGGCCACCTGACTGATGCCCTGTCCTGCAAAGGCTTTCATGTCCATTTGACGAGAGTGCTTTTGAAGTCTTAAAGCCATAGGAAAGTAGTTTGAAAACTGAACAGGCTCTTCTACCCTGAAATGCTTGGAGTGGGAAGCCTGAGAGGGCCTTTTGCATAGCTGGGATGCTTGGGCAGCACTTTGGAAGAGCTTGGCGTGCAGGAGAGTGAAGGTTCTAGGTGTACCTCCAGGGCTGCAACTGGGTGACAAACACTGACGTGGGTGGAGGACCAAAAGAAATAATTGTTATTTATTGTTGGGGTTTTTCAGAGTGTGGGAATGGGAAAGAGTGAATAACATGAGCACAGATGGCACAGAAACTCAGAGGAAAAAGGATGTTGAGGTGGAGATTTATGGCTGAAAAAAGGCTGCTTAAGAGAGGGCTTAACATTCTAAAGGGGACGAACTTAGGAGTTCTTAAATAGAGTAACACTTTTGCAGAGTATGTGTTTTTGTGTTTTCCTCTTGGCAGAAATAGGTTTGAGAGATAATCTACATGGGGAAGAGGAAGTTGTTACTTTATCATGTGAAAATAAATTTGGCTAGCATGTAAATTTTGAAGTAACCCCTGCACTGTTGGGAGCGTGAACTGATAGTTTTCTTCTGCTTCTAGGTTAGACAAAGAAGATGGGATTAAAGGTGCGTGTTAAGGGGAAAAGGTAAAAAGGGATTAACTACAGAAGGTTGGTCTCTCCTTATGGTTTTAGTGTTGGGGACCACAGTTTGTTGGTCTGTCAGTTGTGCTGAAACAACTGCGTGTAGAAGCTGTGCTGTAAGCTACAGCATATAAATGGGCCAAGCTTAGCAAGCAAAGCAATTAAACAAAAACTCAAATTCAGAGAGCAAAGAAACCAGAAAGTACAAAAATATTTTTCTTGCGTCTCTCCCCGTTCTCATTGTGGTAATTTGTGATGTTGCAGTTGATTATGTGCAAATTATATTTGAAGCTCTGTTACTTTGTCTTACCTTACTGAATAGCAAAAGTCACTTTTGGACTTCTGGTTGTCTTGGTACCACTCAGTTAAGCTGGTGGTCTATTTAAAATCTTTTCATTAAACATTTCTTGTAATTAATTTGTAAGGAATCACTGAAGATCCAGAGTTGAAGGATACTGATGGGTCCAAATCAAATATTACGTTTTCTTCAGGTTTCTAAAGTATGCAAAGAGCCAAACTTAAAGCTTGTTTGGCAAATTAAGTCCTAGTGCCATTTAGCAATTCATTTTTATACACTAGTTTTAGTAGAAATTGCTACCGGTTGTGTTCCAGAAGCAGTTCTTTGCCATTCACTCCTTAAAGAAACAGCAAGCAGTGGCAGTTCATCAGTTGTACCTGTTCAGAGGTGTGAAGGTAATGTGATGCAGTGTGGTTTTTTTTCCTAAAGCATGTCAAGTTTGTAAGGTCTTCATATACCCCAAACACAAGGACTTGCATTCAAAGATTCGTGCTTTAACTAAGGAAGATTGTTTTTTTTTCTTGCCTTTGAGTTTGCACCTAGCCAGTTCTCCTCCCTTGTGTAGGTGGATGACTAACTAAATAATATTAAACTGATTGAAATGGAGAAGCAGATGAAGATAATTACTTCACCAGCCTGTGTTTGTTGCTGAAATGACTCTCAGATCCCTTGCTGATGCATCTATTGTGTGGTGTAGAAATTCAGTCAGGGTTCTTTGGAGATCTGGATTAATTCTCATGAGCTGGAGGGCAAGCAGTACAGGTGCATTTGTTTAGAAGTAATCTTTTCCACCTCCCAGTGTGTGTATGCTGAATTATCTGAGCTTTTGTGCACCAGCAGAAGCGAAATAAGAAAAACACCACCCTCCCACCCAAACAAACAGAACAAGGTCAAATGTAAGTCGTGTTGTTCAGCATCAATATTACAGTTTATTCATTGTTTCCACAGGGGTGATGTTTTAGGTGAGTTTAACCCATATAGCATTCAGTTTTTGGGGTCTGTTTTGATTTGAACATTTGAATGAGAAGCACTTTGTCCTTCTTGCATTCATACTCTGGGAAGCACGTGTCTTGTAGGCAATCTTCATCATTTCTGCTCGCTGTGGTTCCAAAGGGTTTATGATTCTCTGTCGGAAGTAGAAGAATCTGTTGTTGGTACAAACTCAGTGTTTGGTTTCAGTTCCGATCAAACTCCAGTGATGTTTCTGGGTGCATGGAATAAGGCCTCGTGCTGTTGCTGTCTATGAGTGATGTGCATTGCCTACAACAGATCTGCTTTCAGGTGGTGTAACCTCATGTTGGCACGCACAGCGGCAAACATCTTGAAAGCAGCTTCAGGCTTCCAAGGAACTGTTGTCAGATTGTGTCTTTCTTGGCCTCTGATCCTGTGTCACTATGTTCTGCCACCTTCATTTAAGAAAATATGCTTTTATTACCTTTTGTTTTCGTTGAATGCTTGTTTACCGTATTTCTTGAGCTGTTCTTTCCAATGATTGGGGGGGGGGAAGTTATTCTTTTGGTCTGCTTATGATTCAGGTCAGGCAGGGCCGGGCTCTGAGCACCTGATGAAGCTGTGGGTGTCCCTGTTCGTGGCAAAAGACTCGGATCAGATGGCCTTAAAAGTCCCTTCCAACTCAGCTCTGTGATTAGAGCCGCTTCTGCCAGTGTTTCTGAAATCCTCCCTATTTTTCGTCTAGATGAGAGGTAGAGGTGAGATGGCTGTTACCTGTGTTACGCTATGATCCAAGAGATCTCATTCACATAGATGCTACTATCAGAGAATTCTCTGTCGGAAGCTGACACAAAATACCTGTTTTCTTTGAGCAAGCCTAAAAAAAAAAAAAAAAAAAAAAAAACCACACTAATTGAGCTGTCAACAAATACACCTGGATGTCTGTTTTGCATGGGAATCATTACTTTGGAACTTACCCATTTGCTTAATGTACTTAAAGTTAGGAAAACATTTTGAATGTTGAATTTTGACTGCCATGTATATACTGTCACCTGTTCCTCTCGAACATCCCACTTTATTTTGCTTCCTTTGCCAGAGGCTTTGAAAAGGGGCCAGAGGCTGAAGAGCTTGATATTGCTGTGTGAGTGAAAATGAAGAAAGAAATGAAGTGAAATAAAGCCAAACTGTCTGGCTTCAAGAGCTCTGTCTGTTCTTTCTATCATGAAGTGGCAGGTGAAGGAAGAATCGTGAGGATTAATTGGGTGTGATCAGCCCAGCTGCCTGGCTGCAGCTGAATTATTTAAAGGCATCATGAAACCAATGGTTTCTAAAGTGCTGTTTAAAAAGAAGACAATGTCACAGCCCTGCGGCCTTTAAGACCGAAGGGGATTTGAACGTGCAACTTTAATGACCTGATTGCAGGAAGCCACATCACACGTTTCCTCTTTAAATTTATCCGGTTCCTTCAGGGAGCTCCCTCAATTTAGGGGCAGGAGAGATGAAAAGGTAAGGGAAAACTAAACTAATTGATGGTGGCTGTCATGTCAAGTGGAATGTACAGAGCAGTGTTGAGCTGCAGGATGCTTTTCAACACGAACACTTCTCACTTGGCTTTTTGTGCTGTGGACAAAAGGAAGTTGATAGAAGGGTCTCTTTATTCAGAGAGGAATATTGCAGAAGGAAGCTCGTTAGGCAAACAGCTGTCTCTGCTTACAAGTAACTTTTGGTCAGTGGCAAATGCTGCTGCATTATTTTTATTTCTCTTCCTAGTTCGTATATGACTATGCTGCAGCTGGAAGATAATCTTGTGGCATTGCTGATTTATAATTTTTCCTTTTTTGTGTGTGTGTCTCTGATCCACGAGGCATCTCTACCTGTCATCTCATGATAGCTTTATTTTTACAGCTTTCAATGAAAGGCAGGGTCAAAGGCTTCAGGAAAATCCAGGTTTGCCCAGTGAACTCATTCTCCTCTATCCCTCACCTTGTGGATATGCTTAAAACTTGACGGATGCTGCCGCAATGGACCACGTGTGTGTTGTATAGCTACTAAATGACAATAAAAGCCTTAAATATGGTTTAACAAAGCGTTTAATTACTCTATAATTAGTGCTTCGCATTCAGTTCTTGTATAGCTGGCATTTGGACATCTGCCACTCCAAATGGTAACAGAGCAGTGGCATTTGTACAGTTCAGTTCTGCTACATGCAGACAAAAGCAGAGAAACCTATGAACTACATGGTATGAATTTGCAGAGTATGTATTATTAGCTAAGCATGGGAAGATTAATGTAAAATAGATTATGGTAAAGGAACAGTGCTGAATGCCTGTAAATGAGCCTTTAGTGACAGTTGTCACAACTGAAAAACACAAATGTCTTTAATCTGTTTGGAGCTTGTCTTTTATTTTTGAAACTGCTGTTTCTGTAATGCGTGTTCCATATTTGCAGGAGCCTTTCGTAGCACAGCGGGGAAGATGTTTTCTAAACAGAAGAATAATATTAATCACTGCAAAAATGTTCGGAGGAACTCGGTGATGCTTTCAAGCCCAGAAGCTAAGCAGTATATGGTCATTTTGCCCTGCAATGCCTGCAGGCACTATGTGGCCATTTCTCTCACTTTTTCAGTAGCATAAAGAGGATCGCAGGAAGGTTAAGAGATCGTGGAAGGTTAAAAAATGCAAAAAAGAGTTTTTAGTTCAAAGTATGTATCAAATAATAACACGTACAATGCTGGGAGTGAGTCCAGCTGCAAATAGTTCTCGAGTCAAAGCTCCCTACCTTTGGCTTTGAGTTTTCTATTGGTGGAACTCTTTATGCCTGCCTCATTAATTACAGCCATTTTTCAGTCCATTAGCAGAGAAGAAAAGCTGCTGCATGAATTCAAGGCGCTTGACTATTTTGGTAGTTTTGGAAGCATTACAAAGAAGTCAGGAAAGCGTCAGGTAAAAAGAAATTTCTAGAGAATATTAGAGCTCAGAAAACAGAAATACTGCTTTAGCACTGATCTTTTTACTATTGACAGATCTGAGTATCTCAGTATCCAGACAGGCAAGCTCTAGGTGGAGTCGTGGTGATTTTGATGGGCAACGCTTAGGTTTGAGAATTTGGGCACAGATCTTTTAGTGCAACTGAAACACTGAGTTCAATACTCAGCTTTCTTGTGCTAGAGCACGTATCTGTGTGTCATAAAATTATTAAGGTTGGAAAAGACCTCTAAGATCATCTGGACCAATGGTCAATCCATCACCACCATGCCTACTAAACCATGTCCCTCAGTGCCTGTAAAGTATCTTGACCAGGCTTATTTCTTTAAAGGGAACTAGCGTGTCTGCAACTTGGGAGATAGCAGTTCTCTTGTTCATTCATTTCTGGTAGGAGAGGCCCCCCCCCCCAACCATCTGATGTTTCTCTCCATTTCTTGGCCTTTCCAACTGGGTGACTCAAAACCTGCCTTTTACATTGCAGATTTTTCCTGAGGGAAATTCCAAACTTTATTTCCAAATTGAGATTGATGTCCACCAGCAGTTTGCTTTCCAGCTGTGTCCTGGGGGCGTTAGTTTATTGTATCATTTTTTGTAATTGTCATTGGTTTTGCTGGGGAGACGTTATTCCTTGGTTCTTTAGATTTGTTTTCAGAACCTTGTGCCCTTGGAGTGACCTAGCAGTGATACGTGCATCCCTTAAAGGATCTCCAGCTGGCTGTGTGAGCAAGAAGTTATTTTCCCTTGCAGCCTGGTCCAAGCAACACTGTACTACTGCTTCTCTTCTGTAACCAGAGGAGCTGGTGAAGATGAACCAGCACAAGCTCTTGTCAGCTGGGCAACTTTCAGGCTTTTAAGATTTAACTTTTGGGTTTGAGGAGAAGACAAGGTTTGCTCTGCTATAGGCAGGAAAGTAGACAAGCAGAATTAGAGAAAGATGATACTGAGGGTGAGCTGAACATCTGCCTCCACCTGTAAGTTTGTACCGGGTGTGGGCATCTGGGACAGCATACGTAATTTACACCAACCCTAATTTCCTCTCAGTTTCTTCATTCACATTTGCTTCCCTGTGAGTTGGGGTATATGGAAGTGGATGTCTGTGCATATCTTGCGTGGTTTCTGGCTAGTAGGATTTCAGTATATCAACCTTATGGTCATAAAGCATGACCCTGGAAGCTCTCTTACTTATACAGTGTCTTAATGAGCTCATTACTTGCAGTGAGAGCTCAAGATACTACTGCCCTGTAGGCTGGATTTTTAGTAATTGCTAATTTAAGTTGGATAAGGGTCTTCATTTGGACAAGATCCAGCATCCAGAAATCAGATAAGGTATTAGATCAAAGGAAGGAGACTGTAGTGCTGTTGTAAGATAACTGAGCATTAATAATAGCCTGGAGCACTGATGATCCTGGGACAGAGTAATTCTGTCCACTGTCATTTCTTCATCAGGTTTTTCCACCCTCCCAAGTCAGAGCCATTTGTTTGTTTAGACCATGGTTTGCCTCCCAACTGGAAAGCATGCTGCTCCCATCCCCTCTAATGGATGTTTTGACCTTACCATGAGGAAGCACAGGGATCCCTGAAGAATTACTTGCATATCTTCTTTGTGAAATAGTAGCAGACCTGGCTTTGCTCTGAAGCGGTTTCCAGCATTGCTGTGCTGCTCAGGACAGCCAGGTCTATGCTGGCTTTGGACTGCAGCGGGCCAGGGCACATTCCTCCCATAGGGCACAGTTCTTTTCAGGCTCTTTATAAATAAAGATTCATATATGTCAAAGTTGCTCTGGGTGATATTTTGCTCATGAGTAAAAACCAATGTCTTTTTGGTTTTTTTCCCCAAGTTGTTTTTACAGATGTGGAAATGAATATAAGGGCAGTCTGGAGAAGCAAAAGGCTTTTCTCCTGATTTTTGGCTTGGTAACTGAAGCTTAGAAAGAGAACAAAAGCAAGGTGTTTGTGTTCATGGCCTACTGTTACCTGCAGGTCAGGCTTCTGCAAATGGGTCTCCATAAAGCTGCAGCTAGCTGCAGTAACGTGGGAGATCATAACTTCCTTCAGAATCAGCAGAGTGAAAGCCAGGTGAGAATTGCTGGTTCATATTGCTGGGGAATCTTTGGAAATGGTGACTGTTGGCTCTAACAGGAATCAGCTCAATTGGACTGCGTAGATGCTTCGGGATGTGGCAGAGAAGTGTGGCAGGGCAGTGAAGTCATCCAGCAGATGTTGTTTTCCTTCACTTAACCAAGCTGCTATGGCTTTGTGGTCTGTGATATCACAGTTGTTTTTTTCATTCAGGCATTTGGGACTTGACGGCTGTTAAATCTTTTAAGGCCCAGGTTTATCTTCCTGTGATACTGTCTCCCATACGAGTCGAATGTGAGCACAATACTCGAATGGTAAAATTGAGTCCATCCTACTTAAATTTGCCTGCATTTTTTCCTCTTTTCTGTTGTAGGCTGTAGAGAAATGTTTCCTTTTCCTAAGCACAGCCCATTGTGAGGTCTCCTATTCATTTTTTGTTTGTCCTTGAACTTTCCCACAGTGATTTCCATGTGTCTTTTGTGTTAATTTATATTTTTCTTCCGCTTTTACTGTACTTCTTCTACATCTGTCTCAGACCTGTCCTCTGAAAGTTTCCTCTGCCAGTCTTTGAGCCATCAGTTGTGCTGGGAACTTGGTTCATTTTGTGTTCGGTTTGCTTATCTTTGCACAGTAGAGCTTCTTCCTGCCCAAATGTCTTCCAGCTACCATATGAACTGTTTCTATGTAGCTACTGTATTAAGCAAAGACGGTATTTAAAGCTTTAGTCTTCAATGCGCTGTATTCTCTCTTCCTGTATATGGTTAGATTGTGAGATTGTTGAATTTAGACTTCAAGCTTACTGTCTTTATGGAAAAGAATCTTCATTTTCACATAGATAGAATCATTGAATGGCTTGAGTTGGAAGAGGCTTCAAGAATCATGAATCTCCGTCATCCCTGCCACAGGCAGGGCCACCAGCCTCCCCATATAATACAGGCCAGGCTGCCCAGGGCCCCATCCAACCTGGCCTTGAACACCTCCAGGGATGGATGAGGCATCCACAGCCTCTCTGGGCAGCTGTTCCAGCACCTCACCACTCTCATAGTAAATGACTTTAAATAATGACTTTAACTAATGACTTTAAATAGCTTTTGCCAACATCTGTGGGCTAATAGGCAACTACTTTAATTTTTCAAGTGAGAACATGCAAGCTGTGTTGAAATGACAAATAAGAGGAGTTAGAAATAGCAGACCAGGAGGAGAGACAGCCTTCAAATGCTGGGTTAGTGAATGAGGTATAGAAGTCCTTGCTGGAGGTTGTCACCTTAATAACAAACTGTTAGAAAGACTTTAAAGGTGACGTACTTAAGAGTGCCTACCTAAAAGAAGTAAAGTTGGATGTCTAGAAGTGAGTAAGAGTAGTAAGAGTCAGTCATTTCAGAGATCAGATGGTTGGGTTTTTTAATTATTATTTTCTTTATCTCATATGTTTGGGTTTTGTGTTGAGGGACATGTTTTAGTGAGAACTATTGGTGATAGGTGGATGGTTGGACTGGATGATCTTGAAGGTCTTTTCCAATTGTGATTGTGTGTGATTGTGATCATTCTGTTGGCAGCCATGCAGTTCTTAAGGTGGTGCTGCAAGAAAAAGTGGCAGTTAATTCTGGATGGGGGTTTCTGTTAGTTTGCTGATGAGAGAGAAGAAGTCATCAACCAGTGTTGTGGTGGCTGATGTGTGTCTGATTCAGGCTGTGGTCGCTACTGGTTCATCATCTCAATGTTGCTCACTTTTACATTTATCACACCCCATCTTCCCTTTCATTTTCCTATCATTCGTATGAGATGAACCATCAGTAGGAGAGACTTCTAGCTTTATCATTCTCGACACCTATGAGAAATCCATGATGAAAGTCAGGAAAACAGGAAAGCAAGAAGGTTTGGATTTTGATGAAAGCTTTCTAAAGTTAATGCTGCAGGTATCTTGAAAAAAGCATCGATCTGCGTTATTTTCTGCTGCTCACCTTTCAGTGGGTGTGTTGGGCTGCCCCGATGCTGAGCTCTCATGCTTCACTGCACAGTGCCTGAGGAGGACCTGCCAAAGCCTCTCTGCGACCATACCCATAGGATACTGTGCCTCAAGGCACTGCATCTGGAGTAAGGATAAAGGATGCTGAGCTGGATGTACTCTGCTAACTCAACGTCAGCTGCCAGAAGCTGTGCTTCTGTGCTTCAGGGAGCCTCAGGCTTAGAGGATTTGATGTAGGCACTGAATGTGAAGCCAGTACACTGATCCCAGCGTAGGAGAGGAAAGGTGAACAAGAAGGAGTTAAGTGTGATGAAAATCAAATTAACTGGATGATCCCTGTAACAAACATCATCATAATCACTTCAGTTTTAACATTGGCTTGAGAGTAAGCTTGCCCTTCTTGGTTGCTTCTTGGCAGTCTGACATCAGTTTGTCTTAAAATAACATTTCAAATACGTTTTATTTTGTTTCCAGTAAAGGCTGTAATAGCAGCAAATCTGCCCTTCAGCGATGAGCTTATCGCATGTAATATTCAAACTTTACATCATCTCAGCCTAATCTCTTTACACTTTGATTGCATTTTTCAGCTGTAGGCACTTGCTTTCAGTGTGCTTTCTAGATTGGTATTTCAAATGATGTGCCTAGGTTAACTGTTTTAACTTCAAATTTACTTGCAAAATCCTTCCAGGTGTACTTCCAGCTAATTGGTCTGGTTGTGTCTTAGGTGCACATTTATCAGGGAAACGATACTTTTTTTTCCATGAGTTTCCTATATTCCAGAAAAACAATGTTCAAAGATGGCATATGAGCTATTGGTAATGAAAAGGAAGTCTAGTTAGTTGTGGATATCTTGGATTGGAAATAAAGTACAGTGGTAAGGAGGTGTTCACTGTCCTGTTTGTTCAGACTTCTTGCAAACTCAAGAAAATGGTCAAGGATGTATTCTGTCATTTTGTTTCTTTCTCAAATACTGTTACATTTAGTATGATACCCTCCTCTGAACCCCAAAAATATTCATTAATGCTTCAGAATACCTTGTATTGTAGGCAGGCTTAGATGTGATAGGCGTGGTTAAAGCCATAGGAAGATAATTAGCAAAACTGGCCTTCAATAGTCAGGAACTACAGAGAAAGGAGGGTGGTCCAAGCCCACGGCAGCCCTGCTGTGTATCTCCCTTCTATCCTTGGGGAAAAGTGCCCTTGAAGTGACAGAGGGACTCTCTCTGCTCTGGAATCCCAAAGGAAGGTATCACATTGATCTGATGTCCTGGGCAGATGCTCTTTCCACAGCTGGTTTCATCCCATACAGAGGGGATGCTGAGAACATCCCCTGTCCTTGATGCTCTCAACTCACACCCTCAGAAGAACCACGCATTCACATTTGGGGCTATCAGGTGCTTTTCCTTCATTTTGTTTTATTCTTTAAGAGTTCCAGTAGGAGGAGAACTCCATTATGCTGAATGCTGTAAGAACTGGTAACTAAAAGGGTGTTTCTGGTGAAGCATACAGTTCTTACTCTTAAATACTTTGAAACTATAATCAGAGGAGGTGATGTGGGTAAGTCAGTTATTGTGTTAGGTAAGGGTAGTAGAGTGGCTGGACATACCTTCTTCTAACCTGTCTTCCTCTTGCAGGGATATTAAGGATAAATACACAGAAGACTGGGGTGGTTCAGACACTGCAGTAATAGAAACAAATAGGTAATGAATATTTTTTTTGCTTTTGAAAGGGAAAAGCAAAAGCTGCTTAGTCCAGCAATGGATGTTTCACCATCTAAGTTGAAATCTGTGTTATTTTACGTCATCGTTGTGCAGCTATCAGTTTCTAATGGAGAAATGTATGGAGTTATTTTAAAATTTACCTCCATGCATTTATTTTAATTTTAGAATAACATAAGAAATAAGATGAGTGCTGGAACAGTCTCCTGTTAGGTTCTAATTTTTTAGCATTTTTATTACACAGTAGCAAAGCGATTTTCATAGAGGTGAGAGTCAGGAAAAGGATAACTTAATTGTAACCCAGTGCAATTCAGAAGCAGTTTAATAACAAGTGCTTCTGTAAAGAGGCATACCAAGGAGAGGCTTGTGCATTAGAAAATACACCCACACTGTGCAGCTTCAAACTGAGCTTGCTCTACGCCAGCTCTGTTAGTCAGCAGCATTGAGAGCTTTCTCTTCTAATTGCCTTCTGCACGTTGGTTGTTTTGAAGAACACAAACGTGTCATGCAATACTGGAATCAGAGTAGAAACATCTCCAGAAATATTGGCTGAATGGGTACACTGAATGCCAAGGGAATGCAGAGTTCTGCAGCTGGGGTACGAAATGCATAAAGCTGTAAGGCAGCACTTCTTGCTTGATGCAGCATGTTGGAACTGCTCATCAAAGCACTGGAGATAAAAAAAAAAAAAAAAATAAATCAAATTGTGTTGTTAAGGAAAAAAAATATATTAATTATTAAAATTACCTCATTCTCCCTCCCTGATCCACTGAATCACTGGAGTGGTTTACCTGTGAGGTTTTGTTTGAAGGATATCAGCATATATTTAAGGATCCAGAGAACTGAAGACCCAGCAAGGCAGAAGCAGCCAAGAGAGGTCAAAGCACAGGTCTGGGATCACAGAATCACAGAATTATCAAGGTTGGAAAAGACCTAAAAGATCATCCAGTCCAACCATCACCAATACTCCCCAGCTAAATCCTATCCCTCAACACAACATCCAAACGTCTCTTGAACACCTCCATGTTCGGTGACTCCACCACCTCCTTGGGCAGTGCATTCCAGTGCCTGACCACCCTTTCCGAGAAGTAATATTTCCTAATGTCCAGCCTGAATCTCCCCTGGCGCAGTTTGAAACCATTGCCTCTAGTTCTATCACTGTCTACATGAGAGAAAAGGCCGACCCCCAGCTCACCACAGCCTCCCTTCAGGAAGTTATAGAGTGCTATAAGGTCTCCCCTGAGCCTCCTCTTCTCCAGGCTGAACAATCCCAGCTCCTTCAGCCGTTCCTCATAAGGCCTGTGCTCCAGGCCCCTCACCAGCTTCGTAGCCCTCCTCTGAACACGTTCCAGGGCCTCAATGTCTTTCTTGCAGTGAGGGGCCCAAAACTGAACACAATACTCGAGGTGCGGCCTCACCAGTGCCGAGTACAGGGGGACAATGACCTCCCTATTCCTGCTAGTAACACTGTTTTTGATGCAAGCCAGGATGCCGTTGGCCTTCTTGGCCACCCGGGCACACTGTCGGCTCATGTTCAGCCGAGCATCAATCAACACCCCCAGGTCCGTTTCCTCCACACAGTCCTCCAGCCACTCCGCCCCAAGCCTATAGCGCTGCCTGGGGTTGTTGTGGCCAAAGTGCAGGATTCGGCATTTGGTCTTGTTGAACCTCATCCCCCTGGCTTCAGCCCAGCTCTCCAGCCTGTCCAGATCCCTCTGCAGGGCCTCGCTACCCCCAGGCAGATCCACACTCCCAGCCAATTTGGTGTCGTCTGCGAACTTACTGAGGGTGCACTCAATGCCCTCATCCAGGTCATCAATAAAGATATTGAAGAGGACAGGCCCCAGCACCAACCCAGCACTGATGTTGACTTCAAGCAGAAAACCTCCTAGCTGGCCACCTGTTTTCCTTTGTAGTACTTCTGGTTGCTCTTATGAGCCCCTTCTGACTTGTCCCTCTCTAGATTTTCCCATAATATTACACTAAAGTACGTTTCTTATTTGCCTAAACCTATGCGTACCTGGATTAATGCAGTATTCCTTTACAATCTGCTGAATCTATCACCATTTCCTCTGATGTTCTATTGACCTGTAAATGTTATAATTCTTACTATTTATAATAGCCTGGTCTTTAGGTTTCTAAATTTAAAAAGAAAAAAAAAAAAAAGGGAACAGCTTAGGGAGATCAGTTCCTGTAACAACTCATTACTTTGTATTGCATCTGGACCAGTTTTCATGGTTCTTGAGTAAGTTTTCATACACAGCTTATAGAGTTCAGTAGTCGCATTGCTATTTGTTTCCTTGAGTGTTTTTCCCATGTTGTTATTTGAACTGTTGATGACTAATGTAAGTTGCAACTGAATTGCTACAAGTAGTAATCAGTTAATGTCCATGTAAAGGACATCAAGACTTCCTTAGCATGGGGAAAGGAGACCTGAAATGCAACAGGTAAGAATCAGTCATTTAAGAAGTACCTTCTTTTTTTTTCTTAAGGTCAGTATTGGTCTGGTGCTCCAGCCTGGAGTCACTGGGTTGTGCTTCTCTGAATAACAGGAAGCTGACATCGATCTTTCATGCACATTAGCAAGTAGGGAGCTCAGTAATCACCTGCTGGCAGAATTCCCATCAGGATGACTTGCTTTTCTCCCCTCAAGGTCCTTCTGAAATATCAAACGGAGACAGGAGTTTTCATTTCCTGATGCTCTGAAGTGCAGTTATTGTGGACTTTGAAGAGGAAGATATTAAAAATGGCTGGTGGAAGTTGAAATCTAATTGCTAGACAGCCCTCCTGGTGCTAACTTAAGTGAAAGCAGCTCAAGATTGAAGGTGGTAGCCAAACCAGCTGATGCTGTGTAGTTGGATTTTCTCAGCAATTATGAAATGCTGGATTTTGGAAAGCCAGAGATGCAAACCTCTCCTGGGCTCTGAGTTAGTTATTATTCACTGATAATATATAGCATGTGCTGTACAGAAACTTGCTGGATTTTCTTCAAATTAATTCCTTTGCTGATTGCTTACAATGCCGTGGTAGGTGAGCTGTGGAGCACTTCTGCCTTAGCAAGGACTCTTGCTGAGGACTCTCACTCTCAATGATAAAGGACTTTATCATTGGATTTGACTGAGATTCTGGTAAGGAGATATTCTAGAATCCTCTGTCGTGTTTGTTAGGCTGCCTGCTTCTCCAGTTTGGAATTCAGATTTGAATACCTTTTTGTCATTTTTTTTTGTCTCACCTCACCTTCTTACGCTGGTCATCTCTGAGTTTCTTTGGTTTCCTATCTCTAGAAATTCTTCCATGAAGAGCCTTTCCTAAGGAGAGGATATTTCCATGATGGATGGTTGTGCCCTCAAATAGAGTCACGCTTTGCACCGGAGCTGCTTGAGATGCTTCCAAAAGCAAAAACTGAGATAGAACTCCTTGTATCTGAAAGCAGCTAAAAGGATGATTCAAGTTCTGAATGTATCATGAGGCCATCTGACAGGCTTTGTTTTTGTTTTTTTTAATTATGTTTGGTTATTATTATTATTATTTGGTTATTATTAAATTATTATTTTTTAATTATTTTTATCCATCAGTGGGGGAAAAAAGGAGCAGCTATGTGATGCAGGTACTGCAGTAAAACTGTGCTGTGCAGCGTAACATCCATACAATGGAATAGATTATTTTTGCCTCAAAATCTTGTTTGTTTTCTAATCACACAAGACACATTGACTTTATAGGAGCTAGGTGTATATATTTGAGAACATAGCAGCTACTTCCCTTTCTTGTGTTTCAGTGAGCTGCTGCTGATTTTAAGGGTAGGTTGAAAGCCTGTAACGAACGTCACGATTCTTATGAGCTTTTAATCTATAGATGACATCTTAAGCTGGAAAAAAAATCATGTTGTCCTTCGCTATCTGAAGGTAATAGTTATTTTTGTTGTTGGTTTGAGTCTTGCAGAAACCATATTGAATTCAAAGGTCTTCCTTTGAGTGTGAGACAGCCAGATGGAGAGCAGGAAGGAGAACGTCTTAACGTTTGAAAAGGCCCTTCCAGTTGGTAAATCTTAACTTATTCTGTGTACAAACACAGGAGAAAGGATCTCTTAACACTGTAAACCGTGTAGGTCACTTTGCCAAAAGCAGATGATGATAATTTTGGCTTCTTTTTAAATACCAGTTCTCTTCCTTCAATGAAAACGTTCCTATTTTCTCTCTTTGTGTTATGTTCCTGCATCCTGCAAAGTACTTCTGACCATGCTTGACGTATTTGCAGCTTCACATGGTTTATCCTTGTAACTTCTCATCCACATTTATTGTAGAAATAACTTCCTAACACAGAAGTGACTACATCTTGGGGAAAACTGAAAGCTTATGAAAGGGTCCTTCAGGTTTGTATACCTTAGCTATACCAAGCTCTTCAGATAGGAGTACCTAGTATATTGTGCCCATGTCTGCCTGTAAATGCTATTTCCTTTTAAAGTTTTGTTTGTAATTTTGGTGTAAACCATAAACCATGTGTAATTTCAGTCTCTGTACAGAAATTCATGCATTTATGATATGTTTTTAAAGGTCCAAAGGGATAAAATTGTTCTCTGAAACAATGCTTTGTGCTATGGTAGTCCTGAAAACACTTAAGGAATTTGGCAAGGTTGGTCATCCAGTCTGTCAGTTAAAGTGGTTACAGGTTAAACTCCTACTGGACCTGATAATAAGTGTAATCTTTATGGTCCTAGGCCACCATATCACATAACTCCAGTGTTGGAGCTGACTGAGCTTCACCCTAAAGCAGCAGACAGCCCGTTACTATTGGGAAGTAATTCATAAATGATTCCTCCTCGTTTGAAAGATATTTTCTACCTTCTAGGATGCATTTATTTAAGGTTAGTTTATATGTATTTATTCATTTGTCACTCTTAGCCTTCATTTTGAATAGCTCCCTTTTATCCATGGCATTTCCCATGCTGTGTTTATGGAGCCTGGTTTTATGTATATATTTACAGTATAACTTTCCCATTTTCAACTTCAGTATCTTTCCTTTGAAACTTGTTTCAGTCAGTCCTTTGGTAATCACCTTCTGAGCAATGGGGCTGCAATTACTTGTCATCTTTTTCTTTTTGGGGATTGTTTGCTATTTTCTGTGCATATCCCACTGCCATTTTTGAGGGAATTAGTAAAAATCCTTTTTAATGAATTGGTGAGCTATTCTATACGAGGATAATCCTGAAAAAATGAACACAACTTTTATGAAATCCACACTGCTGGGGACAGTATGTTGAATAAATGCCTTGTTTTGGTTCTTGACATAAGTAATTTTGCCAGCAGCGTGCTACAGAACTCCATTGCTCCCCTGCCCCTATTCCCTTTATTTAAAAACAAAACAGCACCATTTTCAATAAATGTTTCCCAAATAGGCTTGCTTAATCCATGCTATAAACGTTCTGAATGATATGGGCCAAAAACTGCCCAGGAGGAGTGTCAGGAATTTGCAGCTACATTAGGTCTGCAGCATTTCCTATCCCAGCAGGATGGTCTGAAATTAAATGCTCGTAAATTTTCAATAATTTAACATAATGATAACTTGACAGGAAGTGTTGGAGCCTTTGTTTTCTTACGGAAGAATCTCTTTTCTGTCTTCCTGTATCCATTAGCAGTTTGTTATCCTACTGCAGATGGCTTTGAAGGTCACGTGCCTTCCCATCTACGGATAAACAATGTGGCATTTCTTTTATTCAGCACTTTCATATTTGAATGTTTGCCAGGTTTTTGACAACTTCACAATGAAGTCACCTTTAACAATGGTATTTACATTAAATTCTAACAACATCTCTGTTAGATGGATGTATTTGACAGCTCCTTCGGAAAGCAGGGGATTTGCTATCCAGGCTGTGTAGCCTTTGCTCTATTTCCTGAGGTTAGATGACATCTCTGCCTGAATTGTGGGTAATGGTGATGGTGATGTATCACACAGTGCTGCATTTTCAGCGGGTCTCTTCCAAACCTGGCCTCCTGCATCACTGTAGGAACGTGTTGATAGGTTAATGATTCCCCTGAGATACGAGGCATCCAGAAGGCCTGTTACATTGCTTCAACTTGGTGTGTATTTGCAAAGCTGTTTTGATTTCTCTGGCCTCCTGTTATCTTCATACATTGTGCTTGTTGTTACTGAGAGCTTTGGAAATCAGACTTTACGTTTTGGCTATCTGCATTTAACTGATGGCATGTGAAATTCTGCAGCTTAATTCACGTGAGCAAGGTTCTGCCTTTTCTATCTGCTCTTGCCTAAATTGCTTGCCATTTCATTCCCATTGCAAAACCTTTCTCCTTAAAACTTTGATTCGTGGTTGGGCTCAAAATCTGAATCCTCTCTGCTGAGAAATGTGCTATTTCCTTTTGCTTCACTTGTGCAATGAAATGGTGAGAAGTACATTTCCAATGGCCAGGACAGTTTGAAAACATGTCTAAATGAGGATGGCTAAGTAGTCGCAAGCAAAAAAAAAAGAAGAGGGAAGGTTTCTTCATCTTCCCCAGTGCTGGAAAAGCTGTCCTGCCCCCTGGTATGAGAGCTGGGCTCTGTGCTTGTTCGTGCTGTCTCTGATCTCTGCAGCACATGCGTCATTCCTTTGTGTTGCATCCCAGCTTCAGCAGGAGGGATAGAGAGCAACAACGTCTTGCTGAAGCTCCAGCTTTTGATAAGTCTTGACAGTTGCCTGTCATGCTGATCGTTAGTGGCTTCTAACTTTTTTGCTGTTCTTATTCATACCCTCTTGCTCTTAACTCTTTGCTGTTCCTTATCGAACCCTCTTGCAATCTTTGATCGTGCTGTGATTTGTGATGCGGTGATTGTGCACGAATAGTAGAGATTGAACTTGTTAATTTAGGAATTGTTAACTAATTTAGGAGTCACTCAGTGACCATAAGGTATCAGAAGGGAGCGTAGTGGGGAGAAATGTGAGGGCAGAAAAGAAAACAAACAGCTCTTAGAATACATAGCTTGAACTATTTGGAGATTTTATCTCCTGAAGGACTTGGGTTTGAATTCTTGTTCTGTGCAATCAGGGAATGCTATCATTATCTAAGCCGACCTTTTCAGTTGATTTCGTATTCTGTCACTACGGAAAGTGAAAAAAGAGTGAAAACAGTCTTCAAGTGGTTAACTATATTGCACCAGAATTTGTGTGTGTTATGTTTAAGCAGAAGACAGTTTCAAAAAGATGCAGCTTCCTGGGTGACAACTGTTGAAGCAGCTTTGTATATCGAAAGTGTGTCGTACCCAGTGCTTAATCTCTGCTTTTGCTTCTGTCCTACAGGGAACACAGTGAGTAACCTGATTTTCATTCTACCTCCAATCTATGGTGCGATTCGGACCTATAAAGATGGCCTTGAAAAGCGGTATTTAGCTGCGTATTTATGTCTTACAGGTATGTGTAAAAGTTAATTTGTGCTTCTGGCTGCCTTTGTAAGAAAAGATCAATGAACAGTATCCAAATATTAATAAACCAAGTCGTGGAATCCAAATACTGTGTGAAACTATAACAGCTCAACAAACATTGAGGTTTATATTTACAGGAAAATACTATCTAGAATCATAGAATTGCTCAGGCTGGAGAAGACCTTAAAGATCATCAAGTCCAGCTGCAACCAAGAGCGTGAAATTAGAGTATATTAAATAACTCTGTGAGGCTTTCATGCAAAAGGTCTTATATGCAGTGCTATTTCCAAAAGCTTAATGGCATATTAGTGTGCTTTTTGTTCTTTTTTTAAATATTTGTATTCCATAGAAACAGGCAAGATTTTAGAGGAATTGAAAGAGCGTTCTTTCATGAGTTGGAATTGGCTTTCAATTCTTGTTTGGCCCCAGCAACCGAACTGCTGCTGTGTTTGGGAAGTTTTACAAGGATGGGGAAAGAAATAAAATGGGACCTTGGTGTATCAGTGCACTTCACTACAGTTCTGTTTTTTCCTGTAATAACAAAATACAGAAAATAAACATATTCCTTTAAATTTTCAGTTATGCAGCTACTAATCACATTCCTTCTGAGAAAAGATGTTTTAAGACCATTCAGACTTGGCAGTAGGGTCTTTAGAAGTGGATTTCACCAATCTGTTTGCTGTAGCTCCCTTCTCTGGGGAGGCTGACTTTCCCAGTCTTCTCAGTGCTAAGACACTTGCTTATTGCAAATGTTACATTTAAAACTGGCATGCATATGTATTTAGATAAACATTGTCAGAAAGCAGACAACCATATGCTAAGTGTATTCGTGATGCCAGTGAAGCTGTTATGTGCACAAGGTGCAGCCTAGGGTTTTTCAGTTACTTGGAGACCTAGTTCAGCTTTGCTAATATGTGTGAAATATAGGCAGCAAAATATATAACTATGGAAGCTCCTGAGAACTTTCCAAATGGCCATAATGTAGGTGTTCTGGAGTTTTGAGTAACCACTCATTTTAAAGTACAAAGTATTTTAAATCGGTTTAAAATACTTTGGCGGAAGGAGCTTCTGAAGGACGGAGAGAAAATGAAAGTGTGTGTAAGCGTTTGAATCACAGAATGACTTGGTTTGAAAGGGACCTTATTGACTGAGTTTTAACCACTGCCATGGGCTGGTTGCCCCCACCAGCTCACGCTGCCCAGGGCCTCATCCAGTCTAGCCTTGAGCATCTTTAGGGATGGGGCACCCACAGCTCTCTGGGTGGCAGCACCAGGGCTTTACCACACTCCGAGTAAAGAATTTCTTCCCACCATCTAATCCCCTGTTTTACTTTAAAACCATTCCTCCTTATCCCATTGGTATCAGACAGTGTAAGAAGTCCATTTCCTTATTGTTTATAAGCTCCCCTCGTGTACCGGAAGGCCACACTGAAGTATCCTCAAAGTCTTGTCTTCTCCAGGCTGAACAAGCCTCATTCCCTCAGCCTTTCCTCATAGGAGAGGTGCTCCAGCCCTCTGTGCACCTTCGTGGCCCTCCTCTGGACCCACTCTCAACAGCTCTGCATCCTTCTTGTGCTAGAGGCCCCAGACCTGGATGCAGTACTCCAGATGGGGCCTCACAAGGGCAGAGGGGGACAATCCCCTCCCTCACCCTGCTGCTACCCCTCAGTTGATGCAGCCCAGGATACTGATGGCCTTCTGGGCTGCAGGCACACACTGCTGGCTCGTATCCAGCTTTTCCTCTACCAGCACCCTTAAGTCCTTCTTCACAGGGCTGCTCTCAGTGAGTTCTTTTCCCAGTCCATACGCATCTGAGATTGCCTGGACCCAAGTGCAGCACCTTAGCTTTGCTAAACCCCACTTGAATCACACAGGTCCACGTTTCAAGCCTGTCCAGGTCTCTTTGGGTGGCTTCCCTTCCTTCAGCTTTGCTGAAGTTGACTCTTCCCTTGTTCTTGAATCAGAGTATCCTGTACTAAACTGAAAGATTAATTCCTTCTAAAAGATTCCTTCTAAAAGATTCCTTCTAAACTGAAAAGATGGTAAAACTGTTGAGCCTCACTATTTGCTATAAATTGTAGCTGCTTCATGATGGACAAATTGTGCCATTGTTTGATCAGAACATCAGGATGTCACACCAAGACTGCTAGAGGGATTTCCAGCTCTGAACTGACATTTATCATATACCACTTAATGGGGTAAAAGAGTCTGTCTTCGTTCATAATAAACACCATAGACTTCCATGTTCTTGCTGTTTCTGGTGTCCATGAAGGGGAACTCAGCCTGCATACTTGGCAGCATTGCTGCAGGGCAGTTCTGACTTCCAGCTGGGCTCATCTGTGACTGGGGAGAAGAAGCCTTTGAATGCTGTCTGCAGTGATAATGCTTGCGTGACTCGACTTTCATTTCTTATGCTAGAACCTCACGTTACAGGTCATTGTGTGTGACCCAGTATGTTTCTCTTCTGTTTTGTCTCCATTTCGGTATTCATAATGCTGGGCTGTTTTGCAGCAGTTGGGAGATGTAAAGGAACGTAGACAGCTTTATCACTTCTTGGTGGAAAAACAAGAGTAGAATGGTGTGGAATCACAAGCCTCTTAACATCTGTTCTATTACAGAAGGAAAAAAACAGCAAATGAGAAGAGAAACAGAATTTTAAATGTAGTTGAAATGTGCCAAGAACATTGGCATTCTGTCTCTGCATGTGACTGAATGAGGAACATACTGACACAGAGGGAGTAGGTGTACAGAAATGTCTTTTTGTTAGAAAGTGCCAGAGAGCACTTTTCCTGAAAATGGTTTTATTTATGAACAGATTTCATTCTGTGTCAGTAACTTACCACGAATGTAGACTTAATCCATAAAGGAGCGTTGAATTTAACACAGAAGTGCTAGTTTCACGTGAGGCGTTGTGCTTCATTGAAAACACCACCAGTTAGGAGCTCTGCTGTCAATGGGTCGTTTTGTCAAAGCAGAAAGTCTTTCACGGTTCTGCTATGAAGATATGGGGGTGGGAGGGGGCACTTTAGTTAGTTAACAATGTTGAATCATGACTGATATTTTACAAGAAGCTAACAGACAGCTGTCAAAGCGGACGTTGAAATGAAATCTGTTAGCATTTGAGGATGCAAGTGTTGTTCCTAGACATTATTTTGATCCAAATCAGCTGCTCCTTTTGGATGCTTCCAGACATTGAGCTGATTGTCAGGTCCTTTGTTTCACCACGCTGTGTTCAGTGCTTTACTTTATACCCTACAATTTCTGCTGCTGACATCTATTTCCTCTTTGAACCCAGTGCATGTTGAATTAGGGGAGGACTGTTCATTTCACATATGTGCTAAGATCCCAACTTGGCTCGACAAGAATGGGGATTTCTGAATAACTATTTAAATAAATTCCTTGTTCACGCTGGTGCCAAAACTGGGTTGCACTTTACAACAAGTGTTTTGAGAATACAGCACACTGTTCTCAGCCTTTGTTTCTGCTGCACTTCAGCTCAAAGGGCATATTGTCAATGAACTCAATAGAAAAGGGGTAAGATTTTTAGTGAGAACTATTTATCAGTCAATCTAAAATTACTAAGGTTATTCTTAAGCAATTGCTTTAGCATTTTGCTTCTCATTAAGCAGGTAGAAGAGATCAGACTGTCATTACCTCGAAGCAGTTGGTTGTGGGTGGCTCATTTTGATGCTGTGGTATTTGATCGGGTTTTACCACATGACATTTTCTTTTCTTATGGGGAAGTGTGATTCCCAAATCTAGATGGGTCTTGATTTAAATACACGTATTTCTTTCTGAGCTGTTTCCAGTGAAACTCTGCATCTGTAAAAATAGTTGTTAGAAGCCCTTTACCCCAAATTAATTCACTTATTTTTACCTAAGAGCCAAAGAGAAGCTGCAGAGGCTGCGTTTATAAATCAGATGTGCTTGGGAATCTTCCTGCATGCTGAAGCCAAGCAGTGTGAAATGGTCCGTCTGCTCATCTCAACCTCCAAAAGAGGGTGACTGCATACAAATATCCTATTAGGCACGAGCTCAGGGCTCTTCTGGCTTCTGGACTGTGCTGGGAACTGCTGGGGAAAATGCTAGTTGGAACCAGCCAGACTTATGCCACAGACTGTTCTAACCATTCTCTAGCACAGGCACTTGCATTATGGTGTCTGGGAACTGACCCAGCTGTGCTTGTGTTCACTGGTAGAGCTGTACTGGGGGGAGTAGCCAAGATCACTCCTGTCGGAGGAGGGGAAACCAGGACTGAGTGTAGAAAACAAAATAACTCAATAAAAAGAATTCATTTCATTCTGCTTTTTCATCTTTCATTCTTTGACTGTTTGTGGTATGGTACAGTTGGCCAGCTGAATCACTTATAATGACTTTGTCTTTAGTGGAAGCTTTGATACCAGGTAAATGTGCAAATACCTAAATAAAGGTGTTAGCAACTAGAGCTAAATTTCATTCCACCCTTTGCAGTGTTCTTGTGTAGGATCTGTGGAGTTTAAATTCATACCACGTGTAGGTGATCCTAATGTGTTGCTTTTTCTGTAGATGCTTTAGGTTCATGATTAAAGAATAATTCGTAATGCTGATGGATAGTCTTATATCAACATGAATGACATCTGCTTCTGTGGCAGATCTAGTTTTTCCTCAAACTACTGAAGAATTCATAGAATCATAGAATGGCCTGGGTTGAAAAGGACCACAGTGGTCATCTAATTTCAACCCCCTGTTATGTGCAGGGTCACCAACCACCAGACCAGGCTGCCCAGAGCCGCATCCAGCCTGGCCTTGAATGAAGAAGAAAGAGTGGTATCCTTACACAGAAACAACAGTATTTTGATAACTGTATCTAGAAATTAATTATAGTCCTGGGTTTAATGACTTGAACAGTATTACCTGTGGTACTTGGTGATACTTACAAAGACTGAATAGGAAAAATGATCTTGAAATCACTGCTTCTAATCTTGTAGGAGGAAGGGGAGGAGTGTGTTTTAGTAACAAACTGTTGGGATTTATAGCCTCAATGACATTTTAAAAATGACAACAGAAACAAAAAAGAAACCTAATAACATATTTTGTTAATTTAAAACGAGTAGCAATTTGTTATGCAATGGTTTTATCCATATTTGAAAATTATAGTTACAATTTTTAATGGATTATATCACGAAGAAAATCAGCATGACAGCCACAGTAATGGGTGGCACTGTTTTAATTACGATCTCGATGTGCTTTTTCTTCAGCGTGATTAATAGTTATAATCTATTCTGTATGTACAGAAATACAGCTGTGAGAGTTTCTCATTAAAATCCCATGAAGTGGTTTCCTATTGTTCAGAAAGAGTTTTCAAAAGCCAAACAGTGTAATCAGAAGTCCATTGTAAGTTAAAGAGTGCATATATATGAACTTGGAGAGTTTGGCAGTTGTAGCTCTGCTACAGTTCTGTGTTTCAGTGCAGCAACGTGTGTTGGTATTTCATTTTGTTGAGTACATATAATCACAATTCCAGGCTAAAAGCATCTAAAGAAATATTTCCAGACATGTCTATCAGCTGCCTTGGGAATCCTGTATAAAAAGTGCCTCGATGAAGCCAAGCTGGTGGGTGCAGAAATGAAGGTTATGTTCTTGCAGCAAAGGCTGCACAGCAGCACTACCCAGTATGCAGAATAGTTGGCTTTCTCTGAAACTGGATGAGGTAAAGCTTCATTTCTTGAAGGAAGACAGGATATCACATTAATGTAGTTACTCTTCCAAAATAAAAATGAGCTGGTGCTTAATGAGAGTATTTAATTATTCACGTTCCAAAGCAGTGAACGATACATTAAATACTCTACTGGCTCTGCTCTAAATAATGAAATCTAACTTAGAAGAAACATTGTCCTTGTTTAACTGCCGAGAACTTGGTATAAGCAAAGCAGACGTCTCATAAATTAAATCCTGAATTTACTTGTGAAATTAAAGTATTTCAAATAAATAAAATGGATTATATAGGAGGATTAGCTTGCAGGAAGGAAGCTAGGAGATGGTGCTCACATTTCACAGAATGAATGAATACTGATGGATTCTGTTTGTGTACTTTGAAATTCTGAGTTCTAGTAACATTGTGCCTCCATAACTGGCCAAAAGCTACTTGTAAAGTTTACCGTTAAAACTAGATGATAAGCAGAAATATTGCTGACTTTCAGGATAACCATATAGAATGATGCTTTGCATTATAAGATTGACAAAGTCTTAATGTTCTAAAAAGAAAGCTAATGCTATTCCATTTATTCTATGTTCCCTCCACTCCTAATCTCAACTGAAATCACGCTAGATAGTAGGAGACAGGGAAGCCTCCCTCCCCTCATTAAAAATAATAATAATAATAATTAAAAAAAAAAGACAATATGAAGTGGGCAGCCATGGAAAACTGAGTTTGTGTCCCTCAGATAAGATGCTGATGTTTTTGTTTTTTTTTTTCCAGTAAGTTTTGAGTGTTTAAGTTAATGCACCCAAAATGTTTTCAACACAGACTTGTATTCTAACCATGGCTTTGGTGTTTTCAGCTGTGGGATTGGGATCTTGGTGCTTCCACATGACCCTGAAGTATGAAATGCAAGTAAGTATTGATAAGTCACTGTGACTCATTGTGTTTCCCACTATGTAGTCATACTGCCATTTCTTGACTAGATGAAACTGGTGTAACAGGAGTTAATGTACCTCAGATATTATGGTACGTGGATCTTATTCCACATGATGTTTTACACTAATAGATGTACATACTCCTAAAATAAGAGCTCTAATCGATTTCTTACTTTGTAGAAGACACTTTGTTCAGAAATCATGCTGTCTTCTTACTCACTGGTACTTTAAAATTCCTGCAGCTGTGTTTTAATAGCAAGCAATATAGACTATTGTTATTCACTGTATCATCTTTTTCAACTTAATGTCTTCTGTTATATTTTCTATTGATCTAGATATACTTGTAGCACAAATACTGCAGTCAGTGTCTGCTGAGAAATAATAGTAGAGCCTCGTTCTCAAGCAGAAGGTATTCAGCAATCAGGCACTGGCCATAAGGATTTGTCCTGGTATTACTCATTTTCTAAAGGGACATAGAGAGCTTTGTCCTGTTTTAGGTCTAAGAGAATGAAGGAAATTTGCCTTGATATCAAAGAATGAAATGAAATTTAGTTCAAGATTAAGAAAGCTACGTTGTATGCTAGGAATCTGTGTTTACACAGATTCTACGTTGGTAGTCTGAGCTTGAATCATAGCAGTCTACCAAACCAAAATTGTTTGTCATGTCAGACCATGTGAATGTTCTGTCTTGGCCTCCAGCTGCCATCCCACAAGAGTCAGGTCTCTTGGATCCCACACTGTCTCTGCCAGCCTTGAGAGTGTGTAGTAGAGACCCTGAGCATCTGAGATAGTCTCTGTGCCTTGGCAACTGAATCAAGTCTTGAATTTCAGTTAATCATAATGGGACCTGAGACTGTGTAGGTAGACGCCAAAAATTAGATGTCTTGAATTTCAAACAAATTACAGCCTGTAGTGATGCTTGCCTCTGTGATGCTCATTTTCAACTTTGTAGCATGTGCTGGAGATAAGTCACAGTGAAGCATTCTGCTGCCACCAGATAATTATTTGGTGCTCTTTTTTTTTTTTTTTTTTTTTGGCATGGAAAAAGTTTCTTCCTGGATCCATCACCCCACTCCCTCCTAACTAATAGCTAATATGAATTAATCCTATCTCAGTGGAAAAACTTGCACCTTTTCATCTCTCTTCCCTCATCAGCTTGTTCCTAACCCTGCCAGACTTTCAGATCCTCTTTCATAGAATCATATATCCCAAGTTGGAAGGGATCCATAAGGATCATCAAGTCCAACTCCTGGCTCCACATAGCTCCACCCAAAAATCAGATCATATGCCTTGGGGGCTTTGCCTAAATGCTTCCTGAACTCTGGCAAGCTCAGTGTGATGACCACTGCCCTAGAGAGGCTGTTCCAGTGCCCTGTCATCCTCTCAATGAAGAACTTTTTCCTGATACCCAACCTGAGCCTCCCCTGTAGCAGCTTCACGATGTTCCCTTGGGCTCTCTTTCTTGCAGGTGAGCATGGCCACACAAAAATGATCCTGGCTTAGAAAAACTGGGTGGTTGTTTTTGTTTTTATTTTTAAATCCATGTGACTTTGCTGCTTATCATGTAGGTCTGGTGTTGCATCAGAACAAGTAAGCATCCTGCAGACCATGCTGTATAAAGGGTGAACAGAAGCAGAGGAGAGAGGAGCAGCAATGGCTTGCATCATTTTTCCCACTGGAGTAAAAGGCTTTATGTGAGCTAAAGTACACTTATTATTTTGGCAGCCAAGCTAAATCTGCAAGTGGCCCATAATACTCTGCTTACTAAGTGATGAATCACCATAGAAGAAACATTTCAACTAGTAAATAGTCTTTTCTTGTTCAATTTCTCTCTTGTTATGATTCAAAGTCAGCACTTGACAGCTGTTTGAAGAGAATTTCTTGACGTTTGTTTCAATCTTAATACTGTAAATGGTCAATTCACATGCTTTAATTAAGGGAAATGTGAAAGCTTTGCTCTCAAAAGCAGTTCCTGGTATATTTTTCTGAAGCAACCACCTTTTTCTTGATTTTAGTTTCTGATTTTATTTGCTCAACCATGGTTTGCAGGATCCAAAATACTTCTTCAACCAGCTAAATCAGCTCAAAAGGTTCTTTTCTATACATATTCCTCCTGTGTTCAGATATCCTGTCCCAGCATTTTGGGAAGGATGAATTCCTTTTGAGACAGAAGCCATTGTCTTCTGCAAGCATATCCTCAGTAGGATCTTTTGAGACCTGTTTGCTGTTATTGTTCTGTCCCTGAAAAGCAGCCAGTGTATGAACTTTGGGATATACACAGCTGTCCAAATGTGAAAGTATTTTCTAAATTGTATTTCTCATTCTTTTTACCCTCTCTTTCTTCTACAAGACCTTGAATCACTCATGCTCTTAATGAACTGTGAATGAATTAATCCTGCAGATAATTCTTTTCAGACTCGGTGAAAGTATCACTGAACTTACAATGAACAGGAACTATTATTATCAGCTAGAATTCAGCTATTGCTTCTTTCTTTTTCTCCCTAAGACATCATAACGGTGATGAACTCATCTGGTGGCAAAGAGCCACCTAGCATGTCTGTTGGCTTCGTCTGCCCACTGCTCCTAATCCTTTCTTTGTGCTACCTATTGCAGTCCCCAGCCCTATAATTCAGGGATTAAAACCTTCTTCCTGCAGTTTTAGCTGTGTGCTGGATCACCTGTTGGAAGTGGCTCTCCATGGGTCAGACAGACATGGCTGCTGGCTCGAGAGGCACTGGTGGTATGTTTGAAGAAGAGCAAGACCTGCCCTTTCAGTGGTTTAGATCTGTTTAGCTGTATTGTGAAATATTTCCTGAAGTTGCTGTGACCAAGCCCGAGGAAAGCTTTATAGTTCATGCTTTGGATAATTCATCTTCAGTTAAGAGCTAGTTCACTTTCTCCAATATAAATATTCAGTACTAAAAGAAGGTTTTTGCCTTTGCAATCCAGCCGGTGCTCCCAAATGGAGGAGAATCAGCTTGGCCATATCATTATGCAGAAAAACAAGACTGTGAACTAGCTAACTGTTCTTTACCAGTAATGGGAAGGGAGTTTCTGTACAAACATGGCCATCAACAACTTTCAGCACGATGGAGGAAATAGATCAAAACGGCTTTGCATCTGGTTCTTGTTTTTCTTAGGAAGAAGTCCATTGTGCTGTGGGAGTAACAGTTCTGAGGTGGCCCAGTGTTAGCTTTTGCTCCATGACACATCACAAGCCGTAGATCTTCACTGATGCATTTGCTTGCTTGTGCATTTTCCTGATTTTCAGTCCTTCATAGGGAAATCAGTCAGCTGCGTTATGAGCAGAAATGTGGTGGTGTTGAGAAAAATTTTAGGGTAGAATAATGCTATAAGGTTGTGTGAGTTTCTTTTTGTTTACCCCTCTTGGATAAATACATCACAATTCAGAGTGCATGTGTACCTGTGATTGAGAAATCACCTCTCTGGTGATAACTGTTTGAATTCCATCAAAATTGAGGTGGAGAAATAACACTAATCTCAAAAATAATAAAAAATATTTAGAATATAAGACGTTATTTGGCAGTCACAATATGAAAAACAAACAAACAAACCCACAAATCGCCAGAAAAAGCCATTTCAGAATTAAAACAGTGTCAGAAATTACCAAAATTAGGAAGTAAACCTTTGAGCATATATCAGGGCGCTTCCTAATCATCTCAACATTTATATTACATTCTGGAACAATGATATCATTACAGTTTGTGAAGCTTGTATAGAAGCAGCTTGTATAGAATGTATTGTAGGAGCCTGTATATCGTATTGTAGAAGCTTGTGTAGAATGTGACTGCATCAAGCAGGATTCAAGTGGTGTGGTCATAATGTAATGTAGCATTCCATAGATCCAGTGTAATTAGCTTGTTAATGCAGTAACATTTCAGTAGTCGAATAGGATTTGATACTGCTTTATACTGACGTTCGTTTGAGAAAGGGAAATCGAAATGATGTAAAAGTCCTATTTTCTTAAGTCTTCTCTTTCCTTAATTAACTTACACAAGTTAAAAGCCGTTTTCATGTTTTGATGTCTCTGTTTTTTGTAGCTGTTGGATGAACTACCAATGATATACAGTTGTTGTGTGTTTGTCTACTGCCTGTAAGTATTTGTTTAATGTTTTTGTTTGGTTTTTTTTTCTGAATATTTTTGAAATATGTGGAGCTCAACAGAGAGGCTGACAGTGATGCCTCTATTGCTTTCAATGAGATCTCAATTTTGCCAATAGTACAACATTGTGACTTGGCCATTACAGCACCAAGTTGACTTAAATCCTTGTTTTTGCTAGTTTAGAGATGTTTTCCTAGTGTTTGTTTAGCAGGAAAGCATTAAAACGTTGCACTGCATCCAACCAGAGCTGTGGTACTTGGTATGTAAACAGCTGACATAAGAAAATCACTCCAGCAACACCGATGAAATGATCAGCATGGCAATTAGTTGCAGCTATGTTTTTATGACATAGTCTGACTTTACGTGCGAATTTCAGATTTCTGGTTAAACCTGCTTTTCACTCATCTGGAAAAGTAAAGCAAAAAAAAAAGGCTTTAAGTGTAAATTTTGTGAAGAATGTCTTGGAACGTGCATGACAACTTAATGCTATGCCAGGATGGTTTGTACCGTTTAATTTCAGGAATAATGTGGCATTTATTAAAGATACAGTCAGTTATTTTTCTTGCCTGTTGCTGCAAGGCCTGGATGGAATACGATTTGTTCCATTGCTTAGAAAATCCAAATGATTAAAAGGACCTGCTGCAGACAGAAATTAATTGTCTTGTTGCTTTTGAACATGTGATCAAATATTCAACTTGCAAACGGGATCAATTTTTTGCAAAGGGTACAGGTAGCTTGCAATGGAGGTGGGCTGAGATAGAACTAAATCCACATATCCACATATCCACATGATGGAAATTACCACCAGTTTGTGATTCATACGTTAGTATGATTTGTGCAGACTGAGGAGCAGAATAATAATGTCTCTATTACAGTTTTCCATTGTAGCTCCCTGTCTCCTTGAAATTGCCTTTGCATTCATTTTGTCTGATTTGAGTGTGATTGGCGAAAGGATAAGGAGAGGCTTTAAAAAACCAATTGAAAAAATAATCATGCTCATTTTGTGCAGTGGTTACTGTTGTCTTCAAAAGCACTGAACTCTGTTACTGCACATCCAGCTCTAACAAAACTCTGTATTTGGTTGGTAGTAATTAAAATGCTATGAAAAACAAGCTAATGCTCTGTTCAGGAGGCCTTTAATAATCATTCTGGTTTTCTTGGAGGTAGTTGGGGTGGTTCTGCACAGGATTCTCCCTCATACATCATTCAAGCCCAGTGACTCTCAGGCCATGCAATTACTGCGGCAGTGCATTTTGCAGTGTAACACATTGTGCTGCCTCATAGATTATATTTCAGATATTTCTACACTTTTGGTTTTGTTTTTTTTTTTTTTTCCATCCATACTGGTATCTTTTCCAAAAGCTTATGAACTGAAGAGTTCACTGTTTTGTAAGGTGGATCCTTTCCCACACTGACTTTAGCTCACAGATGTAATGCTTTGGGGCACTTGCATTGCATTTCAAACTCATTTCTAATTTGTCACCCATCACCCCTTAAGCACTTTTGAAAAATGTTTATGCTTTCTCAATTTGTTCCACTGATTGGTTTATTTTCAGTACATGCATAAGCTTACTGTTGGGTTTTTTGTTTGTTTGTTTTTGAAAAATACATCCTTTATGTGATAAGTGACAAATGTTATCTCTCTCCTTTATGTTCTGTTCCAGGTACGAATGTTTCAAGTACAAGAACACAGTCAATTATCCAATGCTTTTCATTTTAATAACATACAGCTTCATAGTCAGCATAGTAAGTAACTTTTTTCGATACCTCATTTTCACCTGCATGTTGGCAGCCTCCATCCTACAAGCAATCCTGAGTCACTCCCACTTCCAGTGAAGAATGACTGTTGGTGGGAAAATTACATACTGGCCTTAGTAAACTGAAACCTTTCTCTCTAAACTACTATGCAGAATAAACGAAGAGGAAACAACACAGTAATCCAATTGCTAGAATAGGAATGTGAGGAAAATAATCCTTTTAGGACTGAGGAGTCCTTTTACAGGGCTGAAGCACCTCCCCTATGAAGACAGGCTGAGGGAGCTGGGCTTGTTCAGCCTGGAGAAGAGAAGGCTGCAGGGTGACCTCATTGTAGCCTTCCAGGACCTAGAGGGAGCCTACAAACAGGAGGGGAGTCAACTCTTGGAAAGGGTAGATAACTGCAGGACAAGGGGAAATGGTTTGAAGTTGAGGAAGGGAAGATTGAGTTTGGACATCAGGGGGAAATTCTTTACAGAGAGAGTGGCAAGATGCTGGAACAGCTGCCCAGAGAGGCTGTGGATGCCCTGTCCATCCCTGGAGGTGTTCAAGGCCAGATTGGATGGGGCCCTGAGCAGCCTGGGCTGGTATTAAATGTGGAGGTTGGTGGCCCTGCCTGTGGCAGGGGAGATTGGAGCTTCACGATCCTTGATGTCCCTTCCAACCCAAACCATTCTATGATTCCTTTTAGGTCCGTGAGGAAAACTCTTTGACAAAAGTGACAATAATCCTGTTTATCAGGCTGCAGGAATTGAACTGTAATGGACTGCTGTATTGAGGGATGTTTTAAAACAACAGCCCAAATAAAAAAGTGTATTGCTGATTAAGAAATGAGATTCAACAGGGTTTCAGTTCTTCTAACTTGATTCCCATTCTCAGTGCAAACAGCTACCTGCTTGAACAAAATGACTTTTGCACAGGCTGTCAACTACAGATAGAATTTCTTTCTTTATTTTTGATAAAGGTTATTATATTAAAATAGTGATATATGGGTCTTTTTCTTTTAAAAGACTTGTCTTCTCTTTTGTACCTCCTAAGCTTTCTTTTCTTTACACTTGTGGCAAGTTATGCCTAGGGCATATTGCCTTTCTGTCTCCAAAAATAGAGCTTAAATGAACTGTGTGATCAACGTGGCTATTAACTACTGGCTTTTGGTAAAAAGAACTGAAATATTATTGTCAAAAACATTCGTAATAGCAAATCAAAGCGAAGTACATCATCTTCTTGCAATGCTTATCAGCCATCTGCCTGGCAATTTCTTTATTTTAATTGTTTTTGTGTGTTACTAGTCTATTAAATGAGAGGAGGTCTTAGATGTTAATTTCTCTATTTGTGCTTTCAAATGTTCCAAAATAACTCCACAGTTTAAAATGGGGTTGAAGAAACCCCAGATTTTGCCAGAGGAAACTTCATATACCATTAAATTAGCTTTAATGGTATATGGGTAGGCCCTCATTTTTATTCTAACAGAACAAGCCTTGGTTGTATTTAAATCAGTAATGTTATGGTTGTTCTCTGTGGCAACTTATTTATCTCTTTTTAATTTTTGCAGGTTTATTTAAAATTGAAGCAGCCTGTGTTCCATCAGGTAAGCCTTGCTCTGTTGGAGAAGCTGGTTTTGTTTAAACCATGTTGTTTTATTGGGGTGTCATATAGGGTGCTATAGCTGGAAGGAAGAATGGAAGGCAAATGCCATTTGCTTCTCACGTAGTCTTTAGGCAGCACTGCTGCCTGTCACATTGCCATCCTGTTACTTGATGACCTGAAAAACTGGTAGGTTTGATATGTGTTGTTTTAGTATTTGACCTGATAGCCTACTTGTTTTTTCGTCAGTGTGACAAACATATCAAGAGGAAGGCCTTAATGAGTCCTGATCTGCTTTATTCTATTACTGGCTGCTGTAAAGCTACAACATGGCGTAGGCAGTTTAGCTCCATGGTCTTATCTCCCTTTTTCAATATCAGCTTTCTTTTTTTAACTATTCAATTTTAATTTGTATAAATTCAACCCTGTTCAGTTTACAGGGTTATGCAGTGACCTTGTTGCTATTGATTCTGTCCCATCTGCTATTGACAGACTGAGAGAGCTGGTGCTCTGCAGCCTGGAGAAGAGAAGGCTCCAAGGAGATCTTATAGCAGCTTTCCAGAACCTGAAGGGGCCTACAGGAAAGCTGGGGAGGAACTTTTTATAAGGCCAGGTTGCAGCAGGATGAGGGAAAATGGTTTTAAACTGGAAGAGAGTAGATGTAGGATAAATATTAGGAAGAAATTCTTTGCTGTGAGAGTGGTGAGACACTGGCACAGGTTGCTCACTGAGATTGTGGATGTCCCGTCCCTGGAAGCACTCAAGGCCAGGCCTAGGGCATGGACGGGGTTGTGAGCAACCTGATCTGGGGGGAGATGCATATAGCAGGGGGTTGGAACTAGATGATCTTCAAGGTACCTTCCAACCCAAAACATGCTGTGGTTCTACAACTCTGTGGTTGTACAGACTTAACAAAACATTTCATACAGGCTCTTCTGGTGCTACACAGTCCGAAATTATTAAAGTGCATCTGCTGGTGTCAGGTTAGGACATGCATCACTTGGCCATGCACAGGACTTCTAGAAGTCGTGCTTGCTTGTCTGTGCCATGTGTAGCTTTCCTTCTTTTATGACTTTTTTTTTATTAAAGATAACAGCAGAAAAATTGCCGAGCAAAATCACGGAGCTCTTTGCGGGATAGAGCTTTAAAACCTTAATTTCAGAAATTGGTGGTGCTGTCACTTGTCAAATTGTGCGTGCTTCATCAGCAGTCATAAAAATGATACATGCTTCCTGTTGCTGGATTAGTAAAGTGCTGGTGAATAAAATAAATTCTCAATTGCTCCAAATGATCTCTCTTAGAAAGAGGAATTGTTTTCTCTACCTGTAGATAAAAAGAGAGACTTGCAGGTGTTTTTTACCCTGTTTATTAAACTCCATTTTACCATCCTGCTTTTCTTTTTGTCAGGAAGATATTAGGCAGGGTGAAAATTGCAATTTCTGATACTTTTACTGAGCTGGTTGTAACCAGCTTTGAATGAAGAGATTTTAAATATATATTTTTTTACAATAGCGGAATCTACTACTGATGTTGGACTGTTTTATTTCTCTAATTACCTACTCAACCTACATTTACTGCAATAAGTATATCACAGCTTCACTGTAGCTCAGTTTGGAGTGTTCACTTAGGTATAGTTCCGTATGACAGATATTAAGATAAATATTATGACTTGTCTGGAAAGCAAAATAGGGAAACTTTAACTTGCTGCCCCAAAGCACTAATTTTTTGCAACTGGTTTCTGTCTGGTTCTGTGTATGAATTCCCTGTAATAACTTACACATGAAGAATCAATGTAGAAAAGGTTTAGGCAAGTAAAAGTGCTGAACTGCTATAACTCTTTACAAATTGATTTTTATGCAGAACATACAGTTATGGCCAAATACCAAAGTCTTAAGTACTGCAGACATTTTTTTTCATTATCTATGCCAAATATGTTGTAAATCTGGAGGAAACATTGCTCTGACTCACAGCTAAGCAAGGTTATTTTCTAATTCTTGTCCTCTGCATAATTACAGTAGGTATTTTCCAGCCGGATGAGTTGTATAGTCTTGAAGGTTAAGTATTAAATATGTTTGTACCATCATATTTTAGCCCATAGTCTCAGTCCCAAGCTGTATGAGAAAGCAGCATTAGGACGTAAAGCAGCATTTGATTCCTCTAGGTATTTGTGGTTATCATCATTTGCCAACGTTGGACAAAGGAGAATTAATCCCATGGACACCTTGGTATTGTTCATTGTTACAGTGTGTTTTTTTTCTCCAAATGAAGAGCAACAGGACTCTTTGTAAGGGTAGATAATAGCAGTACAAGAGGAAATGGTTTTAAGTTGAAGAAGAGAAGATTTAGGTTGGATATCAGGGGGAAGTTCTTTACTCAGAGTAGAGAGTGGAGAGGTGCTGGAACAGCTGCCCAGAGAGGCTTGGGCAGCCTGGTCTGATATTAAATGTGGAGGTTGGTGGCCCTGCATGTGGCAGGGGAACTGGAGATTGGTGATCCTTGAAGTCCCTTCCAACCCAAGCCATTCTATAATCCTATGAAGAATGGGAGAGGATTCCATTATATTCAGTTGACAGGATCCAAGCTTCAGTTCTCAGTGAATTCCTTTCCACTTTCCTTCCCAGCTTGTGCTCATGAATTGCATATTGCCAGCAGGGCATGAAGGGAATTCAGTTTGTTACTCATGGTACCGTGGCATTAGAGACCAACTTCTTATTCTCCATTCAGATATTTGAGGTCTGCAAGGACCTCAGTGATTCAGCCATGGAAGGAATGAGATGTGCATTTTAGTTAGCTGGGCACTACACGCCATTAGGAGGAGAAAACACTTAAAACTGATCTGTAGGCTTTTTTTTTCTTTTCTTTTTCTGTTTAATCAATGAATCAAACAAAAGATAGCACCTAGTCTTCGTCAAAAGATAGCACCAGGCTTGTATTGTTTTGCTTATATCAGAATTTCTGTGGCTAAAGCACTGTTTTACCTAATTTCCATGCTAAACAGGCATAGGTCCCAATTCTATAGATGTTCTGAAGCCCGCGTCATTGACCTCTCCTCTTTCCCAACCAGCACACCAATTTACTGTCTGATGGGGAAGTGAACAGGTTAAAACTGTTCGGAATTAGCTTTAAATCAGATTAGTTGCTTATCCCCGTTATGTGCTTATACCACATGTACGTTTGTGCTTATGGAAGGAAAGAGATGAAGGAGGATTGGTTGCAAGCGTGGAGTCATCCACAGACAGACAAGTTAAAGGCAACCCTTTAAGCAGAAGAAGTGTCCTGAACAGTTAAATTTTTAGACTTATGTCTCACTGGTGGCCTTCTAGTATGTTATGGCCTGGCAAGCTATCATCTGCAAAGCATTTTCCACCCAGATTTATTTACTTGCTCCATGTGGGATGCTGGCTGTGGGATGAAGGGCTTTTCCTTCAGCAAATGGGCCTAGGTAGATGAATAATGAAATAAATGCAGAATCCTTTACTATTTGCACAGTCATCTTCTGCAGGAGTTTGAAGCAAATTTCTAACAGCGATAGTTAAAAGGTAAGCAGAAAATTAGATGAAGCCTAACCTGACAGCTTTTTCTTTTTTTTTTTGACAAATGCTTTTTCTACGTTAGGAAACACAGATAAAAAATCTTTTGTATAGACATTACAAAAGTGTTGGTATGTTCTCCCATGAATAACAGAGCAAGCTGGAGAAGGAGATCAGTTTGAGAATTGCAAATATGGTAAGGGAGTGAGTAGTGCAAAATGACCAAGGGAGATGATGAAAGCCAGATTTGGTCTGGGCTTTCTCAGATTGGTTATGGGAGTGTCTTTATTTAATGACCTGTAGCAGGAAAAGAGACACATCCTGATGGTATTTATGGTGATACGAATCTCAGAGACATCACTGAGTACAGAGGAGGATGAAGAATGAACTGGGAGACCTGGAGGACTATCACTGCTAAAGAGGGGGTAGGATTTGAAAGGATTCAGAATGGAAGAATTGATGGGAACATACCAGCTACTGCTGTTGTAAGCTGTGCACAGATCACTCAAGGAGGAGAGAGCCTGGATGTGTTTGCTGATCACAGCATAACAATATGACCTGTGAATTTTCTGCAGCAATGGTAGAAGTAAACCACGTGTACTGGATTTATAAGTTAAGGTGATTTTAGATAAGAGGGAGTGAGCGTGAGAGGAAAAGATATTTCATTTGCTCAAATGAATAAAATGATCTTCAGTGGTGTTTTAAGCATACAAATGGAAAGAAGAAAGAAGAAAGAAGAAGGACTTGGGCTACTATGAAACTTGAGTATTGAATTGCATATGGGAGCCTGAAACTGAATGGAGAGTGTGTTGTGGCACAGCATAACCCGTTTGGACTTACAGGTTCCTGTTTTTTAAGGAATATCTGTGGGCAACACACAGTGTCTGCAGCTCTCCAGAGTCCTTCCTGCTAAGGCAGCAGCCAGTTGTAGCCTTTTGCCTTAATGATATTGTACCTTACAGTGGTTTCCTGCTTTCAACATGCTCAGGTTGCCAAGCAATCTGTTAAAAATGACCTTTTCGGGGCATATCTTCACCACAGAGCTTTTCATACTCAGGCACTGTCCTGCTAAAGAACAAATGTAAAACCATTTGAGTGAAATTTAAGTTACACAGCCTCGCTTCCAGAAAACAAGTACAGCTTTCACTCTGGCAAGTAACTGTACCTGCACAATAGCTTAGGGAGTGTGGAAAGATGTTCAGAGTCCGCAAAGGATGAGACATTGAAGGGGAAACCAAGAAAAACATTGTTTATTGCTGCAGACTGTGTCCCAGGAGCTCTGGAAGGTTGCTCAGCACCATGGAGCAGCAGTAACTTGCAGGTCACGTTGATGTAATTAATACCAACCCTGGTGAGTCTGGGTTGGCTCAGTAATGAGCTGTTGGTGCCACGTGTGGTGCTGAACAGCAATAAGGCTATTCTCAGGTACTCAGTGTTTACTGTAGGAATTGCCCTTCCTTTTTACCTCTGCTCGAATTTCTTTCCTAGAAATGCACGAATACGTAGAAGTCTGGTGCCTTAGCTGTAAATCTCAAATACAATTTCTAGCTTCAAGTACTATTTCTTGATAGGTGGTTGGGAGATTAATGGGTAAGTAGTGCCACGGCCCCCAGATCTGCAAATGCGATTCCCGAAGTGTGCATGAATATTTGAGGTTGATGAATTTGATAGCAGAGAATGGACTGGAGGCTAGGAGCAGAAGAAACAGAAGTGGAAACAACAGGTTTTCTATACTAGAAGTGTAGATGAAGAAGCAGTTTTATACATTTCCCCTGGTGCGAAGGACAAAGCTTGTTTCTGATGTACACAAGAACAAATCTGTTTGATTTGCTAAACTCTACATCATCTCAGAAACACTGTTGAATACTGAGTGCTGGATTGCTTAAGTCCCATTTGTAAATGGGAAGCATGCTCTTCATATACGTGCTTCTCACCAGGTAATACTCAGTATGAAGAAGACTTTGAGTTTTTCCCCATTGGAAAGATACAAGTTGGGAAGCTGAAATAATCATATCATAGAATGATAAAATGGCCTGGGTGAAAAGGACCACAATAATCATCCAATTTCAACCCCACTGCTATGTGCAGGGTCGCCAACCATCAGACCAGGCTGCCCAGAGCCACATCCAGCCTGCCTTGAACGCCTGCAGGGATGGGGCATCCACAGCCTCCTTGGGCAACCTTGTTCCAGTAGAGTGGAAACTGTTATGGATAACAAAAGAAAAGGTTCTGCTGTTTTCTCTTGTTGAAATTGTAGTGCAGGTGTTCTTTTGCTTACAATTTAAAGGCACTGGAAGGCAGAATTGCACAAAGCTTGCTTGGGTGTTCACGTGTCACTGAAGTGATGCATTAAAGAATAACAACAAAGGGAGCTGAAGGAATTGAGAAATTTGAATAGACTTGAATTACAGCAGTTATTTTTTATTTTATTTTGTACCTTATCCCCTGGGTGGGCAGATAATACCTGAGACGCTTTTTTTGGCGTATTTAAAATAGTAAATCCATGGGTGGTAGAGGAATAAAAGTAAACACAGCTCCCAGAAGTATAAACTAATTTATTCTGCACTCTTTATAGACACCTAGTAAGCAAAAGCTGTCATAAGACATGCATATCGTAGCAACACCTCCTGGATGTTTGCCTGTGGTGTGAAGAGAAGGATTGGAGCACACAGAGCAGAACACTACTTTGTTCCAGTCTTTCATGGGCTTTTAAGCACGAATGTTGTGTTTTACTGCTTACAACCTTTTTGTGTGGGGGAGTGCAAAAGGAAAGAAATTGAAGTGTCAGCTGTGGACAAGTTTTTCTTTAGTCGTTGCAAGGTTCCTTTTTTCCTTCTCACATTAAGCCTGTCTCCTTCCACAAGCCATTAAGAGATACTGAGCCCATGGCTCTACAGCTTTTCAGAGCTTTCCCTTTTCCCTGCTTTTAGGAGCTGCAAAAATAGCGTTTATACTTAGTGTTTTACCTTGGCTTTAGGCTGGCTCTAAGCTGTGTTTCTGTGGACTTAATCTAGCACTATTTATTTGGTTTCTTGTATAAAGAAACTGAGAGAAGGTACAAAGAAAAAGCTTGAAGGTCATTCAGTTGGACTAGATGCTCTCTTCCAACCTTAATGATTATGATTCTCTTAAGCAAATTGGTAAAAGTCTCTCACTTCACGGGTTCGTTTTTCTGTAACCATGCTGCAGAACTGTGTTCTGTCAATGCAGATTGTAGATGAGAACCACAAGGAAATGAGGTCAGGCCAAGGAGCCTTCCCAGGAGCTGCTTCTTCTCTCTTAGAATAAATTACTGGATTTGGTTAGGAAAGCAAAAGCTCTTTGAAATGAATAAAATGCTATTCAGGAGCAGTGTGCTATTGTAGCTTGGAAAGCAAATGGTATCCTGGGCTCCATCAGAAGAGGGGTGGCCAGCAGGGACAGGGAGGTGATTGTCCCCCTCTACTCCGCTCTTGTGAGGCCCCATCCGGAGTACTGGGCCCAGGTCTGGAGCCCCCAGTCCAAGAAAGACAAGGAACTGTTGGAGAGGGTCAGAGGAGAGTCACAGAGATGATCAGAGGGCTGCAGCACCTCCCCTGTGGCTGAGGGAGCTGGGCTTGTTCAGCCTGGAGAAAAGAAGGCTGCAGAGTGACCTCATTGCAGCCTTTCAGTGCCTAAAGGGAGCCTACAAACAGGAAGGGAATCAACTCTTGGAAAGGGTAGATAACTGCAGGACAAGGGGAAATGGCTTGAAGTTGAGGAAGGGAAGATTGAGGTTGGATGTTCTTAACAGAGAGAGTGGTGAGGTGCTGGAACAGCTGCCCAGAGAGGCTGTGGATGCCCCATTCCTGGAGGTGTTCAAGGCCAGATTGGATGGGGCCCTGAGCAGCCTGGGCTGGTATTAAATGTGGAGGCTGGTGGCTCTGCCTGCGGCAGGGGGGTTGGAGATTCATGATCCTTGAAGTCCTTTCCAACCTGATCCGTTCTTTGATTTAACTTTTAAATTTAATCTGTATTTGTCAGTGTGATGTAGAGGCAAACTCTCCTAGCAATGGAGAATGGCAGCAGCACATGGAGCGCTCAGCAGTGAGCAGTCCCAGCACCGCATCCCCTTTCCAACTTCAGATGGCACTGATCAGCACTCGATACAGGGCCATACCTAGCAGATTTTCTGATTTATGTGCTGCACTCCAACAGGGGAACTAGTTTACAGTTTTGTGTAAAAGTACAAGCCAGAACAAATTAGCTTTGTCAAATAGTTTTGCTTTGTTTACAGAGCAGTATGCACGTAGCAATAGTGTAGTTACTGAATTTATTTATCTCATGCTGAATGCAGATAGGGAGCTGCTGAGCTGAATGGCTTTACATAGTCAATACTGGAGCTTCTATCTGTTGTCAAACATAAAGAATCCATTGTCTGTCGTGTTCTGAATGTATGCACTGATAATACAGTGTGTGCTACTAACCTCATCATTAAAGCTAAAGTGAGTTTGGAAGGTGGTCTTTATGGATTTTATTTTATTAAATGCTGTTACAGCAATCTGCTTTGTGTCAGGTGAATGGCTGCATGCATATCCTTGTGGGATGTTAAGAGTTGAATGCTCCAGTTATGGCAGAGCCTTGAAGACAGCGTAGTCTAAAAGAAGGAAAGAGATGAGGTTGACAGAATGTGGTGAAGACGCTGGTATGTAAATCAGCTGTTCTGTTAGGTTTAGTGGGCTTTAAGAACCCACTAAAGTGGGTTTTTATCACAGTAAAGTGATGCCACTGGTGTCTGAAAATCCTCCGTGCTGCATTGGCTTCTGCATCACAGGCATGGCAGACTCCATTGCTTCACTTTGTTAATCTGTATTGTCTTGGAGGTGATATCACGTGAATCCTAAGGCTGTGGAGAAAGAAATGGAGAGTGATTTGAAGATCATGAGGCAGGAAAGAAATGAGTACTTTGACCTTTTATCTGTCAGACCATTGCATTCAACTTCATTGAGCTTACAGTGAGACAGGTGTTGCTCATGGGACTTCTCAGAGCATGCAGCCTTTTCTCTGTATATGTAGAAGGATTCCTAGCAATTTGGGAATGGGTGATTTCAGATGCTCCCCGGAAAGTTTCTTTCATGCTGGTGCTCAGTGTGGGTGTTGTGCATGGACTCTTGAAGTGTTTGCCTTCAGAAAAAATATTAAACGTAAGTGAAGGAAGTATAAATTTCAAGTGTGTTTTCAACTGATGCTTATGCAAGCAGGGGTTAAAATTTACAGTTAGAGAACAAGTAATGGGAGTGAGTTACTGTTTTGAACCCAAGGTGTTTACTGAGTGCCATCTAGCGTTCGCTTTCTAATTCAAAGAAATGAAACAGCAGCTTTCCACAGCTGGCTTTTCCCATAATTGCATACACAGTGTGGTTAGAACCTTGTTTCTATTTGTCTATTTTATAGACATTCTCTTTGAGTAGACCCAAAGAGAAATTTAGCAGGGATTCTATTTTCTTCAGGCTAAGAAATAACAGTCAAGATGCAAACAGTTTTATTCATTTAGTATTTTATAAAGTCTCTTGAATATCACTGCTGACCTCGATCTTTGCTTTTATTTGCAGATCATGTATGGAACACTAGTTTCTGTTATAGTTCTACGATCTGTTTATATAGTATTATGGTAAGTGTTATTGGATACTACTAGTAGCTCAACATTGTAAGGTACATCTTAGCATTTGTATCTTTTCTGGTGGTCATAACATGGGAAATGAGTGGTGGCAGAATTTCTTTAGGTACACAGTGCTAGTTCACAGTGCTCTGGTTGAAAGAGAATGCCTCACTTCCTTGCATTTTCTTGAAGCCAACAAGTTATCATCAAAACTTTGTTTTTAGTTCTGTACGTAGCTGTTCAGGAACACAAGGAAAGATATAACAAAAGATGTGAATTCAAAGTGAATATGCTGAATCACGTTTCAAATGCAATTTCGGTTAATTTGGTTTGACTTTGCCCAGGAAATTTCCACAAAGCAAGCATAAATGTTCACAGACTTCTGTTAAGCAAAAAACACTTAAGATCAGCTATTGAAACAACAAACAGTCTAAAGACACTGTTCAAACCCACGAACATGGAAATTTTAATCATAGCATAGAGATCTTAAGTGATACTGCCTCTATTTGCATCCAAGGGGAATCAAGTTCTAGTCGATCTAATTTTGTTCTTGTACAAGAATTCAGCACAGCTCTAATCATTTAAATTAAATCTCTGAGTAGATAAGCTCTTTGGTCTGCTGACTTCCCAGTTCTGCGAATTCCAATCTTGTGCATGCTCATTATTTCTGAAACATTGCGATTATGTCACTACCAATAATACCGCCATCCTTCTAGGATTTCACCCAATGTGTTTTCCACCTGCAAATTTAATCTCCGAAGTTCTACCTACTTTTTCCCTTCGGTTTTAGAAGTTTTGGAATGGATTTTCGTAATTACCTAGATCACTTCATTCCAACGCTACAAAGACCGACTTCCCTTTTCAGCTACGTTGATGCAAACTGTGGTTAGAAAGTTGAGAAAGGGAAAGAAGCTTTGCTGTCCTTACAGTGCCCTTTCTCTTTGCAAGAAGTCAGCCCTGGGTGTACGTTCAGATTTACTTCCTCTCTGCGTTGCTAAAATGCATTTCTGTCTTTCTGTTCGTAATTCTAGCAGTTGTCCAAGCCTGTTTTGATTGCTGGTTCTGCTTTTTATTTTATTTCTTTAATATGTGGTAACTTCATATGACTCATGTTTCCTAGTGCAGGGCTGGAAGTTGCTCTGAGCTCAGTGTACAGATCTTAAATATCTGTATATATGTAAATAAAAAATAAATTAAATATCTGTATCTTAAATATCTTTATGTATCTTAATACATAAATCCTTTCAGGCTGCTGCCTCCTCCTATCCCCACTATTTCTTGTCATTCCTGCCCATTTCCCCCAACTTTTCATCAGTTCTTGGTTCTGCTTCATTCCCAAAAGTACGACTTGGCAAATGCTGTCCTGTGTTCATAGAGCATGTTCCCTGTTCATGAGTGATGCCAGCCTCTCATGCTCCTTCACAAAACAACACTTGTTTATTCTCTGAACAATTCCAGCTATAATTATCTAATTACCAGTGTCTATGACATACCATTTAGTGCTCTTTCATGTCTTGGACTTGCTCGTATCTCTAGAGCACTGAGTTGGGATTATTGAAGTGTCATCTCTGCTGTGTACCACGATTCTCTATGCATTTATTAGATTAAACTAACAATAATTTTGCCAGTTTATATTTGCAGTATGCTTGTGGTTACTGTGTACCACTTGTGTCTGGTTGGTTGGCTGAATGGAAGAAGCTGTACCTGTCTGTTCGGACATTTCTATTGCCACTGCTCATAGCTGTGAAATGTAACTGGGTACATTGCAGTGGAGGAAAAAAACAACTCAGGAAAACAAAATCTGAACTGTACATCCATAAAGTTTAAAAATAACTTAAAGCATCTCATGGCAGCCTCTTGGAGGTGGAATTGGGCTTTCTTTTGGACTTCTAGTGGGAAAGGAGCAAATGCTGCCAATTTCCATGTAGTAAGCTGGCAATTCCAAGCCAAATGCAGGTACTGAGATGAGCTTACAGATGATTCACTTCTTGTAGCTGATTCTTCAGTATGTTTCTAATATCCTAAATGTTTTCTCCCCAAATGGGAATTTTATTTTTTCTGTTCCCAATGTATGCTGTATTGGAAATACAACATACAATATTCTTTTGGGAGTGCCCTAAGTTGTCACATGGCTGATCTTCAACTGAAAGATTACGTGTGGGACTGACAAATTCTTACATTTTGGATAACTTCAGTTCTCCCATGCACTGCTCATTCCTAATACAACAAACATTCAGGGGACAGTTAGTAGTGAAGAAGCAAAGTCTCTTGAAGACCGGTCCCATAGAATGCTGATTCAGCAGAAGCAGAGCAATATATGGACTTATTGGAGAATGTCCAGAGGAAGGCCACAAAAATGATCCAAGGGATTGAGAACAAGGGCAAACAAAGATAAATGGTTTTAAACTACAACAGGAGAGATTTAGATTGGGTATAAGAAAATTCTGTTTGTTTTTTTTATGATAAGGGTAGTGAAGCAGTGGCACAGGTTACCCAGAGAGGTGATGGATGCCCCATCCCTGGAGGAGAAATTCCAGGTCAGGCTGAACAGACCTCTGAGCACCTGATGGAACTGTAGTTGTTCCTGTTTATTGCAGGGAGGTGGATGTCCTTTAAGCTCAAAAATGTCCCTTCCAACTCAGATATTTTTGTGATTCTGTGAATACTTAAATAGATGAAATTTGAAGTTGGTATCTTCTTAAATGAAACACTTGACGTGTATGTTATAGTATATATGTATGCTGCAAGCTGCCTTTAGAGCATATTGAACTAATCTCTGTTATTTCTCTTTCTCTCTTTAGGGTGTACCCATGGCTTAGAGGACTAGGCTATACATCTTTAACTGTATTTCTAATGGGATTTTTCCTCTGGAATGTGGACAACATTTTTTGTGAGAAATTGAGGTGAGCACTTTCACTTTGACTCGCTAGCTCGTAATCTTTCAGCATAAAGCACTGTTTTCTTTGCTGGGTATATTCAAGTCCATCTCATGGTAGCTTTGATAAGTCGCCTACAAAGCATTCACAAGGCTTTTATCCAGTTTGCACATGACCAGATTCAGCACTGAACAGTTCTTTTAAAGCTTTTCTTATTCATGAATAGATTCCTTTTTTTTTTTTTTTAATAATAGGTATTTCTCTTTAACTTCAATTTAAATTGAAAGTAATGTCACTGAAGTAATTTTGAGGATTTGTGCATTACTAAAGTCTGCTCATCATACTTGATTTCATCCGAATGAGATTTTTATCCTGCTTCTTTTTGTTTCTGCTCTTATAGTTTCCTAGGAAGATATCAAAAACAGCAGTTCTGCAAGTTAAAGAAGTATCTGCTGCAATATATCTGTCACCAATAAATAGCAGCAATTTGAGTGTCTCAAAGAGCAGTAACTCTGTGAGCCATTGCATTGTGCGTAGCTGTCATTATTAGCCTGAAGTCTTACAGTTTAGCACTGTAGAAGAGGCCACAAAGACTTTCTCTCTGCTTAGTCTGTTGCTAAATGGGGTTTAAAAAAAAACTGGCTTCCAAGTAAAGCATGCAGGAGTCCACCATCTTGTTGTATGGCAGATACTGTACATGTGCATGAAAGAACACCAGACCAACACATTGGTTTCTGAGTGTGTCATCCCTGGGAGCTGGACAGCTTCCTAGCAGCACTTGCCTTTCACTTCGTTGCGATGGTTATCTTCCATCACAAGCTGGAAGAATTGGACAGGTTGATGGAAGAATTGGACAGGTTGATGCCAGCAGCAAGAAAATCCCATTTTGACCCTCTGTTCATAACACACAGAGGCCGACTCTCAGTGTATATAAAATACACTGTTATGTACTTGAGTCTGTGGTATACAGAATTATCCTATTAGGTTGCTTTGTGAGGCTCAGATCATAACATGCTACAGGGAAGTCTTATGTTTTCTATCTGTCCCTTTTGGCTCTGTAAGGCTTGCAGTGTTTTAAGCCAATTGATATGTAACTCTAGCAGGATTTTCATTAAACTTTGGGAGGAAAAAAAAAAAAGGGGCAAAAAAAGCCCATCTAAAAATACTTGGTAAACTTGCATAGAAAGTTTATTTGCCAACACAAATGAAAGTATACAGTCACTTTGCACATGCTGGCATCCAGGGTTGATTTTTGCAGCTGCATCAAATGGCTGGTGAGATTGTAGCACCCAATTCACCAACCCTGCTGAGTTGTGCTGAAGCTGAGCTGCTGAAGCTCTTTTTTTCCACCCTGATTTTGTAAAGGGAAAAAAGGGAAAAAAAATGTTAGCATATTTCCTGTCATGCTTGTTTGGTTACGGTGCTGGAAAGAAAAATTAAGTTTGTTTACTAGCGTTAATAATCGGATGTCTTCAGACCCTTTGAATTTCCTAAGTGCAATTATAATTTGAACATTTTGAAGTCATTCAGGCAGGGCAGAAGGCTGGTCCCAGTTTTGAAGAAGGTCAAGAAAGTTTTCTGCATGTACAGCCCTGTCAGCCTTATTTGGGTGCTTGGTAAAATTATGGAAGAGGTTATTTTGAGAATTACTGAAAAACACCTGTAAGGTAATGAAATCATTGGTCTCAACCAACATGGGCTCATTGAGAGTAAAGTCCTGTTCAGTGAACCTCATCTCCTTTGATAACAGGGCTATCCACCTATCTGACCAAGGGAAGCCAGTTGATCTAATCTTCTTGGATTTTAGCAAAGCTTTTAATACTGTTTCTCACAATATTCTTATGGACAGAATGTCCAGGATGCAACATGATGTCAAAAACATCATGTGATGTGTGAACAATTGGCTGATGGGTCAGGCTTAAAGGATTGTAGTAAATGGGTTTACAAGAGACTGGTGGCTGGTCATTAGGGCTCCATTTTAGGGCCAGTTCTCTTTAATGATTTCATTAATGACCTGAATTCAGGACTTGGAAGTATGCTAGGTAAGTCAGCAGTTGACACTGAACTGGAAGGGCCTGATTCCCTTGAGGGCTGAGAGCTTTTGCAAAGAGATCTCAACAAAATGGAGGGCATGGCAAGGCAGTCAGCAGGTTCCCAAGGCAATGGGCACAGCCTCAAGCTGCCAGAGCTCAGGGAATGTTTGGATACTGCTGTCAGACTTTGAGTTTGGGGTGGTCCTGTGTGGGGCCAGGGGTTGGATTTAGTGATCCTTGTGGGTCGCTTCCAATTCAGCGTATTCTGTGGAAAAAATATGCTCCATTCCTTGTTCCCTGTGATTTTTTTTGTTGTTGTTCTCTAAAAGATCTGATCTGTGAATCATCCACCCACCTGCTCTTTTGGGCTCTGATGCTCAAAATTGTTTTGATTCAGTTTTTGTTTCTCCTTACATCATTTAGTCTGGAGCTAATTAAAACAACAACAACAACAAAACATGAGGTTCTGATTTTGAGCTTTGACTTTTCCTGCTATCAGACTGGTCAGATTTCTGAGTGGTGCTGTATGGAGGCACAAGTCGGACTCTATGGTCCTTACGGGTCCCTTCCAACTCAGGATATTCTGTGATTCTAAAAGGCTGGGGTGACTGTTTTCGTATTCCAGTAGTCATTAATGGTCTGACTGAATCAAATTTACCCTTGTGACTGAATTGGAAACCTAATGGGTAGCTCAGGGGCTAGCGTTTAGTGGAGAAGGCTGAGCACTGTAACACAGTGCAGTAAATAAGTGTTACAGAAGCTGCAGACTTTTCTCCCTTACTCCTGCAGTCTTTGCTATTTTCCCTTTTTGTTTTGACTGAACACAAAGTACAAGTCAGCAAAGAAGGCAGGCAGATGTTCACATTTGCTCCACCAGCAACCAAAACAGGAGTTAACTGCAGAAAGCTGGCGAGCAGGAGAAACCACAGTGACTCAATTCCTTCCCTTTTTTCTTCCTCTGTCTCCATCATTTAGAGACTCTTCCCAAGTAGCTCGCACCCTGTAACTGTTGAAAACATAAAATCTGTTGGCAGAGCATTTCAGAATCTCTATTTTCATTGCTTCCTCTCTAAACACTGTGTTTCTCCCTGTGTTCTAAGTGTAAAACAAAAGTAAGAGGTGGAATGAAGCAGTGAGCTCAGATGGATCCCTCTTCTCTCAGACCTAATCCTCAGCAGTAGTTTGCAAGGTTTTGGGCTGGAGAATGATAGAACTCATTTGAGACAGTGGGATGCCATAAATACATTCTCTGAAATTTAAGTCCAGAGGTAACAGATCACTCAAATCTGAGATTGTTCTGATTGGGGGGGAGGTGGGGGGGGGAACCCAACAAAGACAATTGCACAGTGTTTTCTTTCTTACAGAGCACTACGAGAGAAGATGCCTCCTGTTTTGGGAGCTGTGACACAGTTTCATGCGTGGTGGCACATTCTCACAGGCCTGGGCTCTTATCTTCACATCTTGCTCAGGTAGGAAATGTTTTCTAAACTGGATGATCGGAAAGCAGCCTTGGGAGTTTTCCCAGGTTCAGATTTACTTCAACGTGCTGTGTCAGCAGAAGAGCAGGAAAATGACCTCTTAATGAACTGGAGGAAGTGGAAGTCCTTTCCTCTGAAGGATTTGTCTGTAAACTCTGGTAGTGTATGTTCTCCAAAATAATCATCAGTCTTTTAGATAGTCATGATTCTACAAGAAAATGCGGTTTAGAAATGAGAACTCTATAGCAGATTATTGTTGAATACTTTTGAAGTTTTAATTAATTTCCAAATATAAGCCATTAATATCTTTCTCCTCTTGTGCCAGAATCCTCAAGTGCTTAAAAGTGTTTAATTTTACAAGTGTAACTAATTATTTGATAGGCGCTGTCACTCCTGAGGACTATCAGGCATTATGCTACAGAGCAGAAGGGTGACTGCTGAAATGGTTGGAGCAGAGCTGCTTGCAGAAGTGTGGGATGTCAGTTTTAGAGGGAGACTTAAATGTAAGCGCCTTAATTAGCGGGTCTGCAGCCAGCAGATTTTGTCTCTGTTGTTGCTCTATACCACCATCTACTGGAAGTAGGGATGAAAGTCGACAGAGTGCAGATTTCATTTTCAGAGTGCAGGTACTCTGATTTCAGATTTCAGAGTACAGGTACGTCCTGTATAGGTGAGCAAAACTGATATGTGATCATGTTTTCCATGCCTGACATAGTTCTCCATTTTTTTTGGGGTGCTAAAATAGCCAGTAAAAGGAAAATTCAAAGAAAATAAGTACAATTCCAGTAGCTGATCTGATAGTTGTGTTGTTGTTGGGGGTTTTTTTGGTAAATATATGTGTGTGTGTGCATATAAATGTGTATGTATATATAAGATACAGCGCAGTATGTGGAAAACAGTTGCTTCATTTTGGCTGATGACTTGTTTGCTGTTCTGAAGAGCTTGAGATGATCTTTTGAAGAAAATGCATTATGGAAAACAAGTTGATGGAGACGCTTTCAATACTATAGGCAAAGTTTTTCAGTATGCTGTGCAGAAAAAAAACAATTTGTTTCTGCATTCTCTGGCCATTGAGGAATGTACCCTAATCCAATGAACGACATCCTTTCCTTCAGTAGTTTCCTTAGGGTTTTCTCTGAGGCACCGCCTATACTACCTGAGCTGATGGCTGCATAAGGAGTGAGGTCATAGACAGGAAAAGATCTGCTAAGGGGAAAGAATGGGTCAGAACAAAAGTAGGGAATCAAGCTATGCTTTTTTACTATTGTTTTTATTGATACCTGCTAGATTCTGTGATACGGTGAAGTAATTTCACCTTTCCAAAATAACAGGTTCTATCTAGTTCTAATTCATGGAGTCATAAAATGGTTTGGTTTGGAGGGGACCCTTAAGATCCCCCCCAGCTGTAGGCAGGGACACCTCCCTCTAGACCAGGTTGCTCACAGCCCCATCCAGCCTGGTCTTGAATGCCTTCAGTGTGGTAGCATCCACAACCTTTCTGAACAACCTGTTCCAGTGTCTCTCCACCTTCACAGTAAAGGATTTCATCCTGATATCTAGTCTAAATCTACCCTCTTCCAGTTTAAAGCCATTTTGCCTTGTCCCATCACTACCTGCCCTTTTAAAAACATCCTCCCCAGCTTTCCTGTTGGCCCCCTTCAGTTACTGGAAAGCTTCTATGAGGTCTCCTCAGAGCCTTCTCTTCTCCAGGCTGAAGAGCCCCAGCTCTCTCAGTCTGTCCCCTCAGGGGAGCTTCTCCAGCCTTCTGATTATCTTCATTGCCCTTCTCTGGATGCACTCCAACAGCTCCATGTCCTTCTTGTGTTGGGGGCTCCAGAAGTGGACACAGTACTCAGGTGGGGTCTCACGAGAGCAGAGCAGAGGGGCAGAATCACCTCTCTTAACCTGCTGGTCACACCTCTCCTGATGCAACCTGGGATATGTTTGGCCTTTCTGAGCTGCAGGCACACATTACTGGCTCATGTTGGGTCTTTCATCAACCAACACCCCCAGGTCCTTCTCCTCATGTGTTTCCTGAGATCTTCTCCTGAGCAAAGAGAACTTCTCTCTTCCTGCTCACATAGTTGATTGTGTAGGTCTCTTTGCTAATTGCAGTGGGATTTACTAGGTGGGCTGTTTCCTATTTTGTGTAAATGTAGTCATGATGTTTAGTTCTATAATCACAGTATCAATTATTTTCCAGTTGGAAAACAAAGCAAGTGTTAGTACTTGATTATTATTTTGTGTGCTGTCTTACATATTAAATTTCAAGTGTGCTTTCCTTCTCTTTCTCAGTTTATACACAAGGACACTTTTCCTGAAACACAGGCCAAAGGTGAAGGTAAGCAACCAATATTTTGTGTCCACTGGGGGATTTGTATGTCTTGGGCCTGAATGTGCACTGGGGCTTGCTTGTTGTGTCTGTTGTTATAGTACTGCCTTTGCTTTCTACTTGCATTCCAGTAAGTGCAATTGAGATGCTGTCAACAGTGCTTGCTTTCTGTTCCAAGAGATATTCCAAGAAATCTTTCTCCCCTTCGTATTTTTCTTTTAACAGTTTCTTCTTGGAATATGGCCTGTCCTTCTTGTGGAGCCACCCAAGAAGCTTTGACTGAGACCTAGGCTGTCACGTGCAACCACTTAGCCTGGCTGAATAAAGTTATTCAACACTTACTATGGCTGGATTGTCAAAATCGTGGATCAGTTCAAGTCCCATTGCTACAAAAGGACTTCTCTGTGTTACTAGGCCTGCCCACCAGAACAGAGCGAAGAGTTGGCGCATTAGGAGAATAATGCTTAGTACAGCTTTATTCTGAGTTGTTAAAACAAAGATTAAGACACAATATTTTTATGTATATGTTGTATAGCTGATAATACTGAGCTAATATTTCGTGCTGGTCACAGAAAACTAACCATTTTTTGAAGTGGGTTGCTTAAGTTTTTCATTCAGTTGTTCTTTCTGTGGTGTAAACTAATATTAGTAACTGAATGATAAGAACAGGTCACTGATGGCCAAGCTAAGCATCTCTGTGGACTATAGTGAACTGAATGCTTAACCTGAACTACTTTAATCTTGCACTTTCATACACTTAATGAAGTATGTATGATTGATTTAGGGCTTTATTCTATCCTTGCTTCTCCACAGCCTCCTTTGCAACTGATACTTTGAGCAAAAAGGTTGGGATACGTGTGCCATTTGGTTACTTTCATCCCAGGTTTTCACTTTTGTTTTAGCCCAGCTGAGGTACATCATAGAAGACGTTCCAGGGTGTGGAGAGAGAAGACATTTGTGATATATAGGAGTTGTTTGTGTGTGGAAATGAAATTCTTAATGTGTTTGACTAGTGATCCATCGGGTGGTTGTATAACCACAGGAAACATTTAAAAATCTTTTATTATTATTTACATGCCTTCTTTTTCTCTTCATACTTTCCTAATCCCATTATGCCAGTCTTAGCACAGATTGACAAACCCTGTGTGTGTGTGTGCTTGTTCAGCTTCGAATTTGTGCCTTTCTATTATTTTAAGAGTCTTAAATACTGCTGTGACTTTCAGAAGCATCTTCTGTTTCAGAAATATTGACAAAAGAGTAAAGAACAAGATTTATGTTGAGGATACTCCCCAAAACGTGCAACATTTTGATTGCTTGCTTTTAATGTTTCCATCATGTGGTTTCTCTGAGGAAAGTTGAATACCTTTTTAACACCAACCTTTGGCTCTTAACTGGGGACAGTCTGATTTCTGTTTTTTTTTTCCTACCCAGCTGATACCAGTAAGTAAGCATTAAAAAAAAAAAAAATTGAACTAACAGTTTTTCAATATATACCTCACATTGGAGGCTCTTGTTTTGCCTGTCCAGAGCTTGGAATAGCTAATGTAGTTTGTCTCTGGGCTGTCAAGCTGCCATGCTATGCAATTGTTGATGCTTTGAGGAATTTATCCTTCTTGCCACAAAGGGAAAAGGGAAGTGCTCAGACTGATTGCAAGTCCTGCTCTGTATTGATTTAAAACATGCCCACAGCAGTCAGGCACAGCAATGTAACTGTAAAGCTGTCTCCCTGGTTGAAAAAATCAGACTTATGTAGATCATCTGTGTCCATTTGTGGCAGCCCTACTGATGCAAAGCTCCAGACAGTATCATGGCTTTTGGTTATGGTGACTAACCCTGGACTCTTGGGATCCAAACTCAGGACTAGAAAACAGTGCTTTACCTTTAATGACTCCAGCAAGGTTTATACATGTGCTAAGAGCAGTGCATTTTGGCCTGTAATCAGTGAACAAGATTTCTGAACAACATTTCTTAAACAAATCTGTTGTCAGTAGCATGTAGTTCTATATAGATGAGGTTGACATCTGTGCTGGGAAAAGAGGGGTCCTGAAACTGAAAGAGATTGGAACTGCTAGCACAAAGGGAGGAAAGTGCTGGTTTGGACCAGATGTCTGTGATTACCCAGAAATCATATTTTCTTGTAGTTAGATTTGAGAACCATTCAAAAAGTGTAGCTTGAACATAAGTGCCTGCCTCTTCCCCTACTGGCTCTCCCAAGCATGCTTCTGCACACAGTGGCTTATTTCCTTACTGAATACATCTGCACCCTTCCATCAGCTTGGGAAAAGAGTCCTGTATTGTGAGCAGTGCAGGGACTGTACATATCAACAGTCCATAGTGACGTTTGCTAGGTAGGGATTATTTTTAAGAAAAGGAACAGAACCTTTCTTTTAGTGGTCTTACTTTTGTTTCTGGAGGACGTAGGGGCTCTGCTTTACTTGCCTGTAATTACAGGAACCACGGTATACTAAAAAGCCACTTTCATCCTGATAAAGCATCCCTAAAATAGTGTATTGTAAAGGAATTTGTACATTCTCCCACACATTTGCAGCAAAGATATGTTTCCATTCAGACCCTGTTGAATTAATTTGTCAAGATTAAAAGATATTAGCTCTTACATTAATTTTCAGCTGCTGTTATCTTTTTTATTCATATCATTTATCAGCAGTGTTTTTTTTATCTTAAAAATTTAGGCAGATTGTGTTCTTCCTTCATTCCAAATAAACATGAGCCACCCTCCTGGTGACCTTTCAGGTTGTGCTAGACCCTGTTGAATGTAATTTTTATATATATATATATATATATATATATTCTAAGCATAAGTAATCTAACATTATGGGTGCTTTGGGTTGACTGCCTTACTGATTCTGTAAGTGATAATGAAAATGGGAAGCCAGTCTTAACTTTATTGGTAAAATTCTAATGTTTCCTAGTGCCTGGAAAGACATACATCTTTACTCTACTGTAATTTGGTAGATGTCTGTTAAAACTGATTTCTATTTATATTGCTTGTATGATGTGCTAAACTTTCTGCAGTCCCTAGAGCAGCATATCCCAAACTTTTGTTGCAGTACATCTTGCAAGGTAGGTCGTCTTTGATGCTGCTTTTCGAGTAGGATTCAGACAGCAGCTACTTCGAAGGGAATTACAGAAATTGCAGGTGTCCTTTAATATGAATCCCACAGCGTGTGTTAGACAGGCATAAAAATAATGAAGAACCCTTTTATTCTTTAACATCTATGAAGAACCAGGAAATCTGTCGCCTTGAGCCCATCAGCTTGGCACAGGTCAGGAGCGAGTAGTTATGCAGACTGTGAGATGAAGACTTTTTCCTTGGAAAGTAGTAAAACAAAGTCAGAATTACTCTCTCAGTACAGAACAACAACATACCACACCAGGAATCAGCATTTTCCGGATCCTTAAGACTTGCATTGCCAACTGAAGATGAGGCATGATAAACAGAAGCGCACCATCGAGAGGGATCTTGTCTGTGTTTTGAAGGCAGTGTTTGAAGCTGACTCGCAGTATTAGTCATCTCCTGACCTCATTCTAATGCTTTTCCTTTCAACACAAGGAAGATGTGCTACCAGCAAGTGTTTAGAAGACTACCCCAGAGTCAAGATTGGAATTTGCAGTCTATCACTTGCAGATCTACCTCTGTCGTGTATTACACAATGCCTGTGCCCTTAATTCTGTCTGCCTGAAAATGCAGATGTCAGAGCAGTCTGCAGCCCCCAAGGTTTGCAGTGGCATCGTATTGTCTGTGGCTGACTGTTCACTCTACATAAACGTCCGCTTGGTGTCTGTCAGACTTTGTGGTTATGCTCAGTCTGCTGGTCCTCTGAACACAGGAGTTTGATTTAGATAGAGATGTGAGTAGGAGAACTTTAATTGAGACAGGTGAAGCGAAACCTTTTTTGGCAGTGTATGAAGTGACATCTCATGTTAAGATACGGCGTACAATTAATTTGATGTGACCGTGGGAGAGATGTGGTAGGAAATATTGTCCTGTAATTAGTTTTAATTCTCTTCTAATCTAATAGTGCCACTGTGTTCATCCTTGGCCCTGCTTTGTTTGCCTGAAGGGAACTGTATGATTTGAAGTGCAGTTAATTCTTTTGGCCGAGTACATTTGCTTCCAGCACTTGATTTCTAACAGCTGAATGAATTTTTCTGCTAACTCATACACCTGAAACTCATAAGAACATAAAATCCTCCCAGTATCACTCGTGTTTCTCAGACTCACCACCATGTTGTTTAGTTTTTGCATTCAAGAATTTCATTAATACCACTTTTGAAACCAGTTTCTCCCTGTGGATATTTGTTTTTTGGCATTTGATAGCAGGTGATAAATCACTGTAATGTTTGGTGGTGGAAGAGGAACTGTAACAAAGCAGCACTGTTGTTTTCTTCAGTAGATCTGAAGATCCAAGAATGCATTCAGTTTGATGGGCCGTCTGCCCCCATGGTTGTAATGGACATTTTTGGGTAAAACAGTTGCTTTGCTTTACAGAAACATGATCTCCCCATCTGCGCTTTATAAGTAGGCAGTGAGAGGCTTTAAATGCAAACCACTGATTGACTGTGAGACTTTATTAAGAAAAGAGATAAACAATGGCGTCTTTATTACCCACGAGAAGCAAAAGGCAGAAGGAGATTAAGAAATTTGACATGGAAAGAGAATAACAAAAGATTAAGCACAGAATCCCACAGAATTACATCAACCACCTTCCTTATGACAGCACTTTAGATCTTTGTATAGCAGGCTCAAGGGTTTTGATGTTTATACACTTAACTTTTCATGCTGGCTCTGCCATAGAGGTGATGTAAACAAGGTGTTACGTTTGGTTCATTATGAATTATCCAGCTGTTGCTCTCTGAGGATGGAAGGTGACGTGGATTGTTTCATACACAAGTGAAAATGCTTTTCACATATCGTGAACATCTTCTGCCAGCTTTTCTTGAGAGTCCATGATAGAGAATTTACTGTACGGCTGTTCAGATTGTTTGGAGGTTGGTCTTTCCCATGTCTCACCCACAGCTGCCTACTGCAGCCAAGTGCCTGACCTGTTGCAAATCTTTTCTGAGGGCTGAAGCTGTCTTTTTCCCTGAGGTCCACAGAAGGTCCTTGTTAGGTGGAAGAGGGCTTTGGTTTATGTTAAAAGTCCTTCTAATGCATAAGTCAGGGTAATTCTCGTGGCTGTTCTGCAGAAATACGGTTACCCAGTACGCAGCTGCCTCTCAGCTGAAACACGTGCCTGGCTACCCCCCGTCTGTGATGCTGTTGGGTCCTCTCACGTTTGTAAAGATGGATGAGGGATTTAGCCCCATAACTGCTGTTTATTGCAGCGCGCGTCGTTCGGTGATGGGCAATGAGAAGCACGGCAGTCAAGCAAGCACTTTATGCAGAGTCCCATTTCGTTTCTGGAGCTTCTGGATCTGTTGCTATGTACGATTTTGGAGGCAGGATTGTTGCCCGAATCTCTCGCTTCGGATCTGCATTTGTACTTGTTGCAGGTATCCAGTCTCAACAAGATGAGAATCCAGCTAATGCAAGACCCTAAACCAGTGCCTGTAAAGTGTTTCACGCAAGTTGAGTGTACGCATCTGCCTGATGCTGAGGGCAGATTACTGAGATTTTACACATGCAAAGATAAGGGGTCTTCCCTGATCTTATTTTTTTATTTTTATTTTTATTTCTATTTTTATTTTTATTTTTGGTCCTTCATCACCAGAACACAGGAATAGCTGCAAGAACAATCTCAGATTCACTCTTCTTTCCATGGAACAACATACACCTGTTCCTCAAAACCCATAAAGATGGGTTTTTCCACATGCCCATAGCAACCCGTATACCAAAATGTTTCCTAAATTAAAGCCTTGGTCAGTCACTGCAGAAGAACATACTATTGCTCCCTGGGTTTTGGAAGAGAGCTTCAAGCAGCACCAACAGTGGTTACTCCTTAGACAGAACAGGGATGGATTTTTCTGTTCATCTCCCAAACTGACGTTGTCTGTGTGATGTTGACTATAAAACTGAGCTGAATGCACTGATGATGCCTTGTTTACTGTCTTAGCAAATAACATCTGTCCACCTGTATCGGGCGTGAAAAGCACCATGTGTTACGTGACCAAACGTTTTAACATTGACACTATTGGTTCTAATGTAATATTTTGGGGTTTTTTTTTCTGAAATTCAGCATATTGTTGCAGATATATAAATACACTGTGACGGACGAATGGCAGTTGACTTGTAAAACAGCTGCTTTGAGCAATGTTTATTGATAATTTTGATAATACTGAACTGATTCTTTGTACCAGACCTGCTGGTAACTAACATTAGGCTTCTGTGTATCAGCCTATTTTGTTTTGCGAGCACCATAGCTTTGAGATATTTAATGTCTTTTGTTTGTTATTCATGTTGTGGTCAGGCACTAATTTGTGTCTTTATAGTTCAAATTATTAAAGAACTTTGTTTTAAGTATGCCTTTTCCCAAGTGTTTCTTGGCTTTTGTCTTGCGCTGGGTTGGCTGGTTCATCTTGCTGCTGTTTGGTACCCAGATGGTTGTGAATCTCAACCTCGCCCTTCTGATTCTTTCAGTCCAAGAGGATAATTAGCTGCATGGTTGCATGCTACAGTATGGGACCTGCTAAGAAAAGAGGGTTCTCAGTTCTCTGTAGTTTTGTTCCATCAGCATCTGTCCCAGTGCTGGGAAAGGACGCAAGCATGTTGCTAAGACTCATCTCCTCCATGGGTCAGTGTGGGACTCCTTTTGGTTGTGAATGTACTTTGAGAAGCCCAAGTGGTCTTGGATTGGCTCTTGCCCAGAAGGGCCACGCATGCAGACCCCAAACTCATGGAAAATAAGTCTTGAGAACAATGATGTAGGCGCTATCCAGGAAAGCTGTGTGTCCTCGGAGGCCTTCTTCAGGGCCACCTGCACCAGCTCTGCATCCTCAAAAAGCCCTTTCTCCAGTAGCTGGGATGGAACTAATGTAGGCTGCCTGAAGTGGCAGGTTGAAAGCCAGATGAGGGTCCTGCAGGTCTCCTCAGATGGTCCTCACAAGGACAGGACAGAAAGACAACTCTGCTTTCGTGGAAGGGGGGATCAACATAGGCAGGAAAAGGACAAGTCTGTCAGTGTCTGGGTTCAGTCCTAGCTGCCCAAGAATCATAGGCTCATAAAGGTTGGAAAAGACCTCTTAAGATCTCCAAGCCCAACCCATCCCACCATGCCCACTGACCACATCCCTCAGTGCCACACCTCCATGGTTCTGAAGCAGCTCCAGGGATGGTGATTCCACCACCTCCCTCGGCAGCCTGTGCCAATGCGTTACCACTGTTTCCAAGAAGAAATGTTTCCTAATATCCAACCTGAACCTCCCCTGGTGCAACTTAAAGCCATTACATCTCATCCTATCACTTGTTACCTGGGAGAAGATAGAAGCCAGGATGCCACTGCAGTCCAAGTCACCACTGAAAGACATCCAACCCAATTAACTTGCTTCACTCAGAGGCTGACTCTATAATTAGCGCACACTGATTTAATGAAGTTAGTTGTAATTAGTGGCACTGAGGTGTAGCTCCTGGGGACCGAACAACTGCAGCACAGCACCCAGCAGCACTTGAGCCATTGAGGGCTCCGACTCGGTGCTTTCTCATCTCAGAGATCACGTTGTGAACACTAACAAAGAACAGCTTGAGAAACCCATAAGCTGAATTAATTGAGTTGTTCTGCTGATGTAAACTGATGTCCAAACACTGATATTTATAGGCTGGCCGAGCATCAGATCTGCAATGATTTATGGGGATACTTCACCTGAGCAGTGCTTTTCCCTTATAGCTGGTGTGTTGACTCACCACCAAACAGCAGGACAGAGTGAATTTGTTAAAACGCTTCAGCACTGTGTAAGCCTGGGGACAAGTCCATCTTCTTCTAAGCTGCAAGAAGCAATGAACAGGACAACCAAATCCATGCTGCAGTGGGGCAAACCTGTGCAGGCACTCATGGAGTGCTCGGCAGAATTCTGTTCGCTTGGAGCGTTCCAAGGGATTTTTATTATTCTTATTTCTTTTCATTTTCTACTTTTTCCCAATTAGTTCAAATCTTTAATCTTGTTTTTAATATCTCACTTTGTCTGGAATGAAAACAAGACTAAGTGCTTGTTAGGAGATGAAAACCAGCAGTGAACCTGCAAGCCATGATGTCAAAGCCTCACTGCCACAGAAGAGATATTTTTATGCTGCTTATTTGAAAAGCAAACAAACTCCAGCTGGGTTTTCTTGCTGCTGGCATTAATTGAAGTGGGAGGGCTGATTAACGTGTTGCTGCTGAAGGTCTCTCTGTCTCTGCTACGTTCCCCAGAATTTGACAATTTGCTATCAATTTGCTTTGCAGCTGATGTGCTCACGTCCACACATCCCACGCAGTTGAGGCTCTTCAGTGGGTTTGTCCATAAGCTGACATCATTCGGTGTTTGTGTTCGCGATTGAAGCCCCTTTGCGTGGACCATGGGCTACGGTACTGTGATGCTCATGCTGAGGATGGAGAAAAAAAAACCCTTTTTGGGGGTGGTGGACTGTGGTACTGAAGTCTTCATGTTCAGGATGGAGTAGAAGCCCCTTTGCATGAATCATAGACCATGGTACCGTAGTGTTGAAGTTCAGAATGGAGTAAATGTCCCTTTTTGTGGATCGTGAACCATAGTAGTGCAGTGTTTGTGTTCAGGATGGAGTAGAAACCTATTTTTGTGGATCGTGGACCATGGTACCACAGTGTTCAAGTTCAGGATGGGGTAGAAGTTCCTTTTTGTAGACCATGGTAGGGTGGTGTTCGTGTTCAGGATGGAGTAGAAGTGGGAAAAAATTCACTGACAGCCAAGCTGTATTTTACATACGTGTTTATATACAGTCTGATATGGTCAGGTGTTGCTTCAGTTGCAATTAGCGTGAAGTCAGGAGTCAGCAAATTAGGGAGAGCAGGAGGAGTCTCCAGTGTTATTCATCAGAGGTGTGACAGTGGTTCTGAGTCTCATGCTTTGCTCTCAGAAAAGATGGTATATCTATATGAAGGTATGAATGAACATCTGTAGGAATGTGTATTTGTATGGACATTGATCCTTTAGTACAGCCAAAGCAGCATCTCTCCATTTTGGGTATCTGGAGGGAGGGCTGATGCTCTGCATCCCTGACTGGGCTGTTTCACCATAACTGAGTTAATTTTCACCCTCCAGATAAAAGCTGGGCTCTGTTTGCCACCAGGTGATCAGAGCCTTTAGCTGCATTTCAGAGGGATGCTGCCACCTCCTGTGTATTAGCACAATTGCATCAGGCAAAAACGAGCTCTGTGAGTTCCTTTTCTCTCTGTAAGAAGCTGAGCGCTAAGAGAGACTTTCTATTATTTATTTCCTGAAGTATCATCATCGCTGGACTGGATTTCTTCCGTCCTGTCTTTAGAGTTGAAACAGAAAATCCTCACTTCCAAAACCCTTTTTCCTTTCTCTCTTTTTGGCATCCATGCCCTCTTTCTGGCAAAGACAGACAGTGAGGGAAAGGCATTTCATTGGCTGTGTACAGCATCAGGTCTAATAAAACACCAAAAGGCAGCAATCAGGGTGATTTGGGATGGATTTACATCCTTGGGTAGAATGATTTCCCAGCCTCATACATGGCAATTGGGTTTCCAGAGAATCATAGCATCATCGTGGTTGGAAAAGACCTCTAAGATCCCAAAGTCCAACCCCAACCCATCCCACCATGCCCACTGACCATGTCCTCCAGTGCTACATCTCCATGGCTCTTGAACACCTCCGTGTGCAGCTGTACCACTGCACTGACACTATTTCTGAGAAGAAACATTTCCTAATACCCAACCTGAACCTCCCATAGCGCAGCTTGAGGCCATCACTTCAGTGTCTTTTTTGTATTGAGGTGCCCAGAACTGAACACCATCATTTCTGTGCTATATGAGCACTGCTATTGTTTGTCTCTATTATTTTTCCTTTTCTTTTTATTTTTTTCTCTTTTTCCTGAGATTTTACAGCAAAGCTGATCGCTTTGCCTTCGCTTTCCCTTACCTAATGCTTTGCACAATGCACTAGTGGGCTAATTAATACAGCCCTTCCTTCTCAACGGGCAAATCAATGAGATCACTTGAGTTATTAAAAAATGAGGAGGAACACGGATTACAGGAGGACCATATAATTAGCTCACTGGCTGCTGTCCCTGTTGCCAGCCTGAGATATTAATTCTTTTCATGCTGATTCAGAGGAAGAGAGCCAAGCTGTGAATCAGCCCTGCCACTTCTTGCAGCACCTGTCTTCTCCCTGCCATCTCCTCTCCAAATCCTAGCCAGGTCTGGCGGCGCTTTGTTAATGAGATCAGGCTTAATTGCAGCACGAGCAGAGTTGTGGGAGAGTTGGAGTGAGTGCTCTTCCTTCCACGTGGCAAACAAGAGGTGCTATCTGGGAGCAGTATCTTTTTGCCTAAAAATCCCAGTTAACAGCTGTGTTTTTTTGTAGGATCAGAGGGTTCCCACTTCCCTCCCATTGCTCTGACTGCAGAATGAGCAGTGTTGTCTCCTTTAAAGGGCCTGAAACCCAAAAAAGAAACCCAAATTCTTACCTCCTGTCCGCTGCCCAGCAGCCAACATGTGCATCCCTGTGTGAGAGAAAGTGGCACAGATTTAATGAGGCAACAGCTTCCTGGCAGCACCACAGGCTGCTCAGAAGCCACATCATTATTCATTTACTTGACTAATGCAGTCAAGTTGTGAAGAGGAGGTGGGAAAGCTATCTGAAGGGCTGGGAAAATGTGAAGGTTTTTTGAAATTATAGCTAATACAGCAAGGTTTGCTGAAGACCAGATATAAAGAAAAAGTTCTTTGCATTAAGAGTAGTGAGGCACTGGCATGGGTTGCCTGGAGAGCTGGTGATGCCCCATCCCTGCAGACACCCAGGGTCAGGCTGGATGGGCTCTGAGCACCTGATGGAGCTGTGGGTGTCTGTTCATTGCAGGGCATTTGGACCAGATGGCCTTTAAGGGTCCCTTCCAACTCAAATGATTCTGTGATTCCATGACACAGGTGGGAACCTGCAGCCTGATTGGCTAATTGCTGCTTTTCTCAATATGTGATGTGTGACAAAATGGTTAAAGCTCTTAAAACGTTGGTTGAGCCCATTTCCCAGACAGGCAGCTCTAAGATACTGCTGCGTCAAAGATCTCTTAGAAGAAGTGTGTTTGAGAACATATTCTACTGGACACTCATTTTGGTGACTATGCAGTATTTTTCCCTAAAAGGCAAGGGCATGGGCAGAAGCCAATCACTAAACACTGCAAGAGAAGAGCATGGAGGGAGACCAACTTTTGCAAGGATAGATAAGTGGTGACAAGGGGGAATGGTTTTAAACTAAAAGAGAGATTTAGGTTAGATGTTGGGAGGAAATTATTTACTCAGAGGATGCTGAGGCTGTGGCACTGCTGCCCAGAGAGCTGTGGGTGCCTCATCTCTAGAGCTGCCCAAGGCCAGGCTGGATGGGCCCTGGGCAGCCTGAGCTGGTGGGGAACAACCAGCCCATGGCAGGGGGTGGAACTGGGTGGGCTTTAAGGTCTCCTCCAACCCAAACCATTCTGTGATTCTATGATTCTAGGATATCTGCCAGGCTGAACCCAAGTGAAGGCTCAGGCAGGCAGAATCCCAAACCCAGTTCAGGGTTTAGACAAGGATGCTGAGCAGTGCCCTGCTGCTGAGCTTTACACAAAGAATCCTATCGCTGTTTTTCCCACACCCATCCAGCCAGACTGTACTGCAGCAAATAAATCTTGATTGTGCTAATAGTTTTATGCTTGTCTACTGATTGAAGCTAAGCTGATGAAGCTGGGATGTAGAGGTGACCTCTCTAATTAAGACCCAAGCAAGATTCTCTGAGCTGAGTAATCCGAGAGCTTGGAGCTGGCTTCCTCACCAAGTGCAGGACTCAGCGTGAGGACTGGAGTCACTAAACACTGACTTTGGGGTGAAGGTTAGGCTGATAGGCAATGGTAGAGGGACGTATCCTAGGAGCCTCCAGGACAGGAGTTGACAGGACAACAGGTAATGCCCTTAAGTTGCACTAGGGGAGGTTCAGGTTGGACATTAGGAAGAATTTCTTCTCAGAAAGAGTGGTGATGTGTTGGCACAGGCTGCCCAGGGAGGTGGTGGAGTCACCATCCATGGAGGTGTTCAAGAAAAGGTTGGATGTGGCACTGAGAGGCATGGTGTACTGGCCTTGGTAGGGATGGGTTGATGGTTGGACTAGATGATCTTAACAGTCATTCCAACTTTAATGATTCTATAATGAAGTGAACCAGAAGTGGTTCATATGAAAGGAGAACTGGTAGTATGAAAACATCTCCCTGGGAAATGGTGGGGAAATCTCTAAAGATGAGTCCTCATGGGGTGACTGTGATGGAAGTATGGCTTCTGTTACAGGAAGGTGAAAAAGGACTGTGGGGACACATTGCCACTGTGGCAAGTTATTAATTGTGGTCAGATTTTTGGGTGGTCCAATGGGGAGCCAAGAGTTGGACTCAATGATCCTTATGGGTCCTTTCCAGCTTGGAATATTCTATGATTCTATATTCTATGATAAGTTGTCCTTGTCTCTGAATCCTTTTTTCTTGAATTGCAACAGATGTGTTGGCCAACCTGCACGTACTCCCAGGTGTGGGAGGTAGCTCAGAATTATAAAGAACTAAATTAGTAAATCTCTGTGGAAACTGGTCCTTTTGGAGCCAGTGGCTACCCAACGTAGTGTCTTGTCTTGTAGAGAATCATCTTCAGCCCTGCCTTCATACAGGAGCTTTGCTCTACAAACACAGGAGCAAGGACTTGCTCAGGGGTGTTCTATGTGTCCCACATGTTCCTGCTCCATGTTCCCAGAGCTGGTAACTTGAAAACTCAAGGAGGACAGCCCAGAAGGGGTATCACAGAATCATTGAATCATTAAGGTTGGAAAAGACCTCAAAGATCACCAAGTCTAATTAGTTCATCCTCACCATGCCCACTGACTGTGTCCCTCAGTGCCACATCCACACACTTCTTGAATACATGCGTGACTCCATACAGTGACTCCACCACCTCCCTGGGCAGCCCGTGCCAATGCATTACCACTCTTTTGGAGAAGAAATTTTGCCTGATATCCAACCTGAACCTGCCGTGGTGCAATGTGAGGCCATTACTTCTCATCCTATTGCAGAACCCAGCGGCTTTGTCTCCATCATCCTCTACTCTTGGGCACTGGAAATCAGACATCTGTGATCCTCAGATGTTTGATGAGAGCTGAAAGCAGGGATGGTGGAAGAGGGAAAAAAAAAGCCTACACAAAAACCACACAACCATTGTGGGGTTTTTTCTGTCTCCAAGGTGGAGAATCAGCAGAAAAATTGTCTAAAGAGCTCTTGGCAGGACTGTTTGGAGTCAGCATTTGTGCAGGCTGCTCCTGATCTGCCAGAAATAAAAACAGCTGAGAGGTCAGTGGTGCTGTTTGCTCCTTTCCTTCTTCTCTGCTCCAAGGAACGTGGGCTGGCTGGCAACCTGTTGTTTTCCAAACTGTCTGGTGGAAAACCCTAAAGAAAAATAAAGTTCATCTCCTGAACTGCTCCTGCAATGCTGTCTGCTTCATGCAGGGCTGCATCCCTGCCAAAGCAGCTGAGCCCTGGTGTCTTAAAATCATGGAATCATTAAGGTTGGAAAACATGATTGAGACCATCAAGTCCATCCCATCCCATCCCATCCCACTGACCACATCCCTCAGTGCCACATCTCCACAGTTCTTGAACACCTCCAGGGATGCTGACTCCACCACCTCCCTGGTCAGCCTGTGCCAATGCATCGCCACTCTTTCTGAAGAGAAATGTTTCCTAATATCCAACTTGAACCTTCCCTGGTGCAACCTGAGTCCATTACCTCTCATCTTATTGCTGTTACCTGAAAGAGGAGACCAATTCACACCTCACTACAACCTCCTTTCAGGGATTTGCAGAGAGCTTTAAGGTCTTAGGGCAGCTAGGTGACCCAAGTCCTGCAGGTTTGTGGCCAGGAGGTGGCATTGGCTTCCCAGAGCCCCAGCCCTGCTGCTTGTGCCATGAGGAACCCTGGCAAGGTGGGAGCTTGATGTACCAAGGCATTGGCATCGTTGCTGACTGACCCCAGCCTGACTCTGGCACACCAGAAGAGTTTCAGGAACGATTTGGATTTCTTCAGGAACATAAGGAGCCTGGAGGTCACAGTTGTTACCTCTCTTTTTGGAAGAGGTGGTGTACAGCAAGGAGATTGGTGCAAAGAAACATCCCTCCTCTCTGTGAGCCTCACATGGAGGGTGGTGAGGCACTGGAACAGGTTGCCCAAGGAGGCTGTGGATGCCCCATCCCTGCAGGCATTCAAGCCCAGGCTGGATGTGGCTCTGGGCAGCCTGGGCTGCTGGTTGGTGACCCTGCACGTAGCAGGGGGTTGGAACTAGGTGGTTACTGTGTCCTTTTCAACCCAGGCCGTTCAATGATTCCATGATTCTATGACTGGGAGTTCCATTCAGCTGGGGTTCAGCTGGGGCACTTGCCCTAATTTCATCCCCACACATGCAGATGGCCCCAGACGCTTGTGCCAGCGCATTGCCACTCTTTCAGATCCATCACAACTTGGTGTTTCCATCCCTTTGCAAGCAAGCTTCTTGCTGTCTGGCTTTTATCTTGCTGAACACCAGGCGGCCCGCTGCGAAGCTCCTTGATTTGTGACTGTGTAGAAGGAAGCGCAGATACAGACAATTAAGTGCAGAATTTAACGGTATGGATTTCCCAACAGAGCTATCAATTAGCACGAACTGGTCGCCAGCCAGATGCATTCACTCTGCCACATCCAGGAACCACGGCCAACATGTTCAGCAGTGAAGCAGAGTGGCTTTCAGCAAGGCTTTCCGTGTGTTATGGTATCCAGCTTTCATTTTATGCAGAAAGAATAGGGGGGAAAAATGGGCTTTTGATGATGAAAGGTTTTTTTGATAGGGATCTTTGGGTGGAAAGGATTCTTCTTGACAAGCATTGCAGTCATTAAAACCTGGCTATTTTGGTAGAGATGCTTCCCTGTGGAAGGCCATGCAACAACCCACAAGGCTGGTTGGCCCCCAGTCACTCCTGGGCACGTCCGCCTACTTTAGTAGCTGCTTTTCCTACCTTAGTTTATATATGATGGGAGAAAATGGAAAGGGAGGAGAACTCTGATCTTTATCAGAGCTCTTAAGCTAGGCTAGGTCACTGGGCTGAGGCCAGTGGGATGAAATTCGACAAGAGCAAATGCTGGGTCCTGCACTTTGGCCACAACACCAGGCAGTGCTACAGGCATGGAACAGAGTGGCTGAAAGCTGGGTGGAGGAAAAGGATCTGGAGGTGTTGGTTCACAGGCGTCTGAACATGAGCCAGCAGTGTGCCCAGCTGGCATTGCTATGTCCAATAGCATCCTAGCTTGTATCAGCAGTAGTGCAGCCAGCAGAAGCAGGAGCTGATCATCCCTCTGTACTTGGCACTGGTGAGCCTGCACCTCCAGTGCTGTGTCTAAAACTGCCCATAAGGAGGCTGCAGCAAGGTGGGAATTGGCCTCTACTCCCAGAGAGCAACAATAGGAGGAGAGGTGATGACCTCAAGTTGCACTAGGGGAGGTTCAGGTTGGGTATTAGGAGACATTTATTTTCAGAAAGAAGTGGCAGCGCATTGGCACAGGCTGCACAGGGAGGTGGTGGAGTCAGCATCCCTGGAGGTGTTCCAGAACTGTGGAGATGTGGCACTGAGGGATGTGGTCAATGGGCATGGTGAGGATGGGTTAATGGTTGGAGCTGTTGATCTTAAGAGTTCTTTTCCAATCTTGATGATTTAATGATTCAAAGAGAAAAGGCATCTCAAGGTCTAACTTCTGGACAAAGGTGTTGGTGAAGTTCCACTGAAATACAAGATTAAACAGAAAGGATACACAGCAGTTGGACTGGCTACCAAAAGAGGTGACAGTATCCTGGGCAAGGATCTGCCTGTGTGAGTGACCGAAATACTCACCTGCCCTTTGAACCCTACTGAGCACATCTTCATGGGAGACACATCACTGAGTTATAGCCCAAACTTCCCCCATCATGGTCAAGGACAGCAATTTGGCTTCTCGCTCAGGAGCTGCTTCTGCCAAAATCGGGAGGAGCTGCTGTCACTTCCCTTTGTTACCAACTGGTCACAATGACCCCCATAAATAAAGCAGCTAATTAATGCCCTTCTCCTCCCACCAGTGATTGGCCATGACCTTGAACGACCTTGCTGAATTTAACTTCCTCTACCAGCTATTTTTGACAGCAAATAATTTAACATCCTTGTGACCCCAGCCTTGCCTCCCTCCTGCCAACTGGCTCTGCAGCTTAAATGAACAGCAATAAATAAATACATATCTGCAGAGGGACCTAAATGACTCCCATTACTGGAGCATCTGAAGGCCCGCTTAAATAAATCAAGTGAGGAGGAGATTATGCTGCAATCATGTGGAGAAGAAAAGGAGAGAATACATTACTGGTATTCCAGAGGCTGTAACGGGGCTGAGCGACTTTGTAGAAGTCAGAAAAACGCTGCTCCATTCCAGAACAGCCAGAGGAACTGGGTTGGGTTCAACAGTTGGGTTCATTGGTTGGGTACAACCTGGTCTGGTGGTTGGTTGGCAACCCTGCACATAGCAGGGGGGGTTGAAACTAGATGATCATTGTGGTCCTTGTCAACCCAGGCCATTCTATGATTCTATGATACATCAGTTGCGTTCATTGCTTGGGTTCATTGGCTGGCATCTTCAAAAGGGGGCACAAGCTCTGCTCACCCTCACCAGGCTCCTGCAGTGGGGACAGGCATGGAGAAGGAATCACAATTTGCTGACACTTCATTTTTTTTCCTCATTTCCACTTTATTTATGGCATATTTTTTCCTTTATTCCAACTTTATTTACAGGATCCAGTCTTAAAGCCTCAGTATTTCATCCTCCCCCCTTGCCCACCCTTCATGTCATTTCCATCACCGCAGCCTCGTGCATCCCAATGATGAACCACCACATGTTGGTATCAATTATATGCACATAATTTAGAATAACATCAGGGCCCAGTTGCTGACTTGTCTCTTCTTTTATTTTATTTTTTTGCTGCTTTTTCATTCCTTCCCTTTGCCCAGTGCAGTGTCCCCTGTCCCCACCGGGAGCAATACACTCCCATAAACGTCCCTCTCCCATATCCCTGACCCCACCTTGTCCCCATCCCAATGACCCCTTAACCTAAGCCCTAGAACCCCAACAACCAACCCAAACCATCCTATGGTTCCATTTGGCATCAAACAGATAAAAATGTCTCTTTGCTTCTATGGCCACTAAAGAAGACTACAAAAGGCAACAGGGCAGCAGATATGGGTACTGTTGGGATGAACGATGTGTTTATCACCCATCACTAATTAACACCGAGGTATTAACATAATTCTTGGAGTGTCATCAATCAATTAATGCTGATGGATGCCGATTAAAGCACATAAACTAGAATGAGCTTTCCTCCCTGCTCTGCTTTTGGGGCCATTACTGAACATTTGAGGCTTGGGGTTGGAGACCTGCATAGGGTCTGTTCTCTTTCCCCCTTAAAAACCTTCACAAACTGAGATTTCACCTTTTCTATTTGTTTTCTTCTTTGACTTTGCCTTTTGCTGCTGGAGTTTTCCATCGTGGGTTCCTAATACGATTCTCCCTCCTCCCCCCACCCCCCTTTTTTTTTTATATATATTTTTTTTCTTGGGGTGAGGGAAGGAAAAAAGAAAAAAAGACAAAAACCATGGAATGGGGTCATTGCACTGACCTGGTTTTGAGCACAACCAGACCACAGCAGCCCCCAGGCCTTCGAGCAGAGAGGAAAACACACGAGGAGGAGGAAAACACGAACAAAGGCTTTTGCTGCCAGGGAAAACATTGCATTCCTGGAACGACACTCTGGCAAACGAACTAAAATAGCCCCAAACACAACGAGTGCATGATTTGAATATGTGACAAAAAGTTACAAAACAAAAGCCCATTTTTAGGTATATTTGCATGGCGAGAGCACGCGTTTTCCACCGTGCCACCACAGCCCCATTGCACACCGGGCCAAGCACCTGCCCCCTCCTCCATGCTTCAGTTTCCCTCTTGCAAACCAGAGAAAGAGAATGGATTTGGGATCTGAAGAATGCGGCTCTTTTGGGAAGATTCTTATCCAAATCTTGCACCCTGATTGCTCTCCCCTCCACAGGTGGCACCGAGGAGAACCTGGGCTGGTGTCAGTGCCTGGTGCCACCTCCATCCCCCCAGTTCTCATCACAATTCCCCCAATCCCACCCCTATCCTCCTACTTCCCAAATTCACTCCCCAATTCCTATTCCAATTCCCCTAATTCACCTGATTCCCACCTCCACACCCCAGATTCCCACTCCTAGCTCCCCGATTACCCAATTCAACCCCCAATTCCAATTTCTAGTCACAGAATCACAGAATGGACAGGGTTGGAAGGGACCTCAGGGATCATAAATCTCCAACCCCCCTGCTACATGCAGGGCCACCAACCTCCCCATTTAATACCAGACCAGGCTGCCCAGGGCTCCATCCAGTCTGGCCTTGAACAGCTCCAGGGATGGGGCATCCACAGCCTCTCTGGGCAGCTGTTCCAGCACCTCACCACTCTCTCTCAATTCCCATTTCTAGTTCCCAAACTCCCACCTCCAGCCACCAAATACTGACCCCAAGTCCCAGTTCTCACCCCCAGACCTCCAATTCCCACCCTACTTCTTCTCAATTCCCACACCCAGCCCTCAGTTCTCACCCACCAACTCCCAGTATCCACTCCCTGCCCCCAAATTGATACTTCCAGCCCCCCAGTTCCTATCCAGTTCTCCCAACTCCCACCTCCATTTCCTTCCCCCAGACCTCCAATTCCACCTCCATCCCCCCAGTCCTCACCTCTCAGATCACACCCTGATTCCCCCAGTTCCCACCCCCTCCCAGCCTCCCAGTTCCCACTCCAAACCCCTTGGCTCCCCCTGAGACTCATATCTGCTCGCAGACCCCAAATGCTGCCCCCAGCCCCCCTCCCCAATCCCAAATTCCCACTCCCATTCCCCCAGTTCCCAATCCAGGCCCCCACTTCTCACCCCTACATTATAATATCCCCTCCTACACCCCTACTGTTACTCCCTGCCCCCTAACTCCCACCCCAGTTCCCACCCCCCAGCTCCCCAATTCCCACTCACCCAGTTCCCTCTCCAGGCCCCCACTCCTCACCCACAGATTCATAATACCCACTCTCACACCCCTACTGCTATCCACTCCCAGCTCCCTAACCCCCACCCCAATCCCCAACCCCCTCAATTCCCACCTTTCCCACCCCCGACCACTTCCATTCCCCACTTCCAGCGCAACCCCTGAGCCACCGCCGGATGCACCCTTCCTCCCACCGTCTGCCACCACTCTCACCTCCCAACCCAGCCCCCCGTATCCCGGGCATCCCTCTCTACTTCCACCTCCGTTCCCATCTCCCGGCCCCACGCAGGCGCGGCGCTGCCCTCCCCGTCGGGGCGGCGCTTGGGGCCGGAGCGCTGCGGGCATCGGAGCTCCGGGAGCGGCTGCAGCGGAGCGGTGGGATATCGGAGCTCCGACAGCTCGAAGGTACCGAGGAACCCCCGGGATGACCGATGGAAGGGTTTCTCCCCGGCTTTTTCTTCAACCCCGAGGCTGTGACTGCGTGCTGTGCCCGGGGAGGGTGGGACTGCAGCCTTTAGGGATACCTCGCTCCCTTTAGGATGAAGCTATCCGATGTGGGATGACAGCGTTTCCTTTCGGATGCTCGGGGCACTTGTGGCTTTGGGGACGGTGGAAGGGGGGACAGCTGTACGGTGAGGGGTGAAGAAGGGTTTTAATGGGGAGGGGGGAAGGGGTAAGGAAATGCATGCACCCCTGCGCTGCTTTGCTTTGAACACGGTGCTGTCCTTGGCTCGAAGAAGCAAGAGGAAGAGGCTGAGATTTTGGGGATGCTGCGGATTGGGGTTGTGCAAATCAGGCCCTGAATGGTTAAAACCCTTCAGCTGCTCCCAGTGCAGCTGAGCTGAAGTGAAACTTTCGGCAGTGAGGCCTCGTGGAGAGCAGCATCAGCCACACAGCATGGGAGGGAAAGCTGGGAGGTTTCAGAGTTCTTCTTTGTTCTGAATTTCTGGGACAAACCCAATGGCTTTTAGAAAGTTAAAGTGAGATGGAGACCTCCTGTCCTCAGGGTGACACAGGGATGGAGGAAAGTGATGTTTCTGCAGGTTCCCAAGTAAGGACGTGAGCCTGGCTTTCCCCTGTCCCTGTGACAGGAGACATTGCCTCTTTCTCCCTTTCTTTTTTTCTCCTGCCCTGAAAATGTTATTTCAGAGCTGAAAACACCAGCCTGGTGCTTTTCAATTGGGTGTCCCATCAGGAGTCTCTCTGTGCCTGCACCCCTCACCTCCTGCACTGGTCACTGCCAGCTGAGCCTGGGACGCACGCAGAGCACTTGGGTTTATTGCCATGTATATATTACCAATTAATTATTGCCAGTTCCGTTATGCCACTGCCTGGGTGCTGGGGAGAGCTGGCAGACAGCAAGAGGAGATGAGAGCAGGGCGCTGTTTGCAGGGGTGGGGGGATGCTGTTAAATCCTATGTCTCACTTTCTTGCTGCATCCAGCCAAGACGGTGCTCTGTGGGCTGCTCCCATCTCCCTGCTGGCCTTCATCCCTCGGGATCATCGTCCAGGGAACCCTTTCCCCATTGGGTTATGGAAGAATTAAAGTGGTGGACAAGGGAAGAGCTGCTCCTATCTACCCCATCCCTTCTGGTTGCCCCCTAGAAAGCCCCTTCCCCAGGGTTTCTGATGGGATGAGGGCATGGAAGAGTTAAGGTGGTGGGACCATGGAATGGGGTTGGGATGGACTCAGCCTGCAGCAGGTGCAGGGACTTCTCTAGAGGCTCTGCAGCTTCATTGCATTGGGAAGAGCATGGGTTTGGGCAGATTTCTCTTCTAAGGTGCTGCGTGGCTCTGGGATAAGGAGGATTTGGGGCTGGTAGAGGTAGGAAGTAATGGTCTCCAGTCTGTGTGCCGGTGTCTCCTTTGTGAAGGGCCGTGTTGGTCCCCCCCTGAAGTGGGTGCAGAGCAGACATGGTGAAGCTCAGCTGTATCCCTGAGATAAATGTTGTCTTTGATTATACCTCAAAAAAGCAACAATAAAAGGAAGAAATAAATCCAGCTCTGCCATGCCCTGTTGCTGCACAGATTAATAACAAAGCATTGATGCTTTAAGAAGGCTTTGGATCTGATCCTAAGAGGAGATTTAGGTAGTGTTTGTGCTGGGGTATGGTGATGATGCTAAGAATGGGTGCATTCTATAAATCTGTTCGTATAGAATCATTACCGGTCATTTTCAGCTGCTTCAGAGGTGCCAAAATCCCTTTCCTGGCTTGGTCCAAGCAGGTCGGTGTGTTTGGAATGAGAAGGATGCAGTAAGGGCTGGGTGAGCATCGTGGTGATGCTCTGGGTGTTCCTGGTGGGGCAGGGATGGGCCAGATGGACCCAGATGTGCCTCCAACCTCTGCCATTCCACAATTCTGTGATCGTATGCAGTCCCTCCTCCTCCTCACAAGTCCCTGTGATTTGCTCCCATTTCTCTTCCCTACCTGTGTTCAGGTTTCAGGCCGCAGGGAGCCAGTGGTGTGATGGCATGTGCATGGAAAGAATTTATTTGCTGGTGCCTTGACACCTGAGCTTTCAGCTGTGGCTCAGCAGTGGATTTTCATTGACTTGCTTCATATTTGGGTCCCGACTGTTCTCCTCCACCTCCTGTCCCATCCCACGTCCCCATGGGTGGAACGATGGATGTGTGATGAGATGCGGTGCTTACTCCAGCTCTGCTCACTTCCACCTGATTACCCAGGAAGAAAGGGCTGAGCTCACTCCGAAAAATGGACACAGACCCATTCCCTTTGCTGGGGTTGGTTTGATTGCACCCGCTGTGCTGCAGCATTAACCCTTTCCTGCTCTTAGGAACTTGATTAGCAGGCATGGTGGGGATGGGTTGATGGTTGGCCGTGGTGATCTTGGAGATCTTTTCCAAGCCTTATGATTCTATGACACCCCTTTGTATCCTTGGGGGATAACTCAAAGGTTATTTGTGTCAAATTGAGGAGTGTATATGGGTAGCTCCTTGAGGCACCAATGGAAATGGTGTCTTTGAGTTTTTGATCATCTCTAGGAAATTATAACACGAGAGGTAATGGCTTCAGGTTGCACCAGGGAGGTTCGGGTTGGATATTAGGAAAAATTTCTTCTCCAAAAGAGTGGTGATGCATTGGCACAGGCTGCCCAGGGAGGTGGTGGAGTCAGCATCCCTGGAGGTATTCAAGGACCGTGGAGATGTGGCACTGAGGGTCAGTGGGCATGGTTGGGTTTGGACTTGGGATATTAGAGTTCTTTTCCAACCTCAGTGATTCCGTGATCCTATGAAAAAGCCCCATTCTCCTTTGTACTCTGGGACAGGGCAGAGACTTGAGCAGCTCTTGCCTTTCTTCGCAGAGTATTCCTTTGCAGCCAGCACTGCAGATCCTCGTGCTCCAGGGCCACGACAGATGATAGCTCTGCAGTGCCCCGCAGGTCAGCAGACCATCTCCTCTGGGCCTGATCCATCCCTATGGGGTGGCTGGACCCAGCTCCCCTCCTCCTGCACATCCCATGGGCAGCTTTCATGTGCTCCACAGGGGATGGCCCAATTCAGCGGCGCTTTGACGCATTTAACCTTAAAACACTCCGGCACACACAAAAAAACCCCAAACCCTGACGACACTCCGTGTGCCTTAGTTTGCCCTTGGGGTTAAAGGAATGATTTTCATCCTTCTGCTCTCCATTTCCTGCATCATTTCTGCTCGCTCGTGTCCTGCAGTTTCAACCAGCCTGGAAGTTTTAATGCTGCCTACAACCAGGAAACGTGGCAGCGTGCATCAGCAGCAAACGATCATCTAAGGGTTTTTCCTTGTGCAAGATTAAATTGTTATGAGCATGGGAAATTTCCAACCAGACCTACAGGTGAAGCGACAGCAGCAGCTTAAGGGGTTGCAAAGCATTGCAGCCATCCTAACTCTGCCCTATTGCTGCAGAGGTGGTGGGGCAGATCTCCGTGACTGCAGCTCTGCTTTGCAGCTCTGAGGTTTATTCTGCAATATTTTCTTGCTTTGAGGTTTATCTGACAATAACTGACCTGAGGCGACTGCAGCAGCCCAGAGCTGTGCAGTTCCAGCACGGGGACAGAATCACAGGGGAAAAGGGCAGAGCTCCAGCTCCAGCAAGATGCCTTCCCCCTGTTGTGCTTTTACTGCTCTTTTTCTTTCTATCTCCAGTTAAATCGCAGAGTGGGTTCAATGGGGGAGAAAACGCATCCCTGCAGCAAGAAAACCTCTGCCCATTGCATTTCTATGCTTTTTTGGGGCAGCTCTGGTTAGCCAGCCTACATCCCTTCCCAGCTGTCCCAAGCTCATACAGAAAAGGAAGCACGCCGATTAGTTGCTCAGGGTTTGGTTGTTTTGCTGTTGGTTTGGGTTGTTGTTTCTTTGCTTTTTTTTTTTTTTCCCTTTTCTTTTTGCTTGCAGGCCGCACCCTGGCAAGCAGAGCTTCCCACCAAGTCTTTGCACACTCAGCTGCTCCCCAACCTTGCAGAGCTGGTCCTGCCACTAGTCTGAGCACGTGTGCATTCTGCCAGGTTTGCTCTGGGCTGATTAAGGGAGTGAAAGCAAAGGGAAGCCGTGCACAGATAAAAGATGCAGCTGCAAACCCTCCATTTGCAAGCAGCTGTTGTGGAGGCATTGGTTAAGGGCCTTGAGAAATCCTCGCCCAGAAGAAATCTTCAGAGCTGGGAGGATGGCTGCTTTCTTTCCTATCCATGTAGGATCCCTTCTGGTGGTGCTGTCTGTAGGGACAGCCTGTGGGGGATGTCCACCAGGGTGGATGTTCTGGCAGGAGCAGAGGGTTGGGGTTGCAGCCCTGCAGATGAAGTTGGACTTGCAGCAGTGGTTTGGTCTCCCTGTTTGTAGTTGTGGCCTGGTGTTTGGTCAGCTCGAGCTGGGGAGCCTCCCTGGTGGCTCAAGGTCGTATCCTGGGATCCTGGGGGTCGATTGCGTTATAGAATGGCTGGGAAACAAAAGGAAAGGAAGGTGGGTGCTGCCTGTGGGCATGAATCCCTACCAAAGGTCCAGGAGTGTTGATGCATAGAATCATTGGAGTTGGAAGGGGCTTTTAAAGGTCATCTGGTCCAACTTTTCTGCAGTGACCAGGGATATCTACATGGAGATGCCCTGTTTTCTGGAGGGCACTGTGCCTTGTAAAATGGATCTGTTCCTCCCTGAACGTTTCTGCTATAGCCAAAGAACCAAAGGCATCTCCATGGCAGGACACAGCCTTCCCTGCCCAGAAAGCACCACGATGCTGTGACATGTGTCAATCACTGAGTCATAGAATGGAATCCTAGAATGTTGGAAAAGACCTCTAAGGTCACCGAGTCCAACCATCAACTCATCCTCACCATGCCCACCAAATTGTCCCTCAGAGCCACATCTGCATGTTTCTTCATCACGATGAGCAGCAGCTCACGTGATGCTGGTTAGCTTTGACCATCCAACTGTAGGGCCCTATGTTGGCTTATGGGATTTCTCCCTTGGACCTCTTGTTACACAGGAGGGGAAATGCTCAAAAGGCTCAATGGACATAACTCATGGTGCTCAGCACCATGAGCTGTATCCATCTCCCCTGGGCAGCAGAGCTAGAGTTCAGGCCTTGTTGGTAAAAAGTCTGCAGCCTTTTGTGTTCAAGAGCAGCACTGCAAAATCTTTCCTCTGTATTAAACTGGGGATGGTGAAATTAAGGAGAAAGGGAAGAAGGCTGGCCAAGGCGTTGCAGAATTAAGGCAGAAATGTGACTTGGAGAGCTCAAAATGAGACAGCAGGAGCTTTGCCCCTATGCCTCTATGCCCGTGTTGATCTTGTAGCATCCAATTGCCTCCATTCTGCCTCCTGTAGAGTAGCTGCAGCCCCGTTATCTCTTCAGCTTCTCGGGCACACGTCTCTGCATCTTTTGAAGTTCAATTGCTTTAATTATCCCAGAAGCTGCAGAAGCAATTGGAGGCAGCACATTTGCATGGAGACGTGCTGCATTTTATCTGTGCTTAATAATGAGCTTTCTGAATGAATTTCCCAAAACCTCTTAACGAAGCATCTCCGTGACCCGTAATGCCCATGCAAAAGGCTGTCTGCACTGTCTCAGAGCAATACCCCGTGACTTCTCTGTCCTTCTCTCTGTATACATAATAGAGGTGTGGGTCGGTCTTCAGACCATAAGGTTTCTGTCCAGCTGGCAAGAAATTCAGTGTGAACATATTGTTGTGGTATAAGGCTTCCAGTGGAGTCGGTGTGACTGGGTTTAAAAGCAGCTGGTCCAGACATTCAATTAGGAGCCCTGAATAAATAACAGAAATCAGTTCAGGCCAGTCCTACAAAGACAACATTCTTCTCTTGACTTATTTGTATTTTATCCAGAATGATGCTGAGAAGGGCACGGTGCTCCTGTAGTCTGATAAAGCAGGTGATCAGCACCATGCACATGGGGGGTAATGGCAGTTGAGTCCTCTTGGGTTAAGGATGGCCCGTGTGGATGAACAACCACAGGTGGAGGTGACTCGATTCCGTGTTCGTGACTCTGCTCTTCCTAGGCTGTTCCTCCAGTGTCTGAAACCCTGCTCTATTCAGACCATGTTTGAATGCACAACCTTGCTATATGAGACCAGCCCCCCACATCCCTTGTACTCCGTCCCAGTTTGGGGCTGCCCTATGTAAACATGGTGGAGCCCTGTAGAAGCTATCTGCCATCAGTAGGGCTTTGCTAGGAGGCCCAAGGATTCGTGGGTGTGCTCGGATATGACCTTTCCCTTCTTTGTTGTAACCAGCCATTACGTAGTGCTCCCTATAATCATTAATCAGAGCCACAGCTACAGGGCTGGGGCATGGAGGGTTAGCTGAGTTATGGGTGTCTCCAGGTGTTGGGCATTTGCAAGGCTCATTAGTTCACTTTTCATTTCTTGTCCTACAATCTCTGCTGATCTGCAAGGGTTTTAAGCCCTGATCTGGAGATTTATCCAGGATTTTTAACCCTGTTGAGGTACCTGGTGGAATCATCAATCATTAAGGTTGGAAAAGACTGCTAAGACCAAGTCCAACCATCAGCCATCCCCACCATGCTCACTGACCATGTCCCTCAGTGCCACATCTCCATGGTTATTGAACACCTTAATGGATGGTGACTCCACCACCTCCCTAGGCAGCCTGTGCCACTGCATTACTACTTTGTCAGAGAATAAATTTTTCCTAATACCCAACCTGAATATAATGCGCGTTTGCTCTGATAAGGTTGGGACATGTTGACTTTTTGGGGTACCCCAAACAGAACTTCTGTGTTCTCCCCAACCAAGAGTTTGGGATGAGCTGGATGCTAAGCAGGGAATATCTTCTGTCTTTGTCTCTCATGTGAAGCTGGCAGCCTGGCGGCACGTTAACCTCCCTCTGCTTTTGGGTCTGTCCTTCTGCCATCTTCTCTCGTTTTTCTTCCACAGCCGCCCCTGTTAGTCCTGCAGCTCTCTAGCCTCTTCCACTTGCAGCCACCAGATTCACTCTGTGCCAGGATGCCTTCAGACAGACATCCTGCTCCTGCCTGGACTTAATGCTGAGCAGAAGGGCTGCCCTGGCAGCCCACAAACCCACGTTGTGTGCAGTGCTCTGGTCAGGCCGATCTTGACCGCAGCAGCTCAGCAAGCAGAGGATGAGGAATGAGCTCTACTCATAACCTAGACAGCCACCAGGAAATGTGTTTTTCCATCCTGCTGCTGAGACAGTGTTATCGGGGTGTTGGGCAGTGCTGTGTTGCCCTTTTCTCCTGCAGTGACAACGTCGCCTGTTTGCAGATGGTGACTCACGTCTGCAAGGAGCGAGGAGCTCCCAGCTTGGTGGCACTTCTTGTGTGAGTTATCCAAGCAAAAGGGAACTCCTGACATTTGTACCCTGCCTGTTTCCCTGCAAACAGGCATCCAGGGATACCCAGACCTGCTGACACCAAGCTCAACCTGAATTCCACTCCTCCGTGTAAACCCATTGGTTTGCCCACTTGGTGTGCAGGCATCTTTAGGAGCTCTTTTGGCTTGCAAGTCTGTGAGCTGTGCTTTTGTGTTTCCTTGCCCATGTTATTTACCCGGTGGTAATGTGGTCCCATGCACTGGGGGGAAGTGGGGTGATGCAGGAAGCTTCTGCTGGCCCTCTGGGTCTATTAGAATCATTAAGGTTGGAGAGGACCTCAAAGATCATCAGGTCCAACCATGAGCCCGTCCCCATCGTGCCCACTCAACCATGTCCCTGAGTGCCATGTCTACACATTTCTTATGCAATGAACAAGTGATGTTCTGGGGACGTCACATTAATAGAAAGGTAAAAACCAGAGAGATGAATTCAATCTTCTGTTTTTTAATGGCTTTCTTTCGATAAGTGTAAATGCTCGTAATTTGCACTTTGTGTAAAGCACCTACTTAGAAAAACATCCAACTGCTCCCAAACATCTGGGTATGGAGAACCTGCAGCTTCCCATAGGAATTAAATCCCTGGTTAACCGCAGTCAATTTGTGAAGAAATAATGTCTTGTTTTCGGGTATTCACCAGCCTGGCTTCACTTCTCAGTCCTTGTGGATGCTGCTGATGCACACAGGATGCTCTGCGGTGCCGTTGGCTCCAGGCCACGCCACTCTGTGTCCAAGCAAATCAACGGTGGATGCACCTATGGGAATGGGAAAGAGCTTTGGGAACGCAGTTCAAACCTACTGCCAACTGTGCTGCTGGTCCCAACGGCCCTTAAATGAGAGTGTCACTTTGTAGCCTGCATCTTGAGGTTTTTTTGTTTGTAGAGATGTGTGTGGAGCGCTTATCTCATGTTCTGCGCAGAAAGGGATTTGTGGTTTGGCTGCTTCTTTCCCAGATTGTGGAAAAAGAGTGCATGAAGCTGTTCTTGTGTTGGCAGCATTTCCCCCTGCAGGACAGGACTTCTGTGTCGATAGCTGGAAGAGCAATTCCCAGTGTCCACAGAATCACAGAGGCATTAATCATCAAAGTTGGAAAAGACCTCTAAGATCCCCAAGTCCGACCCCAACCCATCCCACCATACCCACTGACCACGTTCCTCAGTGCCACGTCTCCATGGTTCCTGAACACCTCCAGGGATGGTTGATGCCACTTCCTTTCCTTCCCTTCCAGCTTGCAGGCCGTGCACCTGGTTGGGGCTTTGGGAGATCCATGCCTGGTCCCCACTCCGTCTTCTCTTTCACCTATGCCACATTGCAGTGTGATACCAAAGATATCTCCTGCTCAGTGAGATTGTAGATCGCACCCTGTAAGGCCAGATTGTTTGGTCTGACATGTCTCCAGACAAATAAAAACTGTAGGCCCTGCAAGCAAGGAACCCTTTGCTCCCTGGCCAGGGTGCAGCCCTGAGGTAAATGATGAGCCCGTGCTGGCACGGCCTGCAAGCTGGAAGGGAAGGAAAGGAAGTGATTTCTGAGAAAGGAAAGAATACATCAGCAGACGTTTGGTCCTGGCCGGTGCAGACACTTTCTATAGTTATCCCGTTGCAGTGCTGGGAGCTGGGATCACAACCAGCTGGCAGGAGCTGGAAGGGGGAGTCCGCAGCAGCCCTGAGTCATGCCTCTGGCTCCCTCCCCAGCAAACAGCTTCTTGCTTAACTGCTTGGTGGCTGAACTGAGGTCAGGTTCAGATCTCAGTACCATTTCAGCTCTGCAAAGGGAGTTGGGCGCGTGGGTTTCATTTCTTACCCATGCACAAACACGTGTGTCGGGTTTTGTTAATGATGTGAAAATGTCTGCTTCCCTTGCTCGGTGAGCCTGCTGGCTTTGTGCAGGGAGGCAAAGGGTGCTCAGGCAGTCCTTCAGCATTTTAATGTGGCGGATCTGAAGTTCAGCCTGGTAAGCATGAAATGCTGCAAATTAAAGAGAGTAATGAGTTTTAATGCTCCCCCAAAAAACATTTCCCCCAGCCCTCCCTTTCAATTATTTTGCAATTGAAAAAAAAAAAAAAAAGGAGAAAAAAAAAAGGGGTTCTGAAGATTTTTCTTTTTTCTTTTACATTGGCTTTTTTTTTTTCTTTTTTTTTTTCCTATTTCATAGAATCATAGAATGGCTTGGGTTGGAAGGGACATCAGAGATCATCAAGTTCCAGCCTCCCTTCCATGGGCAGGGTTGGCAGCTATTAAATCAGGCATCAGACCAGGCTGCCCAGAGCCCCATCCTTCCTTACCAACCATTTCCATCCTCTTGGCAAAGGGTGACAGTCACCCTGGGGTGGGATAGCAGGGCAAGGAGTCAACCCCACAAGCAGATCCAGGCCACAGGAAGGCTGGGGAGCTTGGCTGAGAGATCTTTTGATCCATTCTCATCAGGATGGACACTGCCCAGGGCATCACAAGGAAGTAAACATCACAAAGATTATTGGAAAAAGCAGCTCCAAGCTGTGATTGCAAAGCAATAATCTTATGAATGAGCACCCAGATGCCAGCCCTTGGCCACAGGACAGGCTGTGGAGTGGTGGCTGGCATCTCCTGCACCCTAAAAAAAGTCCTGCCTTAACTTGAGCATGGCTTTTCAAAAGTCACAAGACTTCCCCTCCCCTCTAGGCTCTATTCCTAACTCTCACATGTTCTTCCTGCACAACACTTCGTGGATACATCCTTTCCCCTCTATAAGGACACATTTCTTTGTCTTCAAATAATTCATCTTACATCTGCTATAGCAGAATCCTTCTCCCCCTGCCTTTGGACCATAAGATAAAGCATTATAAACGATAACATTCCAAACCATAGCTCTTCAGGATCATCACTGAACACTGTGCCTGCAAAGAAAGGACATTGGGGTAGGTGGGCTGTTGACCACACAGTACCAGTAGTTTGCCAATGAAGATACATCAACCTATTGCCCCAGTTATAGAATCATAGACTGGCCTGGGTTGAAAAGGACCACAATGATCATCTAGTTTCAACCTCCCTGCTGTGTGCAGGGCTGCCAACCACCAGACCAGGCTGCCCAGAGCCACATCCAGGCTGTCCTATGAAGTCCATCCAGGGCAGTGCTTCTCTTGGAATTTAGATCTCATTTAAGTGAAGGCCTGATCACCCCTTTTGCGTAATTATCACATGCTGGGAGACACAAGGCGTGTTGGAGAAATGTGGGTGACAAAGTACCTCACAAGCTGCTTTAGCAACCAGTCCTCAGCAGCAGGGAGACCTGTGGAGCTAACAACAAGTGGGTTATTTTGGCTTCAATCAGGTCCTGACTGATAAGCACTTGTGCTTCTAATCAAGCTGATAAATGCCATCAATTAAAACCTGTGCTTTGCAGAAGTGAAGTGTTTTCATCTCATCCAGGCAAGAGAAGGTCAGTTGGTTGGATGATACTCTCGGCAAGGGCATTGATTTGTCTCTCCAACGCCTACTTTCTCTCAATTCGTTAATGAGGAAAGTGAAACCACTCTCACATTGGTGTATGATCACATAAGTGATTGTATAGTCCCTGGGACTATGGATGTTCACAGATTTTCTGCTTCCAGTCAGCTCCTACTGCAACTTCCTTCTCGCATTTGTGGATATTCATTAAGCACAATAGGGATATAGTATTTATATGTTTTGCTGGGATCAGTGAGTTTGGCCAGCTTGCTGGGTGTGTATTCTGCTGAATCATAGAGTTGTTTGAGTTGGAAGGGACCCTTAAACGTCATCAACCCCACTGAAGTGAGCAGGGATGCCTGCAGCTCATCAGGCTCAGTAGAACAGAATCAGCAGGGCGTCCTATTTTGGGGAGAGAGAAGAATGATGCATGGATGTTTAAATATGGGGTACGTTTAAGGGAAGTAGCTGTAGAAGAGGGTCTGTGGTTTAATAGAGGGGAAAACTGCAGAGGTTCCCCCTTCCCTTCTTTCTGAGGTGCGAGAATTCTTCCTATGGGATGGATGGAGGAGAACCTAAGCAAAAGGGTTGGCACCCAATGACCGAATGGTTTTCTGCTGTCTGCTGGATTCCTAAATTCACGTCTCTACCCTAGAAGCTAGAATCTTGTGAAGACAGAATAATTAATCTGAAAACACGTGGCATGCTGCCAAGAGGTCTTTTTTTAATTAAAAACAGATCTGATCAAGCCTACTGATGAACTGGCTTCTCTGATGAAACCGTGAAGTGTGTATGCGTGTGTAATTTTGAGCAGAAGGTGCTTTTCGAAACCCTGGCCCTCTGGGGACGGCCCGCACTCACTGCCGCCTTCCAAGCAGATAAATGATCATCCCTTCAAGACAACTGAGGAATGTTTCTTGCAGTCTTTAAAAGGAGGCATCCAGGATTTTAAATGTTTAACATTAACCATGACAAAGTTCCCTCTGCGTGACAGTGGGCTGAGAACCTGCTCTGTGTCGGCAACCCCACTGCTCTGCAGTAGACCATAAAACCTGCTCGCCCGGGGGCATCTTCTCATCTTTCAGCTCTTCAGGCTTCATTTTTCCCCAGACAGGTTGTGAATTCACCGTAAGTCAGGCTGTCATCTGTGCCTGTTTGACTGGTGTTTGTCCAACCCTGGGGGAATTCAGAGACATGAGTCCGGGTGATCAGTAAGTTAGGCTTGGGCATAGAGGAACCACCCATCTCCTCATTCAGATACAGGCTTTTTCCTGCCTGTTTCAACTGCAGTATTCTGGTACCTTGTGTTATGGCTTAATCCTTATAGGAGAGGGAGCCACAGGTGCTCTAAAGGACCAGAAAAGTGGGCTCTAGTAATTCAGACCAGTCAGAACTGGGGGAAGGCCTGGGCAGAAGCCAGGGAGGTTGCCTCCAGCCATGGCTTTTTGGTCTCCATGGCTTCTAGCCGTGACTTTTGGGTCCAGGTGTTGCAGAGGAGGGTGGGGTGTCCATAGCCATACCCTACCCATCTCACTCCTGCTTTTTCTGTCCCCTTAGAGTCGGTAGGAAAGGATGTTTTCCTCGGTGAAGCCCTATGAGAATCAGCGCTACGCTGCCCTGAAGAAGGAATGCCTGAGGAAGAAGCAGCTCTTCGAGGACCCTCTTTTCCCCGCCAACGATGACTCACTCTTCTACAAGTCAAGGATCCAGGGCATTCAGTGGAAGAGGCCAAAAGTAAGCGTGCCCATCCCCTTGCCCCTTAATGCTGCTTTCCACCACCCCAGCTCTCAGGAAACCCCAAAATGCCCAGTGCATCCTTCAGCAAAGGTGCTTTACCAACTGCAACTTTAAGTCCCAGACAAGCTATCTTCTCCTTGGGAAGGTTTATCAGCAGCATCAACCTCTGTGAATATAAGGAGACCTGCTGCACTGAGGAGTGGGCCTAGGAGCCCTTTGGTTCCTCCATGACTCTGTTTCTTTGTGCATAAGCCAGAGAGATGCTTTGCAACCTGATTGCTGAATCATATTGTTAAGTCTGGTGGATCTGGCAGAGCAAAGAGATAGCTCTGAATTTCCTTGCTTATGCATTTGCAAATGGAAAAGAAAATAATCTATGAGTAGGAGATTGTGTTGGGGGGGGTGGTTGAAGAGATGGGCTTTGGGGGCTGAATGTAGTGGTGCTGGGTCTGATTTGCAGCCATGACCAGAGATATGGAGCTGTTGGAGCACATACAGAGCAGGGCCACAAAGATGATGCAAGGGAGGGAACCATCCTCTCCAATGAGGACAGGCTGAGAGAGCTGGGACCGTGCAGCCTGGAGAAGAGAAAGCTTCAGGGAGACCTGATAGCAGCCTTTCACTGGGGAGTGGGTCAGACTCTTTGGCAGGATCTGCTGTGATAGGACAAGGGGAGATGGTTTCAACCTAAAAAGAGGGGAGATTCAGACAGGATGATCCCTGGAGACACCCAAAGTCAGGCTGGATGGGAGTCTGAGCACCTGATGGAGCTGTGGTGTCCCTGTGCATTGCAAGGGAGATGGACCAGATGGCCTTTAATGGCTCCTTCCAACTCAAACAAGTCTATGATTCCATGATACTCATGAACTGCTCAGCAGCTGCAGCAGCCCCTGCTCCTCCCTGCACCCAGAGAGGTTCTGCTGGTGTTGGGCACTGCTGTCCTCCATCCCCTCAGCACTTCACGTGACCAAAATGCTGGAGGGAGAGGGGTGTGTAGAACAGAGCTGTGTCTGTCCGTGTGAAGGCAGTCCGTGGGGTGAGTATAAGGGCTCTGTGTGATGGGAGGGTCAGTGCTGAACAGGCTCCTTTTGTGTGGCTGAGCCCAGCATCCCAGCAGGCCCTCGTGGAAGGAGATCTCATTTCTCTCTGTGTGGTTCCTTCTGCTCTGTCCTGGGCTCTTCCTTGGGGTTCATGCAAAGTACTGTGTGCACATTTTGTTCCCTTTGTCCTGCCAGCATCTTTTTTTCTGTGACAGTCAGCAACCCTTTCCTTAGAATCATAGAATCATTAAGGTTGGAAACGGCCACCAAAATCATCAAGCTCCACCACCATCAATCCCCATGTAGAAAACAAGCAGAGTGACACTCCCAGCACTCAGTAAGCACTCCTTTGAGGGCTTCCTGACCCAGAAATGCAGTCCACAAGACCTTGGGATGCTCTCTGCAGGCAGGGGATGCTGTGTATGCACCTCTGCTATCTGTCAGGGCCACGGCCATGATTTGTTTGGGAGAGTTTCAGCTCAGGCTGTGTGATAAAGCTCAAGAGTACACCGTGCCCTAGGCTCTGCTGTGGAAACAGGGTGGGTGGAGAGTGGAAATAAGATGTGTTGGATGTTACAACAGCTGTTTGCTTTCACAGAAAGGGTGTTGCTTACCAAGTGTGTGGGGAAGTGATGTATAGGAGCTAAGTTTTTCACAGGCGTGTGAGAAGTAGCTGCGCTGAGCTCACTGGGATGGTGGGAATTAGCTCTGGCAGGGTCTCATTCCCATTCTTTCCCTTCCCACACCTAGAAGAATAGAATTGTTTGAGTTGGAAGGGACCCTTAAAGGCCATCTGGTCCAACTCCCCTGCAATGAAGAGGGACACCCACAGCTCCATCGGGTGCTGAGAGCCCATCCAGCCTGACCCTGGGTGTTTCCAGGGGTGGGACACACACCATATTTCTGGGCAACTTGTTTTAGTGCCTCACCTGGAACTGCTTCATCCTTTCTACTCCTCCACTTACGCCCAGAGCCTGCAGTGGCCAAAAAAACAATCTCTGCACCACTCTCCCTCTTGTCTGATGGGAGAAGGGGAGTCTTTCCTGGAGCAGTTGGTGAATAACCCATCCTGGGCAACTTGAGATTCCCTCCCACATCTGGTGCTGCAGTGTTTCCTGTAATGGTTTCAGTCTTGTTTTTTTCCCAGAGCATCTTCCCTTCCTCCCTGCTCTCCTGGCCTCCAGATCTGCTTTGGAAGCCAGCTTATTGCAGATGTAGCAGCTGGACAAGCCCTCATGCTGGGCTTTAGCTCTGGTGGCTGCTCTCTGGATGACTTCATCTTCCAGCACAGCTGAGCCAGAAAGCTAATTGCTGGAGCGTGTCAGAGAGAGGGAAGCCATAGCAGGAAGTGGGCCTTGAAGAGCTGTTGTTTTGTGTAGCCGTTCAAAAATGAGACTGTTTTGTTACTGAGCCAAATCAGATTCTGGAGCTGGCTTGGCCAGCGTTAGGAGTTCTTTCTGGCAGCAAAGCTTGGCATTTGCATCAGGAATGAAACTTGGTGTTTTAGGCTGAGTGCTTGAAGCTCCTTCTCCCTCTGTCTGCTGCTGTATGAAGGCAGAGGAGATCTGTGTATTGGGGCACATGGTGCTTGATCCTCAGACTCTGAGTTTTGTACACTCTATCGGAGGTACAGATGCTGTGGTGCAGCAAAGAAACAGCAGTGTTCATCTGTGCATTAGGTGAGATAGTCCAGGATTTTAGGAGCTGGATAAACGAGGAGAGGTGGTACTGGGAAGAGGAAAAGGGGCTGGCTGACATGCAGGCTAGGAGGCAGAAATTAGGGCTGGGATAAGGAAAGCAGTGGACATAATTTTCTGGATTTTATGTGGACTTTTGCAGGATCCTTCTGGACAGATTGTCCAACTGTGCAATAAACGAGGTCACACTACACTGGATGATGAACTGGCTGAATGGTTGAGCTCAAAGGATCATAGTCAGTGGGGCGACATCTGGCTGGTGGCCAGTTCCTAATGGTGGTCCTCAGGGCTCAGTTCTAGGACCAGTCCTGTTCAGTGTTTGTATCAGTGATCTGGATGACAGTATGTAAGGGAACAGCATGAAGCTGTGCCAAGGGAGGATCAGACTGGATGTCAGGAAATATTTCTTTACTGTAAGTGTGATCAGACGCTGGGACAAGCTTCCAGAATGGTGGTTGATGCCCCATGCCTGTTTATATTCAAGAGGCACTTGGTTAAAGCCCAACTTTTTGGTTAGTTCTAAAGTGGTCAGGCGGTTAACTTGATGGTCTTTGAAGATCCCTTCCAACTGAACTACTCTACTCTACTCTATTCCACTCCATTCAATTCCCCTATCCTATCCCATCCCATCCCATCCCATCTCTTGGGAACACCATTCATGGTCTGGAGAGGAAGAGGCTCATCTACCCTGCTGGAAACAGCTCACCACTCCTAAAATCAGTCTGAAAACACAGCTCTTGTGTACAGACCGCTACTGAAGATGCCATGAGATTGATAAGGGGTTAAATTAGGCTCATTAGTTCCTCCTGGCCTTAGTAAGGATGTCTTTCAAAGAGGACCACTTGGTGGCTCAGGATCCAGACTCATTTTGTCTGCTGCTGAGACTTTCTGGCTGGTCACTAGGTCATCACTATGCCCTATGGGAAGTAAATCAGACCAGATGGAAGACTTAGGCCATGGATAGTCGTGGTGCTGCTTCACCTTTGTACCGTGAGCTCATCTTGGATGAAGCCTACACCCTCCTGTGTTCAGGGGAAGAGTTTTGCCCTCCAGCCCTGTTGTCAGGATATTTTTTTTTAGCTCTTCATAGTTTGCACCAAATTCTCTCTGCAGGAATTCTCAAGGGAGTTTGACCCTGATTAAACAGTGCAAAGATAGGTTCTTGCTACGTGGCAGTCCTATCTGGGTGAAAGTCGGATAAGGAGCTATGAGATACGCTTTAATGGCTTGTGGTTGCAATGGTAATGGGAGGACGGTTGGATGATTTTGTAGGTCCTTTCCAACCTTGTGATTCTATGATTCTATGAAAGATATTTGGAAGGGAGCAGCTCTGAGCTGGTGTCATTTTCTTTGGAAAAAGAAAGGCCAGAAGTTTTAAGAAGGGTTGTGGGCAGGAGGAGGTCTTCCAGCTGGAGGACTGGGGCATTTTCAACCCTGCTTTGGCACTGAGGAGAGATGCTTTCTTTCACAGCCCTTTTTATTTATATTTTTTGTTTCCATAGCTAGCCATACAATAGCTATTTTGTTCTAAGAACTGGGAAATACCATTTTTCAGCAGCCACTTCTCTGACATATACCTAGACTGACTTGTCCATAGGGGCTTTGTCTTATTTCCATTGTCTCCTGAATTCAGTGTCTTTGGATGTGGAGGGGACACTGCAGGAGAGGAGAGCATCTCTCCGATCCCTTTTTCCTTGCATGATGAAGCACTTATCTCCTTTCCCTTGCTGAGTGAGGGTTATACAATCTGTCCCTGCGGGGTTTTCCTGGAATGAGAAAGGAGTCAACGAACTAATTCACTAAAAGCAGGAATTCACTAATTCACAAGCACTTGCCTGCCCGCAAGTTTCTGCATTAAAAGGTCTTTTCCCCAGCGTACAGCACAGGCTGGGAAGCTGGCAAAAGCACAAGGGTGATGATAATGGGGATCCAGAAGCTAAAATGTTTTGGAGCTTTACTCTTAGAGCTCTTAGAGCTTGGGGTGCCAAGCCTCTAGGCCATGTCATTCAGTGCATCATCTACCCTTCTCTTGAACACGTCCAGGGTCAGTGATTCCACCACCTCCCTGGGCAGATTTGTGGTCCATCCATAGGCTTTGGTCCTGCCCATAGGAGGCTGGGGATGCCTGTGGGTAGCATTACCACCAATGGATGAACCATCTCCTCTAAATGGGAGTCTGCAACCTCTCTGCTATCCATCACGGAGTCAGAGTCCTTCCAGACTTTTGCATTTCTGCACTTAGGAATTTATGAGCTGCTCACCTGTTCATTTATCTGCCGTGCTCTCTGAAGCCTGGAGCTGGCTGCCAATTTGGTTGCTCCTTTCCAGTAAAGGGATTGATCACATCGCAATGCAGTTTCTGAGTTTACCTTGCTTTTAAGCCTTAAGTCAGCACTGTTCACCTCTTCCCAGTCCAGGAGGGATGAGATAATTTTTGTTATTATTTATGGTTGTTTCAAGAGCTCTCAGTTCTCACTGAGCTGGATGCTGACCCTGGATCTGTCCCAGCAGATGTCACCAGATCCTCCCAGGGCCGTGGCCCCATGGTGACACACGCATGTTTTGCCTCTTAGCATCAGACTAAGCTGCCTGGCATGGGCAGCGCTCAATAAGAAAGCAGCCAGGGAGTCTGCTCCATCCTCAGCCTTAGAAGGACACAGCCATAAATGCAAAACCAATGCTAAAATCAGCAGATCAGATTTATGGCCTACATTTTAATGCAGCCATGTGTCTGTGTCTAGAAATTATTGTAGCTGAGTACATAATGGAGGGCAGTGGGAGCAGAGAGTATCACAGAAAGGAGCCAAGGGCATCTGCTGCGCTCTCTGGGGAAAATGGGAGGGAATGGTGCAAAACCTTTGCAGATTGGGCTAGGGTTCAGGAGGGTGATTCTTAGGGTTTGGGGCAGGTACAGAGCAGCTTGTGGCCTGGGTGAAGCCAAGCATTTAATCTTTGTGCAAGCGCTGCTGGTGAGATCTCTAAGGCCACCAAGTCCAACTCCAGCCCACCCCCACCATGCCCACATCCCTCAGTGCCACATCTGCATTGTTCTTGAGCACCTCCGGGGACGATGACCCCACCACCTGCCTTGGCAGCCTGTGCCAATGCCTCACCACTCTTTCCAAGAAGAAATTGTTCCTAATATCCAACCTGACCCACATGAGCTCCTGAGGACCAAGACGAGCAATGCAGCTCTGATTTTTGATTCTTCTGGCACCAAAGCCCTTGCAAAGGAGCTTGGTTAGGCATGGTGCTGCCTCTGGAAGAAGGAAGGTGGAACACTAGGCATGGTAAAACTGTGGGCTGACATCAGCTGCTGTGATAAGTGGTTAAAGAAAGAAACAAATGAGAGGAAGCATGGGTGGGAGGATGGAACCCTGCAGCTGGAGCAGGGGAGCCGTTTCCTTGGTCTGCTGAGTCTAAAGCCAGAGGGAACTGCAGTCAATTCATCGGCTGAATTTCTGAACGACAAGTGGTCACGGGATTTCCTTGAATTAACTTCCCATTGAATTAAACTAGAGCCACTTCCTCTAAGCACCAGCCAGTGTTATTTAAAGCATTTCCAGGAGGGGAAAATAAACCACAGCTCCAGATCTTTTGTTCTAAGGACCAGTCCTCACCTGTGGATTTGAATTTGTATGTATGTGAGAATTGGCAAAACTTTAGCATACACTGCTCATATCTTGTGTGCACTGGGGAAACACTGCTTCTCCATTTCTTTCTCCTTTAAATATGTGATAGATTTATGATAACCCTGTGCAGAGGGATGCCTATGCCTGTAGGCAAGCAGGTACGAACCCTCCCTTCATCGTCTTTCCATCTTGCCTTGCTCAGCATGCCCTGGGCTCCAGTCAGATTCAAGAGCATCGATGGGTTGACCAGGGGTGAAAAAATGCAGCCAGCATCTGTCTTTGTCAATGCCCTAGGGCAAGGGCTTGTCCTTGCTGCCAAGGGACTGATGCTGTCTGAATGATCTGTATGGAGTATTACATTCCCCAAGTTGTCCCTTTTTAATACAAAACCCCAACGTGATTTGACAGTAAGTGGAATGGTACTGTTTCTCCTCTGATATGCATAATTTAGCACAGACGGTGGGGGTGGATGACAAGCATCATTGAGGAAGTACAGTGGCTGCAGTGTTTATGCAGGTTTTAGTGACCTAAAGCAGAGCACGGGTAGCTGAACTCACCAGCTCCGAGCCTACATAGCAGGGTGCCAAGCTGTGTGAGGTGCTGACCTGTTCACATCCTCACCTGGATGCTCATCTCTCAAAATCCACCAATGGGTCTCTTTTTGGACTATCCTTCTGTATAGAAATGGGCTCTGGCTTCCTCCCATCTTGTCCTTGGCTTTCCAGGTGCCCTAAAGGAGATGAGGGCTTCAGCCATCTCTTTGGGGCGTAGGGAAGATTCCCATTTCTCCTCCCCTTGAGGCTGGTGGAGACTCACGCAGACTTCACAAGAAAACAGAGATGAAGCATCACACCTTGGAATGACAGCTGGGCCAGCAATGTTGACTGCAGCAAAGAGGCTGCAATTTTTGATGAGGGGTGACCTGCATGTTATGGAAACCAAGCAAAACAACCCATATCTTCTGGATCTTTAGTAAGAAACCACTATTTGGTGATGCATTCCTCCCACTTCCCTTCCAAGAAGGAAAAGGGTGAACAAACTGTCTTAATGAACAGTGTTTGTGGATGCTTGAAGCTTGAGTGTGTCCTGGTACAAATACCACCACTGGAGTTATGTAAGAAATAATCATGGAACATGTGAATAGAGTGCTTCATAATGGGAGAAACCAACCCAAAGTCTAACCATGTATACGCAATGTGTAAACTGTGTTGTGAGTTTGTGTGGAGGCTCACCTATCCCTGGGAGGGCTTGTGCATGTTCCCATCTTGGAGCTATGGATGATGTACATACATCACTGCATCTCTCACTAAACTGGCAGTAAACTGGGCATGTATGAAAGGCTTCAAAGTCTTGTCTGGGAATGCTACATGTTGTCTGTGCTAGGAACGTCAAGCAGATCAGAGAGAAATCACCATAGGAAACAAGGATGCTGCTGAGGAGAGATGAAGCTTGCTTGAGTTTAGCAGCTCTATGAACACTCCATCACTTGAGACTGCTCCAGAAAGATCCCTGTTGACTCACTTTGGTTATTAAATGTGGGCTTCGTTCTGTTTGGTGAAATTCCCCTTCCAGCCAATGCTGGATGCTTATGGTCTGATTTGAGACCACACTGCTGCCAGTCTCCTCTCTGCTGCCTTCTCTTGCCAGCCGTAGGAATGCAGCCTTTTCTTATTTCTTGAATTTTGAATAATTTTCTCTGAATAGTGCCTCTTGATGTTCCATCTCCCATCTCTTGTTACAGAAGCTCACATGTCCACGTTTCTAGATGTTGGCTTTCTCATAAAGTGTGTTTCTGTGTTTGCAAAGCTACGCCCAGAGTATGAATAACCAGAATAGGTGTGGGCTGGAAGTCACTTCTTTAAATAGCTTAAACTCATGATAACCTCTTCGTCACCGTTGCACAAACAAGGATTAACTGGGACTGTGGTGGGGTCAAGTGCTGGTCTTGAATCAAGGTGCTGCTGTGCTATAAATACAATACAACCTCAAACCTGGGGGCAGATCCTAGCCCTGGTATAGCGTTGCTTAAGCGGATGTGAGAAGTGTCCCTGCTGGAAACTATCTAAGATGTTTTGACATGCATTGCAGAGGGTGGAGATAATTTTCCTTTGCAGCTTTGTGCTCTCTTTTTCCGTTTCTTGACTTTTAAGATAATTAATAATAATAAAAGGCGTGATTGGGGTTTCAAAATTGTGTTTTAGAAGATTGACTTTCGGTGCAACACAGGAATTAGGATTCAGGCAGGGCGATGTTGGGCAGGCATGTGTGCCAGGCCCAAATGATGGCCCTTGGAGGCAGAAACAGTGCAGCTGAGCTCATAGATTCACCAGCTCACTCCGAGATTCACAGTAGCTGTGGAACAAGTGGGTGTTTTTGAACTGTTCTTCCCAAAATGATGTGATTTCTCACAGCGAAGCTTGCTTGAAAGGGGTCTTCTCTTCCCATCTCTGTGTTCCTGATGGGAACCAAGGGCTCAAAAAGATGCTAGCTGTGGCCGTCCCCATCACTCATGCTCATCCATCTGGTTCATGGTCCATTTGTGCCAACATGACTGTGAATCTCCCCATAGTCCAGTCTGGGTTGTTCTGCACATGGTTTCAAGGCTGGCTGAGGTTAGACCCCACAGCATGTACTGGTGTAACAGAAGGGAGCAGTGTGCCACGATGAGGAGATGAGCTCTGGAGTGTGGATGCATTTTAAACCCAAGATGTTGCTAAGCCTAAACTTTTCCTGATCTCTAGTGCTGGCCTAATGGAGGTCTGTAGGAGAACTGAAGGATGTGATGGAGTATGGGGGAAATGAGGAGAAGGTGGGCAGTAGCACTGTGTTGAATCAGAAGGACGTGTCCTTCTTAGGGTGTGAAAGTTAAAGCAGACAGGGGACTTTGTTTCTCCTCCTCCATATTTCTGGTGTAACTCCCTTGAGCTCATGCCTACAGGTACCAGCATTAAAGGGAAGGAGATCCAGGTGGAGCCATCCCTGAAAGCTGTTGGGTCTGCTCAGCATCATATCTCTTGCTTCCCAGCGTGGTGGTTGTGTGCATGTGTAGAAGTCAGGCTGAGTCAGGTGTGAGAAGGAGCCAAGTGGCATTTTTCCACTTGGAATGATGGCCTGTGTGGAGGCTGGACTACTCTGGCACTTGGAACCAAGAGGGACCAAGAGGTTTCTGCCTCTGGCCAGGGTTACTGAGGGCACATCATCTCACTGCTCTGAACATCCCATCCCTGGTTTATCAGTAGGTGCCTGGAGACCTTCCTCCTTGGGAGCTGAAGTCTGCAGATCTGATCTACAATCAGATACACGGAACCAATTCACTGTTAGACAGTGTCTGAAAACATGGAAATGCTGAAAGCGGGGATGTCGTGTCGTTTGCTTTGACCTTGGCTGGGTGGAGAACAAAGAAGCCCTGGGCTGAGTAATGGTGAGGCTTTCCAAGAGCACATCACTATGAAGTAAGGGTGGGAGCACTGAGAACAGCGAATCCGAGGATTCTGCATTTGTTTCAGCCTCCTTCCCATCCTATACTTCCTTCTAGGCTCTGGGATTGTTTAGTTTGGAGAAGAGGAGGTCAGGGGAGACCTTATTGCCCTCTGCAACTCTCTGAAAGGAGGTTGTGGTGAGGTGGGGTTGGCCTCTGATCCCAGGTAACAGCGATAAGATGAGAGGGGATGGCCTTGAGCTGCACAAGGGGAGGTTCAGGTTGGATATTAGGAAAAGTTTATTCTCTGAAAGAGTGGTGATGCATTGGCAGAGACTGCCAGGGAGGTGGTGGTGGTGTCACCATCCCTGGTGGTGTACAAGAGCCATGGAGATGTGGCACTGAGGGTCATAGTGGGCATGGTGGGCATGGGGTGGACCTGATAGTCGTAGAGGTCTTTTCCAGCTGTAATTACTCTTTGATTCTCTGCCTCCATCTGCTCCTGAGGTGGTGCAGCGCTCCCGCAGTGTGTTGAATCTCTCCCTGTCTGTTTGCAACAGAGATCTCTTTGCGTTTGTACTTTGGATGCTGCGAAAAGCAAACATCAGGGCTCAGCCTGCAGATTGACCTTTGGATCTTGTTTGAAACTATCCACACCATTTCTGGTGCCAAAACAAACGCTGCGGTCTGGTACAGAGGTACACAAACCTCTGTATGGTGGGAGTGTGTATTTGTGATGCCTCCTTTTACAAGTCCTGCTCACTGTGGGTGGAGTATCCCACTCCCTTTGTGTGGGGGAACTGACCACAGATGCAAATACACACAGGGTGAGATACGTCAGGTGGGTTAGCATTCGGGGTGCTTGGCTGAAGCAATACAGAACCCCCCAAAGCAGTTTTACAGGATGCAAATATTGCCAACAAAACCTACCATACGGTATATGTGAAGCTGAACCACTGGGGAAACATTGATCCCCATGAAAACACAGACCTATGGGTTGCCAAACCCACCCCATTCCTCTTCCTTGTGTCACTCAGATGCGAACTCTCTAACTGCTGTATCCAAAATCACATCCCAGTAGAGATACCAGCAGCAGAGGGACCTTTGTGCCACCTGTGCCACCACTGTCTGCTCCGCTTGAGCATTCACAGCATGAGGTCCGTTCAGTTCCCTGTCACTCAGGAAGGGGGAAGTGCAGCTAATAGATTATCTTGCTGATACTGCAAGTCTGAGTGAAAGCACTGTTCCTGAAACAGCCGGTCCCCCAGCTCTGCAATGCAATTAAGCTGGTCTGCTCCTTGCAAAATCTTGTTAGCTAAAACTGATCCTGGCATGCAGCAGATGTTGCATCTCGCATGGTTATTATCCCTCTTAGCTTTTTTTCCCTCTCTGCAGCGGGTTTGACGTGATCCAGACCCCGAGCATATCTAAAGCTCAGAAATCTGCACCGGGGAACATTTATGATAAGACAGTTGCCAATTATAAAGCCAATTAGAAGGTGATTTGCTCCCTGCTGCCCTGTGTGGAATTGGACTAGCTGGAGACAAGGATGATATTTTCTTGTTTAATTGCATCTGGAAGGAAAATGTGCCTGTTGAGGGGAATAGTGCTAAAGGGGAGAGAAGAGGGAAAGCCCACATGCTTTTTGGTGGGAGGAAACATTAAACCAGCAAGTACAAGATAAGTGCAATGATCAGGTCTTCTTTTGCGTAATGGATTTCAATAATTCAAGCTCAGAGGGAGCAAACTGGCACAGGCCCATTCTGGACTCCCATAAACCAGTGCTGCTACCTCTGCCGTCAGCCTTTCATCAAGAGGGACCTCAAAGCCCTCTCTATCCGCTGTCACTGCTGTCCACCTCTGTCCCACACCCATTGCAGGAGGAAGGATGTAGAAAGCAGGATATGAATCACGAGAAATTTGAATCACTTTGCCCCTCCCTTTGTTATCGGGCTATATCTTTCCACGGGACCATCTGCACCTGCTTTCTCCAAGTCATAGTTAATTGCCTGGAGTTCAGTGGCCATTTCAGCAGCCCATTTTAGGGAGGGTAAATAGCTCTAACACTGCCTAGGTTCCCTAGGGATGCTCCAAGCCAAGTTCTTCTTATCATAGAATCATAGAACCATTTGAGTTGGAAGGGACCTTTAAAGGTCATCTGGTCGACTGCACCACACAGCTTGGTATCATCTGCAAACTGCTGAGGGTGCACTCGATCCCACTGTTTTACGTCACTGATGGAGATACTAAACAGCATTTGTCCCAGTACTGACCTCTGAGGGATGCCTCCCATCACCAGTCTCCATCTGGACCTTGAGCCGTTGACGACCACTCTCTAGGAATGATCTCACAACCAGTCCCTCATCCATCAAACAGCCCACCCATCAAATCCACATCATTCCAATTTGGATAGAGGGATGTTATGAGGAACCATGTGAAAGGGCTTTCTGAAGTCTAGAGAGATGACATCAGTGGCTCTTCCCTTGTCGATTGTTGTAGGCAATGCAAGCACTCAGCCTTGCAAGCCCATACCACCACCAAAAAAAAAAGCTCTGCCGAAACGGGTAAAAATGGACAAGGTGGAGTCAAGAGCAATGCATCAAAACTATATCTCCTGCAGCCGTAGCTTTAGGTTGTCTCTTCCACATTCCCTGTTGTGCAGCACCTGTATCCAGATGAAGAGCAGTTGTGACCCAGGAGCCATCTGCTATGAGATGAAGAGCAGAAAGTGGGCATTTGCTGAAGAGAGTGTGTGAGTTGAGCTGGCTGAAATGGCCCACGTTTGAACCCAGAAGGCCCCAGAGCGTGTGTGGATGTGTGTGGTTGTGTGCTGCCCTTTCCTTTCAGGGTCACGGTGCTGGGAGGGTGATTCAGTGTTTGTCCAACTGGCCCTGTTGAATGAATGGAATGAAACCAAGGTCATGACGTCCTGCAATAAGAGCATTCTTGCTCCCGTCCTTCCCCTGCCCATACAGACTCCAGGCCTTTCTCATTCAACCTGTCTGCAGGAGGAGCACATCTTTCTTCCTTAAATATGTTGAAAAGTCTGGAGCATGTGGCACAAGAGAGGAGGTCAAAACGTGAGGCTCTTCATCCTAGAGAAAGGAAGGCTCAAAGGGACTCCAACAGTGTGAATATTAGGAAAACTTTCTTCCTGAAAAAAGTGGTAATGCATTGGCAAAGGCTGCCCAGGGAGGTGGTGGAGTCACCGTCACTGGAGGTATTCAAGAAAAGGGTGGATGTTACACTGAGTGGCGAGGTCTGTAGGCATAGGTTGGTGGTTGAACTTGAGGTGATCCTATTGGTCTTTCCAACCTTATTGATTCTATGAATGTGCATAGGAATGGTAGGGTATCAAGAAGACCAAGCCAGACTTTCTCACTGGTATCCAGTGATGGGACAAGAGCCACTGAACAAATAATGGAAATAATAGAGGATTATATTTAAACATGAGAATAACACTTCTTCACTGTGGGTAGCCTAAACACTGGCACAGGCTGCCCAGCTTGTGGAGTTTCTATCCATGAAGATTCTCAAAACCAAACTGGCCATGGTCTTGAGTGACCTGCTCTTAGTTGGAGTAGATGGGTCAGGTTGGATGCTCCCTGGAAGTCCCTTCTAACTGCAGTCATTGAGTGATTCTGTGTTTAGGTCCACTGGGAGGCCACCAGGACCAAGTTTCATCCTGGGGATGATGATGCTGTGTTATCCTTTTGCAGCATGGCAGCCTCTCTCTGCCTTTCAGGGTGGACTGCTGTCAAGGCTTGCTGAATATTTTGGGATTTGCCCAAGTTGTGTGCAGAGCTCACAGTGCTGTCCAAGCACATCTAGAGGATTGTGGCATTTAGGGGCATTCGTGATCCTAGGAAATTTGCAATTTAGCTGTTACCTGCTATGAAGTTTTGCATATTATTAGGGAAGGAGGTTGAAAAATCCATGTGCTGCTAGGGTATAGAGCAAGAATGTGCTCTCAGCCATAACCACCCTGGACCCAAAGGCACCTTGGCATGCCACATCCAAGTTTGCACCTAATGGGAAACGCCTACTGCAGCATCTGAAGAACAGCTTGAATGACTTTGACAACAATGTTCCCCTAGGGACCTTCTGCATCAGTGGGAAGAGAAGCTGAGTCCAAGGTTGGATCTTAGGAAAAGCTCTGGAAGAATGGTTGAATATTGGAACAGGCTGCCCAGAGAGGTAACAGAGCCACTGTCCCTGGAGGCATTCAAGAACTGTGGAGACACAGCACTTAGGGACGTGGTTTAGTGGGCAATATTGATGCTAGGTGGACAGTTGGACTAGATGGTCTTAGAGGTTTTTCCCAACCTTTATGATCCTACGATTCTATAAATGAGATGTGTGCTTTGCAGAGGGACTCTGCATTTCTAGACATGAGTATTTCTAGCCTGGGCATCCTCGGTGCTGTTGTGGTTTTGAGAGAATTGAGAGCAATGCACTGATCTCCTCTTCTGTACCAGGACAGGCGGCTTTTCTGATGAGGACACAGGGCTTCCCTGTCTTAAAATGAGCAAAGGGTTTTAATTCATGGACACTTATACTAATTAATTAATACATAGACACCAATTGCTTGGTGATGGGGAAGTCACAGCTAATTGGCAGCTCTGCTCTTGGGAAAGAGCACCCAACACCCTTTACCCTAATTTCTGCCAAGAATAATGTGCTTCCATGATTTCACGTCTTCCTGACCTACCCCAAGCCAAGTGGGTCCATTTTTGTGCACTGTGGATTCACCCAAGGGTAGAAAAAGCAGCAAAGGTCCTCAGCCACGGTGCCTCTGAGCCCAGAGCAGGACCACTATGAGCTGATCGTCCCCATCACTGACAACCAGGACAGATGCATCACAAGCTGTTGGCTGCTTCCTTGATGGTATGAAATAGGATAACCCCTGTTATCCTGCTATTAAATAGCACTGCTCCTCTTCCATCCCTCTCTGCGCTCAGGGATGCTGAACAGAGCAGGTGCTGTTGGCAGCTGTCAGATTGCCTCCCTCTAGTGCTTATTCCCATCTCCTGCAACACTGGCAGTCAGGAGTGAACCAGCCCTCTCTTGTGGGTTTGATCGCTGCCCAGTTTACATCCAGATGAATCTCAAGTTGTTTACAAGGTGTACAGTGTTGGCTGAGTTAGGTGGAATTAAAGGGAGATCATAAAATCACAGAACGAGGGAATCGTTTGAGCTGGAAGGGACTCTTAAAGGCCATCTAATCCAACTTGCCTGCAACAAACAGGGACTCCTACAGCTCCATCAGGTGTTCAGAGGCCTGTCCAGTCTGACCTGGAATGTACCCAGGGATGGGGCACCTGTCCTGGTATGCTTATGAAGCAGCAATTCCTCCCCATGAGGAACAAGCAGTGCAAGTCCTGATGTGCAAAGGTTGGGGAATGCATTACTTTGGATGTAAATAACCTGGAAAATTAAGGGGCATAGAGAAGGGAGATCTGCTTTGTCTTTCACCCCTTTAAATTAGATAGAATAGCATAACAGAAAAGTTTCTTTCAACTCTCTGCCCCATCCACTTTCAGCCTCCAACTGGACATGACCTTCCAAACTGGACTGGAGGAAAACAAAAATGAACAACAAAAACAACAAAAAAACCTGCCGTATTTCACATTTCACAAAGCTTTTGGATTACCAAAATTTCACCATCTGCTGGAGAACAGTGAACCTCCTGGATGAAGACACTTCGTGTCCATGGAAGTGCCCAAGGCCAGGCTGGGTTAGACCCTAGGACCTGGATGGGCTTTAGGGTCCCATTCAACCCATAGCAACCCATAGCAAGCCATGCTATGATTCTGTGATACTCTCAGCACCAAATGCCTTTCCATCACAATATCACAATGTCCCCAGAGCAAAGTGAGAGGGAGAAGCTTGACAGACAGCTTTGTCAGAGCCGAAGGGCTTGCAGAGAAGGCAAAGGGTAGACTTACAGGAGGAGATGGGTCACTAGGGCTGTAATGATGTGAAAACATACCATTATCACCATGGATAATGATAGCAGAGATGTGCTGATGCTGGAACAGAATAGCCATCCTTCTGGGAGGGGATCTGACATCACTTCAGCAGTGACATAGCCATGTCCTGGGAGAGCATAAGGCAGGACAAGGTCCTCCTGCTACCAGTGTGATGAGCCAGACCAGCACAAAGCTGCAGGTGGGATTTAAAGGGAACCTGAGGAGCAGAGAAAGAGATTTTCCTCAGCCAGGAAGCCTTGCTTTGTATTTCCCTGCCTCCTCACTCAGCAGTGTGTTTATTTTCTCCTGTCTCATAGGAAATCTGCGCCGATCCCCATCTCTTTGTGGACGGGATCAGCTCCCATGATTTACACCAGGGCCAGGTTGGGAACTGCTGGTTTGTGGCTGCCTGCTCCTCCCTGGCATCCCGCGAGGCCCTGTGGCAGAAGGTAAGCTTCTCTTCAGCACCTTGGCCTCGTGCTTTGTTTGCCTGGCTCAGATACTGGATCTTCAGAAATGCTTCAGTCCTGAAAAGCTGTTCATGTGGAAAGCCTCTCTTAAAAAAGAAAATGTTCTTTGAGAGGAACTGTGATTACAGCCAAATCACATTTGAACCAAACTCTTGGCGTGTTTCTCCATAACCACATGAATCAAGCCTTGCTCTGTCCTTCCACATCCCAAATCTGACCCTCCCCACTCCAGAATAACCATACACACACACATATATATATATGTATATATTCAGGATGCTCAACTGCAGTGCTGAAAGTCCCCATTTCCCGTGGTATTACCTCTCTGGCTGCCCAGTGTGTTCTCACCTTGGCCATAGGACACCTTGCACAGGGGCAGTAGGATGACCTAAGGATATTAGTGTGCCTCCCAAGCCACTGTTTCTCAAACACACATCCCTGGCATGTTGCATGGATGGTTTGCTCCACACAATGGGATTCCTATGAGACTGGGGTCCAAGGGCATCATGGTTGCACTGTCACATATCAGGAGGGAACTGAGGAGCTGCAGAATAGGGGGCAGAGCCTGAGCAGTGTGAAGGGACAGGAGGTGCCAAGTGCCACATCCTTTGCCAGCCTGTGCCCATTTTTACCATGTCCTCCTTGGGAGAAGAATTCAAGCCTATGAAAACCAGTGCAGCTGTGGTCTTCAGTCTGGTACAGGTGTCTCTCATCCTAGGAAAAGGGGCCAGCAAGTTGCAAGTGCCTTTATCTAGATTTTAATGTGAAAAGGCAGCCACCAAAGCCCCATAGTATTGGCAGCATCACCCACTTCACCCACAGCTTCCTACTGCAGCAGACCAGTATTCCCTCCTTGCTCTGTGTGCTGAGGTCCCTCCAGTCTCTGTTATTGTGGTCATAAACACTGAGCTTCACCACTGGAATTTTTGTCTTTTATTTTCTGTTAAAATCAAGTCTTTCCAGCACATGTGAACAAGGTAGGTTTTGTTGGCTTCTGGTTAAGCAATAAGATTTCCTCCTACTTCTGCACTTCTGTAGCTTGTGGCTGTTGTTACAGGCATGGTGTAAGGTGTTATTTAGGCTGCTGCTCTGCATCGTCATCTCCCCAAGGCAAGTTCTCCTCCCTCTTCACCATTCACCTCCAGCCCTGCCCTGGGAGATGTCAACCAAACAGAAGCCAGGTCTCTTTGGACACCTCATTATTTCGGTTTACCAATGGCATTGCTTTTCCTCCCTTGGCAATTTTGCCATAGGTGTTTGTGACTTCTCATTTTCCATACCTTTAACTCTCAGATCTGTTCTTTATCTGCATCCTTGCATCCTTCTTTCTTTCAGAAAGGTTTGTTTTACAGCAAAAGCTAAAGTTTCAGTCCTCTCCCCACGGCCAGAGATGTTTATTGGTGGCTCATTAGCATTACAGCATCTGCACACCCAGGACCCTGCAGTGCTATTGTCTGCTCCTGAGCCATCAATACACCAATAAAAGGAACAGTTGACAGGACAGGCAAGGCAGCAAAACACTAAGCTGCTGAACTGCCATTAGACACCAGAATGTCTCTGATTTAAAGTCTGGGAAGAATTAAAAGATGCTGATGCATGCACTGAAATATCAGCGCAGGGATCTTGGTCCAGCTCTCCCATTGCTCCTAGAAAAAACTGGGTAGGAACTAGGGACTGGAGGAGAATTGAGAGCAGTTTCCTAATGTCTTAAGCCTTGCCTGGCCCTGTGTGTTTTAAGACTGGCTCTATAAAATTCTGTTTTGTGGCCCTTCTGAGAAGTCTAGCTCTAATGAAAATAAATAAAGGCATTGGATTATGGAGGAGATTAAGTCATTTCCAGTAGCACGTTGTCCTGGAGGGTGGTCTGGATCTGTAACCAGGTCTCCAGGGTTTCCTGAAAGCACCTTTAACTTTAAAACCCAAGAGTTGATATGACAGTTGTTGCTGAAGGTGTTTGAAAGCTAGCAAACAAGCAAAGCAAGAGCTCAGAGGAGAGCAAGAAGGGTCTGGTTTCCTCGAACCTCTCTTTAATCCCTTCAGATGGGGCTATGTGTGGCCCTATAGCTTATTTGACTCTGCTCACAGTGTCTTTAGGAGCAATATCAGACTGGTGAGTACAGGGCAATTCCCAGTACAGTGACCCACCTTGGGCTCCTGATGTCTTCTGATGGTCTTTTTTGAAGACTTCTTATTAAAAGTCCAAATTAAATTAATTAATTTAATTAAAATAATTAATTTAATTTAATTTAATGGACTATTTAATTTGGAGCAGGGATCATGCTCACTGGCTGTGAGTTGTGTGGCATAGCCCAAGTGATAGCAGTGCCTTTTGTAAAAATATCTTAGAAAACTCTTTCCTGCATTTTATTTAACATAGCTTGAGCTCCCAAAGTGCTCTGCAGAAATGTGATGTGACAGATGCCAACATGAGTCACAGGTAGGACAGAGAGAACCAAAGAACCTAACCACAGAATCATAGAATCACCAAAACACTGTACAACCTAACTCCAATGTGCCACGTAAAAGTTGATGCTGAAATCCCTGGACTCTCTGAGAGTCCAAACCAGTGGCTCTATCTTAAGGATGGCACAGCATGCTTGAAGGAGTCAGGCCTTTCCTATGGAACACCTGAAGTCATGATGATGATTTAGCCGTCTTTTCATGGTGCGTGGCAGAGGGGTGCATTGTTAAACATGGCAGCTCTGTTTGGGATCCACAGCCTCTTGGAGACACCCTGCAAAGATGAATGCATTCATCCTCTTTTATCCCACCCACTGCCTGGAGAGCTCACCAACATAGCACAGATGCTCTGGATATGACGATACTCAGCAGTTTTTAGGAAATGAGCAGCCCCAGGTTAGGCATAGCAGTGTTGTTGGTGCTCACTTGGACTCAGAGCATCTCTACAGCACCTGGAAGAGCTTGATTGCATCTTGGATATGCTCCTTCACCTTACCCAAAGAGGCAAACATAACGCCCAGACTGTGTCCGCGTCCCCATTTCCCAGAAGCATTGAGTAAAAGGGAAGTCCATGCATGAGCACCTTCTCCAACATCAATCCAGTTCATTTGAGGACAGCAGACTATGCTGAGCTGTTGGTGCCCACTAAGGCTTCCTGCCAGCAGTGCCACCCAGCAGAAGACATGGGGTCCTGACTGTGAGTCAAACATGAAACCTTGTAGAGATGAACAGCCTCACGTGGTGCCAAATTGCTGTGAGTGCAGCCATCAGGGCAAGATCAATTATTCTTCCCCTCCAACAGGCACTTGTGACCCCTCATCTGGGATTTGTCCAGATTTAGGGTCTACAATCTCTACCAGAGAGATGGTTTTGTGTGGCCAGGAGAAGAAGGAGGAGCTTTTTGCTGTTCGGAGGAGGCAGGGTACAGGCAAGACAGAGCCAGATTTGAGCACAACCACAGGATAAAATTCAACAGCAGTATGGGAAATGAGATACAAAGGGTAAAAGAAAAGAAAAAAAAAAGAAATATCTTCAGAATGAGCATGTTCTTATACTAGGGTCCAGTGTGCTCCGTGCATAGAGGTGCTCAGAGTTGGGACAGACAAACCTGCAGGCAACCCAGTTTAACCATAAGGTCCCAGTCCGAGCAGAGGGTTGGAGCAGACTCCTCCAGAAGCTGCTTCCAACATGAATGATCCCATGAACCAATATTCTGAGAATGCACTGGCACCGACACCTGCAGGATGGTTGCCCTGGCTGTGCCCATTTATTTAGGGATAACGAGCTGCACTTTGGCTTGCTGGAGCCGTTGTCAGGGAGGTTGCCAGGGAGGCTGACATCAGATATCCCTTCCCTATAGATTATCATGCACAGCAGCACCATCAGTTCCTAATCTGCAAACGAGATGGGAGGCACCCAGAGGAAGCCCTGGAGGGTGTTTTGCGTCACTGGCCTGGGTTGCCTAGCACCGCTGGGACCGTGGAGAAGGTGCACCAGAATTTTTACCCCTGCGTGTCCTATCTGGGAGCCAAACGTTGCCGAGGACATAGCAGAGGAGCAGTGGAGGACATGGCAGCCGAGGCAGGGGAGCTCAAGCTGCCCTTCATCTACGATGACCAGCTCACCCGGTGCATGCGTCTGAGAGCCCTGAGCCTGCAGCAGAAAAACGCCAGGCCCCAGGATGGTGAGAAGCTGCTGCATCCCAACGAGCACGTCTACAGGGTGGATTTCATCCGGCAGCACAACCTGTGCTTCCTCCGCTGGGACATCCAACTGGAGAGATCTGGGAAGGTGATGGTGACCGGCACCTCCCAGCACTGGACTCCTGATCTCACCCACCTGATGAACCGGCAGCTGCTGGAACCAGTGGGCATCTTCTGGAAGAAACCAGGGGCCAAGGAGGTGGAGTGCAATGAGGCAGATGCCCAGGAATTTGGGGAGCGGCTCGTGGAGTTAGCCAAGATCCGCAAGGTGATGTATTTCCTCCTTGCTTTCACCGATGGCCTTGAACCTGCTCAGCTGAAGGGTTCCATCATTTTTAAGGCCTGATTCCCTCCAGCTCTGTCCTTCTTGCTCAGCTATGCTTTGTCTTCGTTTTTCTCTCTTTTGTTCACTTCTCGGTTGCTTCTGTGTGGCTCTTCGTTGAAGGATGGCATAACAAAATGATGGAGAACATTGTGGCACTTCTGGAGCTCCTCACCCCTGAAAAACATTCCCTTAACATGCTTTCCTCAATCTGAATGAAGGGGAAGAGGGAGGACGAGCCATGGACGCTTCCTGTTTTATTTGCCTAGAGTATAATTCTGCTTGCTTGTGAGTTCAGGGATTCATCAGGCCTGGTTGGCACAGTCTTGTTGACTTGGAAATGTTTGACTGCTCTTACCCTTTCAACCATGGCACCTGGATACAAAATGCCTGATGGAAAAATAAAACAGGAAAGGCATCCTGGAGAGAGTGCTGCTTTCCAGTTTCCATCCCAACCATGCGGAAGGGGAGGCTTGTTTGAGATGGATCCTTGCAAGGATGCTGAGTGCTTGCAACTTACACTGACTCCTATGTGACTGTGACTGCTCCGTGTCTCTGAAGACGAGACCTATGGAAGCTCACCTTACCTTGAAGCTGAAGGACCTTCAGACATATTGTATTCAGCAGATTGCAAACTCACTGGACAAAAAACTAGGAGGGTGGACCTTGCTTTTCCTGACAACTTTCACTATTTAATACTGGGGGTCAGTGTGGGGAGGTGTGCTTGAGCATGTTGCCTTCCCCTTGCTGCCTGTATTTCTGTTACTGAGATGGGTTGGAGCAGGCATGCATGTGTGTGCAGAGCCAGCAGCTCAGAGCAGGCTGTAGGTCTGAGCCAGCAGCTAGTCCCCTGCAGCAAAACCAATCTGTGCAAGATTATGGCCTTAAAACATCCTCATGGCCAAGTTGGATGGGGCGTTGAGCAACCTGGTCTAATGGAAGGTGTTCCTTTCCATGGCAGGGTGGTTGGAACTAGATGATCTCTAAGGTCCTTTCCAACCCAAACCATTTGTTGATTCTGTGATCTATAGAGAGCAGTTTGCAGAACACATCCAGGGTGTTTTCTTCCTGTCTCATCCATGGACTGTGGATAAACTGCTGACTTTGTCCATCCTCTTTTCCTCCACCAGAAGGTACTTTAGTGACACTTCTTGAGAGTCACAGGTGGAAATGTCCTTTGAAAAAGTATTTTTACGATTGGTTTGCACTCAAATGATGGTGTGCATACCTCAAGGTATGGACAGGTTTTCCTGAGGTGTGTAAGGAGAGGACAGTGATGGGAAACCAGGATGAGATGGTGCGATACCCACGGCCTACTGATTGTGTAGACCATCCCCAAAGGACTCCAGCTTCTTTTCCAGATCCCATGGAGATGCTGGACACCATGCCCTCTCTAGCCCAATGACAGTGTATAAAATTATACGTACAAGTTGTGTTAGAGAGAAAGGAAAAGTTAAACAGAGATGGAGAGAAGCTGAGAGCTTTGAGTCTTGCCTGCAGCCAGAGTTCAAAAACCACATATGGCCATGCCATGGACACTGCTGGAGAAGTTGATGTCATTGCTTATATCCCAAGACATGCTGTATTCAGTGAAGAGAAACAAAAGGGGACCCATCCCTACTTGGCTATAGTATGGACCTGTGGTGGATCAAACCCAGTTCTAGGATCCCAAAATGGTCTCTTTTCCTATAGGAGAACCGTCTTTATACGTCCCAGAACAAAGTCCCTGAGTGCAAACCATATTAGATTCCATAACAGGAGTCACTGCCAACTTCCAAAAGGGCTTTTGCTTGTCAGGTCTCATAATATGTAATTGCTATAGTGTTGTTTGCTCGGTTAGAGTTCCTGCAGCAGGTAACTTGCTTGGTTTTGATGTGCCACAGTAAATAAAAGCCTTATCAACTCTTTTCCCCTTAAGGATCAAGGCTGTGCATATTTTCTTGACTCCCTGTTTGGTAGCTGCCCCAGTCCTGCATGCACTAAGGCAGAACTCACCAATTTTCAAGTCATTTCTGGTATTTTTGATAACCTTTTTCTCTGAAAAAAAAAAAAAAAAAAAAAAGAAGCAGAACATTTACCTTCTTCTCTCTCCATGTAAAAAAAGCTAAATGGAGCGTTTAGTTTTGGTTTGGTTTGGTTTGGTTTGAAGGTATGTGAAGCTGGGCAAAGGAGAAATTGATGGAGGAATTCATCCTTGGATCTCACCTTTCCATCAGAGCTGGGAGTGGGAGGTGAATGGGGTACTCAAATTCTTCTCTCCTACAGGGCAGATGATCCAATTTATGCCAACCACTGAAAATATCCCTGCAAAGTTTTCATGCCCTCTAAAAGCTTTCAGATACACCACTCCATCCCATCTCCTGGGGAAGTTCAGTCCTGGTTCATTCAGCAGATTGGCACAGCAGGTTTCCCTCCTCCCCGTCCTCAGTTGTCAAGTTCCCAGTAGAATAGCTCCTGCTTGGAGGAATCAGCACCCACCCATCCCTCCTTCAAGTCAGGGATGCTTCTTCAGAGTCATAGGTGCATTTTCTGTTAACTAGCCACTCTGGAGTAAGAAAAAGTTTGCATCAGCTTAGGGAAATGTCATTTGCACTGCCTCAGTGCAACCAAGCTGAGTCCAGGACTCAGCAGGGTCCCAGGATGAGTGGTTAAGGGCACGCTCTCCAGTAACCACTGAGGAGAGGTGAGATATCTGAGGAGGGTTCCTGGGGGTGGGTTAGAGCTGTGAATCTCATTGATATGACTATCTCCTGCTTAATCCTTTAGGGAATATGCAGGGAAAGGCCACAGGCAGAGCTGTGCTGTGTGCCTTGAAGTGTGACTGTCCTGGGACCAGTGTCCCAATAGGCACCTGGAACTGCCCCCTCTCTGCTGTTGTGCCAGTTGGTGTAGGAGATGGCCCATCTCTGGCCCAGGAACACCACTGTCCTTCTTTTACCCTTCTCATGCCCTTAGAAATTCACTATATCATAGAATCATGGAATCATTAAGGTTGGAAAAGACCTCTTGGGTCATCTAGTCCAACTGTCCACTTACTACCAATATTGCCCACTAAACCATGTTCCTGAGTACCACATCTACACGGTTCTTGAACACCTTCAAGGATGGTGACTCCACCACCTCCCTGGTCAGCCTGTGCTTGGCCATTCATTTGGAGATGTTTTTCCTAACACCCAACCTGAATCTCCCCTCTGGCACAACTTGAGGCCATTACATCTCATCCTATCATTGTTACTTGGGAGCAGAGGCTGACACCCACCTCACTGCAACCTCCTTACAGGCAGTTGTAGAAGACAGTAAGGTCACCCCTGAGCCTCCTCTTCTCCAGACTGAACAATCCCAGCTCCTAAGACCCATAAGGTGCTCCAGACCTTTCACAGCTCTGTTGCCCTTCTCTGGACACACTCCAGGGCCTCGAAGAAATCAGACTCCTTGCAACTTGGAACCAGCCCTTGATCATAGGGCCAGCCACAGCTCTTGCTGCCTTCAGCAGCTGAGGATAATTCCATTGCCAGATAATTCATACCCAGATGAAGGGACAGAGGAGAATGGCTGGGGACCAGTACCTCCTGCCACCATTAGTGGTAGTGCTAGATCTCAAAAACAGCCAGCTGGAAGCTGAGTTGCTGTCTCTGATCAATACCTTAGTCATTTCTAAGCTCACATTAATAGTGAGTTGATTAGCACAACGGTCCTCTATGACAATTCATTAGCATGAGTGCCAGTCAGGAGGGAATCGATGGGGACTGACAGTCGGACCTTCCCTGGCAGTGACCCAGAGGGAGTCTGGGGCATCTTTCATTAGCACTCCTGGAAAACATCAAACCCTCCCAAAGTGCCTCTTCTCATGGCTCTGTCTGTTCTGCTTCTATTGATCTAGACAACTCAGAGTGCCAGTTGAGCTCACAGGGCTGATGGCATCATTAATATTTCAGCTGTCTTTAATTCCAAGGAACAATAAGAGCCCTTGGGCTGGATCAGGGAGAGTGTTACAGCTTTGTGGTGGCAACCATAAGAAAGCAGCAGGAAAAGGGCCAAGGTCTCATACGGGCTCTCACCATGACCTGGGGCTTCCTGAAGAGCCTCTTTCCATTTAGTATAGCTATGTCTTGTCCTGTCCCATCCCAATGCTTACTGTTTGTCTCTGAAGGACAGGAAATGAATCATTAAGTTTGGAAAAGACCTCCAAGATCCCCAAGTCCAGCCACCAACCCTTCCCCACCATGCCCATTGACCACATCCCTCAGTGCCACATCTCCACAGTTCTTGAGCACCTCCAGGGATGGTGACTCCACCACCCTGGCAGCCTGTCCCAATGCATTACCACTCTTTCAGAGAAGAAATCTCTCCTAACATCCAACCTGAACCTGGTGCAACTTAAAGCCATTACCTCTTGTCCTGTCAGGTGTACTGAAACATGCTGTGACATAATAATCTTCCCCATGGGCACACTGGAGCATCTCCTCTCAGGTCACAACACTTTGGAAGCAGTTAATATCTGATGGTGTCCACAAGCATGAAGGATATTAACTGTTTTTATTTACTGTTTTATTTACTCATCCCTTTTTGCCTTGTCCTGCTGAGAGTGCTAATGGCTGTGACTCCAAACCTGCACTGCCTCAACTTCCTAACTTCTCTAAAGTTTCTTTCACTTCAGACTCTTTTTTTCCTTCTTTCCCTCCTGTACTTGCTGGATGACTATGGCAGGTCTTGACTCTGTGGGGATGGGGATCTCACTTTCTTCTACTTTAGCAGAGCAGATATACCCAGAGTGATGGTCCCTGTTTATTACCACTCAGTAGACAAATACAACGCTCACTTTTAGACCAGTCCAATCACACAAGGACCAAGCAAAAGAATTTAAAAAGGGGTCCCAGTAGTACCCTTCTGACATAAAAATTCATAAAAATTCAGTCATAATAACAGTTATCAATGAGAATGTGCTTGTCAGTGTTCAAGAAGCATTTTGATGGTGCCCTCAATAGCATCTAATAAATTCTGGTTAGCCCTGATGTACTCAGGCAGTTGGACTTGATGAACTCTATAGATCCTTTCTAAGTGATCAATTCTAAAACTTTAATCCTAAGAACAGCCATCCCTGGTCAGATCAAGGACCCTTCTGTTGCAATAGCCTGTTTACAAGAGTAGATGGCAGCAGATTTCCCAGGGAGAATTATAAGAATGAGGTCAAGGAAGGCATAAAAGAAACAGAGCCATAAGAGATTTTTAGAGATGTCCTCCAATGAAGGATCAAGTCTGAGCTATTTCAGCGCATGCAAATCTAGTCTACCTTGGAAGAGGCAGGCACAGAATATGTTGTGAATGGGCTGTAATGAGCAAATCCACCTCCCTCAGGTTCTTCCTCATCTTTGATATCGTCTGCATTAGTTCTGATGTAAGAATTAACCCTAGCAAAAAAGGGCATAACCTGAGTGCGTGTCTCCTTTCTGTTTCCTCCTTGTGTTGAACTCAGGTCATCCCAGACTGGAAGGAGCAGGAGTGGAATGCCGAGAAGCCTGAGAGCTATGCAGGGATCTTCCACTTCCAATTCTGGCGTTTCGGTCAGTGGCTGGATGTGGTAATAGATGACCGCCTGCCCACGCTTCACAACCAGCTCATCTACTGCCACTCCAACTCCAAGAATGAGTTCTGGTGTGCCTTGGTGGAGAAGGCTTATGCCAAGTAGGTACTCGGGCAGATGCAGAGCAAACGAGAACCTACACACCCCAGTTTTCATCTCTGTTCATTCATCAGTTGGCTTATGCCAGTGGAAAATATTTGTAGTAACAAAATGCTGCAGTCTCCACAGGTGTCTGATGCCATGTAGAAGCTGGTGATGGTTATTTCTGAATGTGGCTTAAAGAACTATCAGAGGTAGCACTGCAACAGAGAGGCAGAATGAATCTTTCTGCTCCTATATGAGCTGAGGTCTTTTCTTCTTGAGGATGCAACAGTTTTATAGGTCAGAAGCAGACCAAAGGTTATTGGGGCATATTTGTGGTCAGGTCCCCACACCAAACATCATTCTTTTTCTCTTCTGGGTATAAGGTCTACTGAAAAATTGGAACTTCCAGCTGGAGGTTGCTTTAGCCTCGGATATTTTGGTCAAAACAACAGCTTTCTTGGGGAGGAGTAAGATTTATCTCAGATACAAAGGAATTGGAAGAAAAAGCCTTCACGTGCCTCAATTTACCTTCAAAACAGCATATCCTTCAACTCCACTTTGATTTAAATAATACTTATCTCAGGGATTTCAGGAGTACTGCAGACAGCACAGATCTGATTTTTTCACCCTTTTTGCTGTCCAGTCCCACTGAAATACTGCCTTCTCTGTGCCATCTCAAGAAGATGTCTGAGAACTCTTAAAATGTCAGTACTATTGTGCCATCCCTATCACCCTTTTTTAGGTTGTCAGGGTGCTACGAGGCCCTGGATGGAGGCAACACAGCTGATGCTCTGGTAGACTTTACTGGTGGGGTCTCTGAACCTATCGACCTGACTGAAGGGGACTACACCACTGATGAAGCCAAACGAAACCTCCTCTTCGAGCGTGTGTTGAAAGTGCACAACCGTGGAGGCCTCATCAGCTGCTCCATCAAAGTAAGTAACGTTGCCTGCATGATCGTGGTTTTATGGGAGTAGGCATTTTAGGATGCTGTTTATCCAGGCCTGTTGGAGGCATCTAAATTAGATCAAGTAAATTGTGGCCAATGGTTCATACATTTTCGTATAGATTTCAAAGGAACTTGCACAGGGATGTAGTTTAGTGGGCATGGTGGTGATGGGTTTGATAGTTTGACTAGATGATCTGATAAGCCTTTTCCAACCTTAATGATTCTGTGATTCTATGAACTCAAGCCTGGAGTTCAACCCAACCCTCTTTATTGCTATGTCCAAGACTGCAGATTCATCCTACTGGCCTTTGAATACTATCAGAGCATTCACTTCCAGGAAAAAAAAAACAAACAAAAAAATGTCACATCTGTATGTGAACATCTTCACGCGTTTCAAATCTTCCATTATAACCAATAGGATGAGCATTATTGCTTAAGGAAAATTATGGGGACATCATGGGACCGGTGAAGACTAGGATGAATCTAGTATCTAATATAATGTCAGATACTCCTGACGAGGCAACTTTCTCTATCCCTGTGCACTGTGCTCTTCTTCTTCTGTCCTCCTGCCCAGGCTACTTCAGCAGCAGACATGGAGGCCCGCCTGGCCTGTGGGCTGGTGAAGGGCCATGCATATGCTGTGACTGATGTGAGGAAGGTCCGCCTGGGCCATGGCCTGCTGTCTTTTTTCAAGTCAGAGAAGCTGGACATGATCCGCATGCGCAACCCATGGGGTGAACGAGAGTGGAACGGTCCTTGGAGTGACACGTGAGTGGGATAAGCAGCAGTAGCACTTTTTTTTGGTGGAAAATGTTGGCCTAGAGCAAGCCCTGAGGTTATATCTACGCCCATATGGTAACACATAAGCAGTTGTGGAATGTTCCTTCAACCAGTGTCCTAAACCTACTGTTTCATTTGGGTAGATGTATCTTTTGTCCTTGTGTCCCTGAAGGACACAGCAGGAGGGTGTCTGAGCTTGCAGACGTCATTGAGGTCTGGTGGATGTTGTGGTGAAATCATCAGCATTTCACTCTTGTGAAGGATGGTTGTAGCTCATCTCTCTACTCGCAGTCTTGTTCCAGACAAAATAAAACCCGAAAGAGTCAGCCTGTACCATTGCCATGATATCTGCGGATGGGCTGGGTTGGGATGGGGATGGGCTGGGACGGGCTGGGCTGGAATGGAATGGAATGGAATGGAATGGGATAGGATAGGATGGAAAACCAAGGGCTGATGTCCCCTTGCCCTCACAGTGATGATTCTGCACTCTTCCCACAGCTCTGAAGAGTGGCAGAAAGTGAGCAAAAGTGAAAGAGAGAAGATGGGGATGACAGTAGAAGACGATGGTGAATTCTGGTGAGTCCTTCCTTAGGCTGCCACCATGGATAGTGTTCACAGTCCTCCCATCTCAGTCATTACCATTCAACTGGCTAACCAGAGCAAATGGCCTTTCAAGCTATAGGATTTTCAGTTGCATCTCCTTCTTTTGCCCATGGATATTAGCTTTGGCTGGTCATGACCCTAGGATTACGAGCTGCGCAGTATCACACTGGTTCCAAGCCATTTCACTAGGGCACTAGAAACCTGTAGAAGTGTGTTGAGCATAACCAACTCACCAGGTACATATATCAGTACCACACATAGCCATACATGCAGGAGGAGCAATTGCTTTGCTTCTATCAGTCCAACACATACAACCATTTTGTTTGAAGAAATGAACTATTTGCTATGTGCATGGAGAAGGGCGTCTCCACCTCTTTTGTTGGCTATCCACAGTCTCTAATAGGTGACTGAGTATCTCCCTGCACCATGCTGCTCAGGAAAACAAAACAGCATAACCCTGCTCTGTCATTTCTGACTTAGGATGACCTTTGAAGACTTCTGTAGATACTTCACAGACATCATCAAGTGCCGTCTCATCAACACATCCTACCTCAGCATCCATAAGACCTGGGAGGAGGCAGTGCTACATGGGGCATGGACCAGAAGTGATGATCCCTTGAAGAACCGCAGTGGAGGCTGTATCAACCACAAGGACACCTTTTTGCAGAATCCCCAGGTGAGTCATAGCAGAGGACATTCAGAAGCCTTCACACTTGCTTCCAAGGATTCCAGTCTCCTACAGGGACTTAAAAGGGCAAAACAACCATCAGAGCTCTGTGCTCATATTTTTAATGTTCTCATGACCTTTATTGATCTGAGACCCCCGGGCAGAGTGTGACCAGCATCCAGGCCAACTCTCTTAACATTACTCTTCCTAAAAGGAATCCAGTTGTCTGGTGTGGAGCAGCTTGGCACAAACAAACATCCAAACATCAAATTGTGCCACAGGGAAGTGGTATTAGCTGGTACCAGTGAAGGCCAGGAAACATTTCCAACTATTTGGATGCCTGAGTGATCAAATTATATTTTGTTTCCTCAAACCCTGGCACCGTTAAATGTACTAGGACAGATGTAGTCTATAGGGTCGTTTCCTTCTGGCCTTTATGGACTTTCAGAAAAGGCCCTGCTGTATGGTTTTTATCTTGAAACAAGCTCCTCTGTCCCGTTCTGAACTAAGATTCTCAGTAACACAGGGCAAGTTCTTTTAAGTCCTTCATCTCATAAGCAGATAAAGGATGGTCCATTCCATTGTAGGAGCCGTCATCAAGGATGTGGGAGAGTTGTCTTGTGCTCCCTGCTTTGTATTAGCTTCACTGTTAGGGCTTTGTGAATAAGTCCTCTATAGAAGGACTTGTGGCAGACTGCAAGGGGTAAAGTGCTCTGGTACAAGCATCTAGACTCCTTGGATTCTGCAGAACAATTAAAAGATGGGTTTGCCCCCATTCATGCCCAATGCTCCTGTCTTCCTCACCTTCCTCTGTTTGCTTCCAGTATGTATTTGATGTGAAGAAGGCAGAAGATGAAGTGCTCATCTCCATCCAGCAGAAACCAAAAAGGACCAGTCGCAAAGAGGGCAAAGGAGAGAACTTAGCCATTGGCTTTGATATCCATAAGGTAAACTGTGGGTCCTGCATGCTAGCCTGCACCCCCTCAGGAAGTTCCTTAGTGGTGCACTATCCTAGCATTGCGTGACCATTGGCATGATGTGTTTAGTTGTTACTCTGTGCCCCATGCGTGTATTCAGCACATCCTGTAGCAATGGTGAGAGATTTCAGAAACGAATAGAGTCAGCATAGACAGGATTTCCTTGCTGAAAGCAGTGGTTTGTTTGTCTCCTCTGAATGCTGAAATATGCTAGGTTGATCAAGTGTTTCGTGGTGGTGACCCAGTGTCAAGCTGGAATGCAACAGAGAATGAGTTTATGAGCCAAGAGAACTTTGAAAGGAACCTCAGATTTTATTTGGGACTGCCTTGCTGGTTCTCTTAATTCCAGCTGTCCCATCACTATGGAATTAATTCTTGCTGGCTGTCCCCTGATCCGGTAACTGATCCATTTCCTCAGTGTTGTCCTTCTGACTGTCCCTCTGTTCTCTCTCTCCAGGTGGAGCTGAACAGGAACTACCGGATGCACACCCTGCAGCAGAAGGTGGCCAGCTCCATTTACATCAACTCCCGCAGCGTCTTCCTGAGGACGGACCTGAAGGAAGGCCGCTATGTCATCATCCCCACCACTTTTGACCCTGGTCACGTAGGCGAGTTTCTTCTCAGGATTTTCACAGATGTGCCTTCGGATTGCCGGTAAGGAACAAGAGCAGTGATGGAGAGGAACTGCCTTTTTTGGAGAGTGCTTTCTGCTTTTTTTACATGGTAGCCCTGACTGGAATTGGCCATAAACTTGTCCAGAGCTGGTGTTTGGCTTCCTTTCAAAGGTGGCCAAGAGACAAAGACATGAGGAGAAGTTCCCACTTTGCTTCTGGCATGGGAGAGCATCTCAACCCTTGGGTGAGAAGGAGATCAGAGTGGGTAGCAGAGTTTGCCAGTGGATGGTGCATAGGCTTTCCATCCTGCTAGAGAAAACTCACTGGCCTGCCCATCATGTAAGACTGGGCACATCCCAAATATTGCACATTTCTCCCCAACAGAGAGCTGACACTGGATGAGCCACCACACACCTGCTGGAGTGGGATGTGCGGGTACCCTCAAGTGGTGTCCCAGATCCACGTCCTCGCCGCAGCTGGCCTCAAGAATCAGGACTCCCAAGGAGGTAATGGCCTTTCTCTGTCCACTGTGCAGTCCCAGAGGGACTGGGAGTTGGTTGTTTCAGAGGGAGAAGAGAGAGGTGGTTTCATGAAGTGAGGGCTTGCTGGGAATTCTTATGTCCTCAGATAGTTTTTCAATGGAATTATCTGGTTCAAGCACCAGAGGAGGAGAAAGTTCATGGAAAATCTTGCTGTGTAAATGATCCGCAGTTATATTTAAGCTACCGGCAAGGATTCTTGGGAGATCCTCCCCAAACCTCCCCAGAGCCTTTGGCAGAGGTCTTGTACTCTTCCAGGCTTTCCTCCTAAGTATGAGCAGCTGTAAAATTTAGGAATCGTATTCAAAGGCCTTTCAGATAAGCAATGGTCAATGTTTTGGTGTAGTCTTCATGTTATTTATCACCTACCACAAAGGGAGTCTTCTTATCATGTCCGGTGCTCAGGGTGAGAGTTTTGTCCTAAGTAGGTTGTTTTTTTTCCTTCCTTCATCCACAATACTCAATGTGCCTGTAGCAATGCAGCATTGAAGCCAAAAGTTTCTGAACTGTTCACAAAAACATTTTCTTCCATGGGTATATGTGGATTCTGGAGCCGTAAAATGCTTTTTTTTCAGCAAGATCTCCCTGGGAATGGCTTTTCCCAGCTGTGTTGCAGCTGTTCAGCTCCCACCACCACCAGGCTGCTTATTCAGTGGTTTCCAGTGCAATGGTATCTCTCACATCTTCCAGCCTAGTTCCTCCACACCATTTCAGAAACAGTGATTTACAAACTGGAATTTGGCTCCTGCTATGGAATATGAAGATGTTATGAGACATCCCAAAAGAAGAGACTGGTTTGGAAAAACAGCTGTGAAATGATGCAGCTGTGTTTTGCTGGGGGAGCTGGATCCTTGCACACAACAAGCTAGTGAGGAGGTGGTCTGGCAAACAAAAAGGTGATCTTAAATCCCGGCCCTCAGGAGGGGGTGGTCCATTTCTCCTCATTCCCATGCTCCCCTTGGACAAAAAAGCACACTTGGTCTGTGTTCCCATCATAGCCACTAAAATTCATGGCTGGAAAATGCATCTGACAATTACATTTCCAAAGCAGTATCTCATTCTCTACTGAAATTCCCAGAACCTGCACTTGTTTCATAAGGGAAAAATGATGTCTAATGGGGGACTTTTTCTCTGTCCTTGAAGCTCAGGTACCATCCAGCTATGAGCTAGGAGTCTTTGGATTTGGTAATTTCCCCTCCCATCATTTTTGTCTGCTTGTTCCCACAATTATCTTGTTCTAGCTGGGATATTGCCATAACCTTCCTTTCCTACTGAATTCTGGCACTCAGCAGCTTTGCCTGCTTCAATCTCTTCTGGATCCCACGCATTTTACCTTTTTGCCCCTCAGTGCTCCATCTTCCCCTTCCCTATGTCTCTTGCTACTACAGACGATCCTTCTCTTTTGTGACATTTCAATCTTTTCCCTGAAATCTTGCTCACAGCAAATATTTTGATTACCATCGTCACCTTTTGTAAGTATCTTTAAATATATTTCCATTCTCAGGTTCTCTGTTCTGCCACTAGTTCCTGACTAAACATTCCCAGTTCCCAGACCCTTTGTGGATCTTCTGCCTCAGCACAACTTGGCACTTACTTTTGGCTCAGCTTTGTGTTGTCTCTCATCACCTTGATAGCCCAACATTTTTCTGAACCCAGCGTTAGCCCTTATACATAAAATCTCTGCAGCATTTGAGTCTCATTCAGTCTAGGAGAAATATAAGATGTGCCAAAGATTTATGAATAGATGAAAACATATTATCATGCTGAGCTAGTTGGTTCTGACCTTAAAGTAAAACCAAGCCTAGTTCTAGAGTATATGAGTATAGTGGAATCAAGTGTGTTTTTGCAGGCTCTTTCTTGGTGTTTCCTTCCAGGAAACAAGCTCTGTGAGCCCAGCTCTCTTCTCCATGGCTTTATTTTCACCTACTTGCAGCAAATCTAAGGGAGAGGTGAGCACGTCACTGCCTTCCATGCCCAAAGGCAAGGAGAATTTAGAGTAATGAAGGAGGGCTTAAATAGAATATGAGGTCAGGGAAGAGGTGGCCATTTCATAGCAGTCCATCACCAACTCCTTTCTGGATACCATGTCACCTAACAGGGTGAGCCCCAGCCCATCAGCAGAGCCTTGTGGACATCATCTGAGGTGTGATGCACTTCTTGGCAGATACCCATCTCTTCTGGTGGGGTTTGGAGGAAAACTGCTGTATGCAGCCTCTGGGAAAGGGCTCTGAGAAATTACAGGAGATACAAAATAAGGATAATGTACTCTTTATCTCCCCAGGAGCTGACCCATATGTGATAATTAAGTGTGAAGGGCAAAAGGTTCGTTCTGCAGTGAAGAAAGACACAGTGTCACCAGAGTTTGATGTGAAAGGCCTCTTCTATCGCAAGAAGCCAGGAAAACCCATCATTGTTCAGGTATCAGTGATGTAGGGGCTCAAGGTGAAGCTGCACCAGGCAAAGCAAAGTGGGAGAGATCGGTTGGATCCCTTAAGGATCTACCTTTGTTTTGTTTCTTCAGATCTGGAACCACAACTTGATAAGCGATGAGTTCTTGGGTCAAGTGGCACTCAAGGGAGATCCCAGCGACCAGCAGTCTGTGCACACACTGCACCTCCAGGACAGAGGGAACAGAAAATCAAATGATCTGCCTGGAACCATTGCTGTGAGGATGCTCAGCAGTAACATCCTCACCAATGTCTGAGTACTCATGGACTCTCCTCTAGTGCCACATATGTATATATATGCATATATACATACACACACACATATATATATACACACGGCCTATCTACCACCTGCAAGTGTAGGAGAACTATGCATGCATTCCACTCAAAGGAGCCAATCTTGTGTTTTCCATGTTAAAAAATGGTGCCTTGTTGAGGAACCACAGCGATCCTTCTACTGGCATCCTCTGCAGTCCCATCACTACTGTGCACCCCGTGGGATCGCTGCTGGCACGCTGTGTGTCCTGACAGCCAAAGCACGATGTCCAGGTGCTGTTTGTTTACACGGGGCTTGGCACACATGTGTCACCACGCACACGTGTGGCCACCATGGTCCCACCAGCTGCTTCGATGCATCTTCAGTGTGTCTGCTTGGTTTTAGAGTAGTGCGCGAGGAGTCTTCTGCCCATGAACTGACATTTAATTGCTTATTCAAGGAGGCACGTCAGCAAAGCAGAAGGGGAAAAAGAAACTGGGGCTCTTGGGGTGTTCTATTGATATGCACACAGTGACTGGATGGGAAATGCACTAGAGCTGTCACACGATCCCAAATCCACAGGGTCAGCAAGACTAGTGGCTCCATCACTATAGGGACCTGCTGTCTCATTCCAAGTCCTGTTCAGCCCCACACTGTCCTGAATCACAGAATCACAGAAGGGCTGAGGTTGGAAGGGACCTCTGGTCCATCAATTCCAACCCTGTCCCAGCAGAGACACCCAGAACAGGGTGCCAACCAACCACATCCAGCTTGCTTTTGGAGATCTCCAAGGAGGAGATCTCACAACCTCTTTGAGCAGCTTTTGTGAGGGCTCCATCACCCACGTGGCAGAGAAGTGCTTCCTGGTGTTCAGCTGCATATTCTGAAGGATGCAGAAATGCCAACAGCTGTGGTTAGACAACTGTTCTGCAAGGCTATTGCACATTTTTGAGTTGGTCTGGCCTCAATTCCTGCCTGTGCCTCTCAAACTGCCATTGTGCCTGCTCTCTCCACTGCTTTTTTGCTGTCCCTATCCATAGAGCCTGAATTTTACATTTTGCTGAGTTGTAACCCCATGCCTGGGTTGTCTCCTGGGTATAATTCAGTGTAGGGGAAAGAGAACAGTTCCTCTGAGGGCCAGAGCATCAGATCTCATGGATGAGGAGCATCAGTTCCCATGGATGAGGAGCTTTGCTCAATGGACCTCACCTTCACTGCTGCATACAGATTTCTAATGCATCATTTTCAGTGCCTCACTTCCCCAAATGCTGTGGGACTTTAGCTCATGTTAAAGCTCATGTTGAAGGGGATCACTACTCCTAGTTCAGGTTGAAAATGCCAAAAACACTCAGTTCATTCTAACATTCATCTGCCACCTTCAATTTCCAGTTTATTGATGAGTTTCACAGAGCTAAAGCCAGTCCCACAAGCACAGCCCAAACACATCTTGGTACAAAGGTACAAAGCACAGGCTTGAAGTGTGTAAAACCATGCTCCTGTTTGCTGTAATCCTGAGTTTCTCTTCCTTATTCCACTGGGTGGCAGAATCTGGCTTCATATAAACCATACCAGCAGATCCTCTGCATTCAGCTCCTTGCTAGGAGAATGGAGCACATATGATGCAATGCTTCCTGTAAGTAACTTTTTTTTTTTTTTTTTTTTTTTAATTCAAATGAGGCAATCTTGATAAATTCAGACCAGAGAAGAGTCCTGTCTGCAAGGAGAAGTGAGCAAGTGAACCCTTCTTTTGCTGTAGAAAGTGGGATTTTGGTCTGTCCTGCCGACTGGCCATGTTTAGGCTGTAATGCTGTGGGTTGCTTTTTTGTTTTGTTCTGGTTTTTTTAAAAGTCCCTAAATATTTGCAAAGTCTGTAACGTGGTATTTTGCTTCTCAGTGTCAAGTCAGCTGCTAGCTCAAATCCTGGTGCGTCTAGAAGCGTATGAATCACAGAATCATAGAGACACCAAGGTTGCAAAAGACCTCCAGCATCACCCAGTCCAACTGTCCACTACCACCAACATTTCCCCACTAAACCACATCCCTAAGGACAACTTCACCCACTTTTGCAGGCTGTTCTTCCTTCCTCATCTTCAGTTGTTAAGCCATTGTGGGTCAGCACAGGACTTGACCAAATTGCTCATTTTCTTCGGTCTTGTTTTTCAGGGCTTAGCAGCAGGCAGTGGCCCACAATATGCTTTTTCTGGGTCCCACTTATTCCTGGTGTGCAGAACACCTTCCAAATCCTGTGGCCATCACTGGGACCTGAATGAGAGTAGCACTGTGCAGACTGAGATCAGATGCTCCTGCTTTGATAAAGGGATGTTTTGAGCCCAAAGTTGAAGTAAACTCCTCATTTTGCCCAGCGCAGTTCAGAGTTACTTTGATTAGATCCTGGTTTTGGGCATAGGACTCGTCAATGAAAATAAGGTGAGAAAGACTGTGGGGCCAAGAGATTTAGGTCTTAGGAGTGATAGGTGAAAGGGACGCCTAGAAATGCTTTGGAGGGAGAAGAGCCATTCAGCTGAAGGAGAACACCACAGGAGCACCACAGGCATTTTGCACCATCAGCACCAGATGGAGGTAGCTGGTGTGCTTGCATGAGCCATGTTTTCTCAGGAAATCAGGCTGCCCATAGCTTCAACAGACCACAGCCATTTGGCCCAGGTGCCCTGACCCCTGCCAGACGGCACTGTGATCCCCACGAAGTGGTACTGAAGCTTGCTGGGGAGCAGCAATGCCCTGATACCCATGGCCAGCCTCCCTCCTTCCTATGGAGAATCAAGCCATAACGAAAGGCAGCTTTCAATACCTTCTTTAAAATAACAATCGTTATATCAGGACCAAAATGTCTTAATATTGATGATAATTCTGTTCTTTTTATTTCTTTTTCTTGTTGAAAACTTAGAGCAGAAGCTTTCTTTCCCCCTTCATTTCCAAGGGATGAAGAAAAATTTCTTTTTTCTAACTTTTTTACTTTTTTTTTTTTGGTCTTGTTTGTAGAGTGGGTTAAGGAGGGCAGTTATCGAAATGCCGCTATTTGCGTCAATGCTTTTTCTCTTTGAATAGAGTAAATGGGTGTATTCCAGTTTTTTTTATCTGAGGAGAGGGCAAATTGATGAGGACTTTCCATTCCCCCCTCTCCCCCATAGATCATAGAATAGTGGAATCATGAAGGTTGGAAAAGACCTTTAAGGTCACCGAGTCTCAACCGTCAACCAATCCCCACCATGCCCACTAAACAAAACGGTGTGGGATGTCTCTGATTAATTTTCAGTTTCTTTTATTAATCACTGCATCGGTTGCACGTAGCCTGTCAGTACACTCCATGAAATCCCCTTTTTTTAATGTGATGGTGTTAAACCAGGCTATGAGTTGTCTTCGTCTCCGAAGGCTCCGATGTGTCACGCTGCACAAGATCGGCGAGCGGTCAGGACTGAAGGCCAACGTTGTACAGCTGTAAACCTCCTATAAATAAATTGTGTATATTTTATTCAGACTCCCTGCTTCCGAATTGCTGTGTTCTTCCAGAAGGCTTTCGATGGACGCCAGGTGGCTCTGCAGAACTTTATTTGCTGGCTTGCTTCACTGAACTCCATTCAAATTATTTACTCTGTGAACTTTCAGACAGAGGCAAAGCAAAATGTTCATAGAATCATAGAATGGCCTGGGTTGAAAAGGACCACAATGCTCATCTAGTTCCAACGCCCTGCTGTGTGCAGGGTTGCCAACCACCAGACGAGGCTGCCCAAAGCCATATCCAGCCTGGCCTTGAATGCCTCCAGGGATGGGGCATCCACAGCCTCCTTGGGCAAATGTGTGAAGGTTTTGTGCAAGGTTACCCTCGTGTTCACTGGACAAAGCCATGGAAGAGAGTAACCACCTCCAACTCCAAACCCTTTACTTCCTTTATCTCAAAGTCATCACAGTGCAGGGATCTTGGGGTTGGTTTCTTATTTCTGAGTCTCCCTTGACTTAAAAAAAAAATCTCTGCAGTCTGGGAAAATAAAAATAACAAGAATAATAAAAATTGTAAGACTATGGGCAAAGCAGCAAGAGGATATGATTTTGGGTGGCTTTCCCTCAACAAAGAGCCCCGCAGATTGCACATTATAGAATTATATAACCATTTGAGTTGGAAGGGACCTTTAAAGATCATCTGGTCCAACTCCCCTGCAATGAACGGGGATACCTACAGCTCTATCAGGTGCTCAGGACCCTGTCCAGCCTGACCTTGAGTATCTCTAGGGATGGGTTTCTCATAGCTCCTTTGGATGAACTTTGGAGAACTTCTCTGTTTTCCCTGAGACTTGTGTGGTGCACAGCTAAAAATCAAAAATAATAATAAAAAAAAAAAAAGCCTATGCAAGGTTGGATGAGCCAAAAATCATCCTGAGTGCTTCCACACCAATGTTGGTTTTGAGGTTTGCTGGCACAGTAAGGCTTGAGAGCTAAGGCTGCTTTGCAACTGTGCTGATGGCACTCAAGTGGTGTACACCAACACGTGTTGGCAGCATGGGTAGGGATGTTGGAATTGGTGTGAGATCAAGAGCAAATCAGTATGGCGACACTGGGACAGTGTGTGTGGTTGGAGAGCAGCAACAGGGAGTAGAGTGGGCCCAGGTTCCCCAAGGGTCTTGCAGTATCTCCTCATCCCTCCAGCACTGTCATCTCCTGGGGATTTCTGCCCACTAATGTTAAATTAGTAAAAAGGGCACTTTGGGGCCTCCTTTTAACCTGCAGGAGCACCTTTGAGATGAAATGAACCACCACAGCCACAAGATGGGATTGGAATGCTAATTCTCCTTGGAACTGGGTGCCCTATACCTTCCCATTTCAGCATTCATGTAGAGTACCCCTAGCATGGATCTGAGCCTCCTGACACTTGAGCAGGCCGAGGATTACCAGTGAGAATGGCTGCAGAAGCAACAAGGCTCTCAGCAAGGGGTTCAATGGCTGTCCCTCAGAGCTGCTGAGGTGGTGCCATGTCCTTGGCTGACGTCCTCAGCGTTGATAAGCTGGTGACCCATAACAGTGACATCGTTAAAGAAATTCCCATGGGCTTAGGAAGGGATGTGGTGGCCACAACATAACTTGTTTTGAGCAGAATTCCTCGGTGCACCTTTGGAGGACAAGGCTCTCACATAGTGCTCTATCTCCATGTCATCAACAAAAAATCAGCCATCCCCAGGAGAACACTGTTTCAGACATATCTCACACATTTTGGGTCATATTTCTATGGAAGGAAGAAGAACCTCAAAGGGCACTGGTACCATTTGCAATTAATTTCCAAGCCTGTAATGCCCTACAGCTCTACAGCTCTCCCTGCTAAGGCCTACAGCTCTCCCTGCTAAGGCCTACAG
>JAPSGF010000099.1:312655-377526 GCA_035772895.1 Perdix hodgsoniae | reverse complement strand
TCCCTTCCCTTCCCTTCCCTTCCCTTCCCTTCCCTTCCCTTCCCTTCTCTCTTCTCCCTGTGATGAAATCCAGGCTCCCCCTGCCTGGCTGAGGCTGTTGGGAGGAGACCACTTCATACATTAGGACAGAGGGATACAGAATGTGCATATTGTAGTTGGTTGGGCTGCAAGCCCTTATATAATGCGTCAAACCTCTGCCTCCTCATCTATGACTTAGGGTGTTTTCCAGCATCAGTGGTGCCTGCCCTTTGTGCTGTCCCTACTATTTCTGTCCTGCTTCCTTTTATCCCTCAGCTTGATTGGATCATCACTATCAAGGCCAGCAGATTTACCCTTTGTTGAAGCAAACTCCAGAACCCATATGCATTGCGTTTCCTTCTCCTACAGCCTGCAGAAGGTTTCAGTCTAGAGAAATACATGGGGTGGTTATTTTATCTATAATCCCCATCCACGAGCCTTTCTCAAGACCACTGAGAAGCTGGGCTCAAAGTGCTGTTGGAGTGATTAAGACCCCTCCCCATTTGGTCTTGGCTGCCATTCATCGCAGAGGAATAACAGAGCCAGGACAACCCAGACTTTTGTGGTCTGCCTGTGTGCTGCAGCTTGGGAAATAGAGCATAGGAAAAGAAACAAAACTATATTTATGTTATTTTGTTGATGGTTTGTTGCTGCTTTTTTTTTTTGTATGCAAACTTCATATTGCCAGAATTACTGGGCTGGTAGCGCTACCACATCCTTAAGCTGGAAAAGGATGGATAAAATTCCTGTGGTTTCTGTAGGCTTTCAGGGCTGCTGATCATCCCTGAGCACTCGGGGTGCCTTGGCACAGCCTGCCCAGGGGTCAGGATCCACAGCAGGAGCTATTAGACCTTTTATGTAATTCGGTAAAGCAGCACACGGCGGTCTATAAACAATTAATGAGCAGATCAGCCCAATCTGCTGTGTACTCTGGTATACCCTGAGAACATTGCTCTTCCCATAGAAGGAATTACTCCTTACCAACACAACAAGGTGCAGAAGGAAGCTCTGTCTCTGATGCCACAGTGCTTGTCCCAAAGGGAGGAGAGTTTCTAAGGGTGTTTCTTTCAGGAAGATGCTGAGATGCTGCTGTCCTCACTGCTAAATGTCTCATCTGTACCCAAATGAGAGATAAGTAAGCACCCAGATCTTGGCCAAGTCTATATGAGAGCCACACGAGCTTGGGGTGCTCCAACAGGGCATATCATGACTGCTGTTCATTCAGGTTTGTTTTTCTGGTACAGAATGGGGTGGTGGGAGAGAAAAAGCTGGTTGAACAACCTTATTGTTTTCAGAAGTAACCCTCAGTGCCTCATTTGGGGATTGGAAGTAGATGATCTTAAAGGAATCTTCCAACCCAAGCCATTCCATGATTCTATGATCTTTAACCCAAGCCGTTCTATGATTCTACAGCTGTTTGTAGCAGACCACTCTTTGGAGTTGCAAACCAGACCCTGTCTTCCCACCATATAATATAGCTCAGCAGTTGAGGAGGATATTAAGAAAAACGTTGGACTAAGACCAGGAAAATGCTTTGGCATGTCACCAGCAACACCCATTTCTTACATGAAGATGGGAACAAATCACAAATAGTAACAGCTATATCTTTTCTTGATGGGATATCTCAAAGTGCTGCAAACAAGGGTGTGACTGGAGCAGCTTGTTAAAACTGGAATAAATTAAGTCTCTGATTAGAGCTGACTGGTTCATCTAGTCTAATTTCCATAGGAAGCAAGGCTTGTATGGCCACACTGCCTGTCTCTTCAGATGTGTCACGTAATCGTGGTAGAATTTGTTGGCCAACTTCAGTCCAAATTTGACAGAGCTGTTGCAAAGAGATTGAGTTCCTAAGCACTTCATGACAATCTGCATGCAGGCATGGGTGAAAACTTGTGCCCTGCGGTGTGGTGTCAGCTCTCAAAGGACACCAGAGAGACCAGGTGGGGAGAAAGTTGTTCTGAGTATCTCATCTGCAGGAAAGGCTGCCTGTGGGCACTGTGTCCTGTTAGCCATCAAGATATCATATGGATTGGAGTTTGCTGGCTGCAAATGAGGCTTTGGTAGCTGTGCTGCTGAAGGAAGGAATTCTAGTGTTATTTCTGACTCTGTTCTTCACCAGGTGGGGACTTTGCATAGAACAAAGTCAGTTGACCTCTTGGAGCCTCCAGTTCTTTGGCTCATACAGGCCGCCTTTCTGTTTTCAGCCTCTTGAAACACCTAGCACTTCTGCCCTTTAATCTAACCTGTGTTTTGACAAAGACCTCCAAGCACAGCTTCACCTCATCTAGATGATGCCCTGGAGAGCACGGAGCATTCCACGTGCCAAAGCACACCCAGCAATGGCCCGTCCCACCAAAACATGAAGGGCAGAAGATAGAGCAACAAACAGCCCCTTTGACTCTAGTTCCCCAGCTGCAAAATTAACACAGCATTTTGCATCTGCAAATGCCAATGAGTCAGGGAGCGTCTGTCCCCTTTCAGCAGGGCTATTACAGGGCTGATGTCTCCAGCTTTGCCTCAAGGTGCCCTGAGGGATGCAGAGGCAATTGCAGTTAGTAAAATGGCTTGCATCAAGGGCACCTGGAAAAAGAAGAGCAGAGTTTCTACTTGGTTTGTATTAAGTTTCTTTTCGAGCAAAACTCGATAGGTCAGACTTGGTGACCTTAAAGATCTTTTCCAACCCAGATGGTTCTACTATTCTGTGAAAATGTCCTCTGAAGTCATCAGGTGTCTCAGCAGCATAATGCAAGGCTGGTACCTTCTCACTTGAACTCCCTTAATCCTGCTGATACCAGCTGCTCCTGGAGAGTGACCCCAGCCTCTCCAAAGGCTCACTCTGAGTTTCTTCAGCCCCACAAGAGACAAGAGAATGGTGTTGGGGAGGGCAGAGGGAGAATGTTTCTGAAAAGCCCAATAAGGGGCTCCTGCTGAAAGAAAACTGTGAAGGACTGTAAGATCTCGCTCCAGCCTGCACTAATTGAACTGGAGTGAGGGACGTCACACAGTCAGGCCAGACCATTAGGGAGCAGCAAGCAGAGAGGCTGCTTATTAGGACAATTTAAGGACAGAGAAAAGAAGGGAAGCTGCCTTTATTAAAGATGTTTTGATCTGGAGTCAGGCACAGACTTGGTGTCTACAAGAAGCGTAGCCCTGGTTCTGCCCATGGCCTCCTGCATGACCCTGGGGACAGTCACATCCTCCCTTTGTGCCTCAGTTTCCCTCTGTGTGACATGAGGACAGCATCATCCCCTCCTCTGCAAATTGTCACAGATTCATGAGTGAATAACACAGCTCACCAGAGTGATTACTGTACTAATGGATGCGGTAAGGACTCTCTTTAATGAACTTTTCTATAGCAAGAAAATAAATAGCAGAGGGTCAGTAATGAAAGTTTTGAACTGCAATTAGTCTGACAAACTCCTAATTCTGCCGCACAGGAACAGGCAGCCCAGGTGGATGTCACCATCCCTGGAGGTGTAAAATAGAAGGGGTGATGTGGCACTGAGGGACATGGCTATTGGGCATGTTGGGGATGGGTTGATGGGTTGACTAGAAGGTCTTAGAGTCTTTTTCAACCTTAATGATTCTGTGGTTCTGTCTGTATACAGCCTGGTCTAAAAGGGAGTGCTTCATTGGTCTTAGAAGGACCTCAAGTGCCTAAATCCACCCGAAACCACCTCAGGAATTCCTAATGTGCCACAGGACAAGTCACTTAACACCCCCTTTTTATTCTGGAGTCCTGGTTCCAGTCTGCTATAGGTGCACTGCCCTTTATGCTGCCATGTGACTTGGACATAGTTGATTCTTGTGATAGAAAGCAGAGTGGGGAAAAGACATCACTGACATCACCCAGACTGACCTCCTTCATAATGACATGGCCCAATTATTCCTAGCTAGAGTGAATGATATAAGGCCGGGATATGTGTATAATTCTTTCGGGTGTATATAAAAAGGGTGTATCATTCTATATGGGGGATAAATATAATAGAATCATAGAATCATTAAGGTTGGAAAAGACCACTAAGATCATGTCCAATCCCAACCCATCCCCACCATGCTCACAACCACATCCCTCAGTGTCACACCTACACAGTTCTTGAACACCTCCAGGGACAGTGACTCCACCACATCCCTGGGCAGCATGTGCTAATGCTTGACCACTATTTCAGGGAAGAAATTTTTCCTAATATCCAATCTGAACCTCCCATGGCACAACTTAAGGCCATTACCTCTCATTCTAAACATTTCCTTGGACTGACCTGGCATTGTTCTCACGTTATAGACACAAACTTCATAACTGCTTAAGCAATATAACCAAGAGATCAATGTAACCAAGAGATCATCCTATAAGCTAATTGCTAATGGCTGTGGTTCAGCTGCAGGGCTGGTGGAGCCCAGATAGATCAGAATGTTGCTGCCTCCTGAGTATAGTGCAAACTGTGACATGCCACACATGAACCTCCTCTCAAATCCATGTGTTCGTTGTGAAACGTATCTGTCTGAGGTTAACCGCTGCCATGTCTGCATGTACACCCTGCTCTGTTAGTGGTAGGGGCTGAGCAGCCCTTGAAGGAGCAGATCTGTGGGGACCCCAGTAAAATTCAGGACCAGAAAGGGGACATCCAGTATAGCCTAGCACCATGCAGGAAACCCCTGTTCCAAGGAGGAGAGCCTTGAGAGCATATTAGTGTCCTGAATCACCCTCAGGTTCAAATGCAGGTTTCATTTTTCATATGTTTTTGTTCTGTGACAGCTCCCATGTGTAGACCCTAGCAGGACTGGAAATTCATCTACGGAGTACATGAAGAAGAGATGAAAACAAATTGCAAACACCCTTAGGACAATCTGCTAGTGCAGCGTTGTGCTGGGACTGACTCATTCTTCTAGGTCTAGATTATGCTGAAATTACACCTTGCCACAGGATACTTTATTTGATTAATTATTGTGGCTGTTGAAAAATACTCCATGGCTGGTAAAGGCTAGCGCACAAAAGAAAATTGCCCTCCTCAGGAGGATGTGCAGAGCATTCTGCAGCAAGCTGGGATCAGATGCCTCAGTGATGCTTTGTTCTGCTCTGGCTTCTTGAAAGCGTGGAGAGGGAGAAAAGGTCAGGTCTTTTGTTCCACTCCTCTACCTGCTGGGCTTTTCGGAGGGATTGAATGCAAGGGAAATCTATTGAGCTTCCTGCTGGAGGCTTAAAAATTTGATGTCTGTTTCCTGATTACTCTCAGAAGTACAGGGGCTAAATATTGATTTTCTGACTTTTCAGAGGAGGGAGTTTTCTGCGGTTTCTTGCTCTAATGCAACTCTGTAGCTCAGGTTGGAAAAAATTATTCTCCAAAAGAGTAGCAAAGCATTGGCACAGGCTGCCCAGGGAAGTGGTGGAGTCACTGACAATGGAGGTGTTCAAGAACCATGGAGATGTGGCACTGAGGGACGTGGTTTAATGGGCATGGTGGGCATGTGTTGATAGTTGGACTTTGATGATCTCAGAGGTCTTTTCCAACCTTAATGGTTCTGTGATGCTCTGTTTTTTTGGCTGGGACTCATTCAGATGCGATGTCTCTGTGGAGTCACCCACCCTGGAGGTGTTCAAGGAACGTTTGGATTTTATGCTGAGGGACATGGTTTAGTGAGTACTATTGGTGATAGATGGATGGTTGGATGGGATGATCTTGAAGGCCTTTTCCAACCTTGGTGATTCTGTGATTCTTGCTGGTACTGCTGCCAAGACCCTTCCAGTGGAGGTTTGAAGGACATGTCAATTGCACAGTGGCAACATAGTGGTCTTTTAGCATATTCCTTGCTGCTAAGAGAGCACAGGAAAAAGGGATGACCAAAATAAAAACAGCCACCTCAGGCTTCCTCTGAATTCTATGGAGAAAAATGACACTGGTTTCTCTGACAGGCTGAATGCATCAGCCTTTGAGAGCATCTATTTGTGACAGGTATTGGAATTGATCTCCGTTGACTTCATGAACTGCAGTATTTCATCACTGGAGTGGCTCAATCCCTTTGGCTTTCACATGAAACTCGAAGCACAGAGAAAAAAGGCCAAAAACCACAAAATCAACTAAACGACGAAATGACAACGTTATCACAGGAGAGGAAATGTGTGCTGATTTGGTGCATAAAGCCACAGCAGAGTGTGTCCTAATGAACACTCCTAGGTTTTGCACACTTTTCTTACTCCATGGCCTCCAGTCTGGTTTGGATAAGTCTTGGTGACAATAGCCCCCAGCTCTCTTGTGATCACTGTACATAGAATCATAGAATTGTGTGTTTTGGAAGGGAGATGGCCAGTGGGAGGCAAAAAACTGCTCAGGCATTGTTTTGTTGCAATTGTAGGTAGCAAGTGCATCACAGAATGGGCTCTTGGTTTTAGGGAAGCATTCACTTTTGTCTGGAGCCCTGTTTAAAATTGCATCTTAATGCTTGCAACACGTTTGGATTGATTTTATTTCCTTTCTATCAGAAATGTTTAGATGTTGCTCTAAGAGACAAGAGTTTGTGGGGATATATTGGTGGTAGGTGAATGGTTGGACTGGGTGATCTCAGAGGTCTTTTCCAACCTTGGTGATCCAATGATTCTTAAATACAGTCCTATGCAGATGTGATGTTAACACAGTGTTGCACTCTTGCCCCCTCAGTACAGCTGAACATACATTTAGAATAAAACTTACAGGGGAATGTTTTTTTTCTTGTCCTAATAAATGTGAAAGTGTTTGGGTAACTCCCTTAGGAGATCAGTACTGGACTGCAGAGCCTCTAAGGAGGGTCTGAGATCCGGCAGCTGGATTTGAATACCTATGGCTGCTTTGCTCACTGTAGCTGTGTTTTGCTAAGGAGAACAGCATGGCACAGCCTGGAGCTGTCATCACGGGCTGTGATTAATTCCTGCAGCTTCTGGTGGAGGAAGGCACAGAGGATCACATTCCTTCCCCTTGCTGCCTGTAATATCACTGCACACTCAGAGATAACCACTTTGGCATCTCATGGTGCGCTGATTCTCAGCTCCTGGAAATAACACACCTGCAGTAAAGTCAGCTGTGTATCAAGCAGCTCACACTTCTGGGCTCCGGTCAGAGAGGTTTTTCAGATGGGTCAGGAGAAACAACCTCGTCTCCTTTACAACTGGGCCATTACCATCCTGACCAGGTTTATCCTTTGGGCAACCTGATGTAGTAAGGGAAAGATGTCCCTGTGGACAGAGGGGTTGCATCAGAAGATCTTTAGATGTCCTTTCCAACCCAAACAACTCTATCATTCTATAACCAGTGAGAAGAGATCATGAGATGAATCACGGGATCACAGAATTGTGATCACAGTTAAAGGGGTTGGGAGGGACTGGCGAAGATCCCCCAGTCCAACTCAGATGTGAGCTCACCAGGGCAGAGCAGAGCAGGAGGATCACCTCCCTCACCTGCTGGTCACACTTTTTTAAATGCACTCTAAATGCACTCATTGGCTTTCTTGGCCACAAGGGCACACTGCTGGCTCGTGGCAGCAGTTGTCCACCACCAGGTCCTTCTCTGCAGAAGTCCTTTCCAGCAGGTCAGCCCCTGACCTGTACTGATGATTATTCCTCTCCAGGTGTAGGACTCAGCACTTCCTCTCTTTGAACCTCGTCAGGTTCCTCTCCATCCAACTTTCCAGCCTGTCCAGGTTTTGTTGGTCTAACTATTCATCTCTTCTGAGCAAAGCCATATATTCAGAAGCTTTCAGTTCTGCCCAAGGACTGAAAATCCAGTCCTGGTTTGGGGTGCTAAAGTCTTGGGCTGGAAACTCTACCTACTGCCCAGCCACTGACACCTTTCTGTCATTCACATTGAGTAGATTGCCCTCTATTTACTGGTGGTTTCACTTACCAGAGCCATTTCCCTGGGTTTCAGTTGCACTCACAAAATGACAGACTGCAGCATGCACAAGCTTTGCACTTTCTTCCTTGAGCTACTTGCAGAAATATAAAAAAGAGCACTGAAACACAAATCAACCATGCATCCAATGCATTATTGCACTCACCCCAGGCTACTTTACTGCCATAGTCTGCCTTGTTGTCTGCAGTCCTTTCTCCCTTTAGTTATTTGTCTAACTGATTAGCAATCTGTTCTATGTTGAGAGGATATTTATAGCTGGCAATTCCTGAGATTGGAGATCCCAAATTAGACCCCTGTGGGATGACTTTTTTTTGTAAAGAAAAGACCAGCAAGGTCTTCCCAAGGAACATCATCCACTCACCAGAAAGACAAGCTCAATGGGAGCACCCCCAGATCTAGTTAGCATCTAATCCTGGGACTCTCATCACTGTAAGGCTGAATGCTGTAGGAGCAGATAGAGGAAATTCTGTATGTCCCTGAAACAGCTCTTGCAGGCTGTTCTTTAGTCTCATCATGTTTTACTGATGACTAGAGAGGCAAGGAAGCCTTTCCAAGGACCCAGGGCTTCATGAGGTGTCTTAACCTTTCACAAATCTTGCAGCTCTACCTGAACCTTTTTGTTTTTCCCCATTTTCCATGCAGAGCTGAAAGAGAGGTGAAAGGGAGGTAATTCTTTCCAACAAAATGAGTCTTGATATAGCTATTTCTCTGCCTCCCACTATCAGCTTTACTATGTTCACTAAAACCTTGTAGTCACTCAAGTCTGATCTTTCTAGCTGTAGCTGTCCCTGCTCATTGTGGGATACTTGGACTAGAAGACCTTTAAAGGTCCTTTTCAACTGAAATGATTCTATGATTCTATGAAGTGTGGGAAAGGTGTCTGGATTTTATCTCTTTTTTTTTTTTTTTTTTGCCTTTCAGTGAACTTGGATCAGGATTTTTCCAGTAGAACGCACACTGTGCTAATATATTCCCAGGCAGACAGTCTGTGTTGTGGATGCACTGCCCACATGAGAATGGTGTTGGCATCTGCACCTTACTGGCGCTGTGACCTCCCTTCTTGAGGTGACAGTTTCCTTGCATTCCTCATGTCACCTGCCAACATGACCTCAGGTGATCCATTGATGCGGAGGCGGCAATTAAGATGTAAACAAGGGAACTTTCCCAGCACGTGGCAGGTGGTTTGCTGGCCAGGGAGTGCTCACTGTGTCCTACAGCCCCATAACGAGAGAGGTTATACCTCGATATGTTTGCTCACCCAGGGAGCTCCTGTGAGTCTCTCTGAGCATGACATTATTTGTGCCATGGGAGAGGAAGTTGTAACTGGATGGTCATTACCGTGAACAGATCAATCCATAGCCCAGACTGAGGAGATTCTCATATTTAAGCATCATCCCAGTAACTAAAGTAAGCGTCTGACAAGACGCAATGTTTTGGACCTTCTTAACTGAGGTGGGGATTGAACTTATGTTGCCACTTCTCAGTGGATTCTGGACAGATTACCTTCATGATTTTGGGGGCACATCCGAGCAGACTGGAGGACTGACCCTTTGTGCAGAAAAGCAAGCAAGATTGGAGGCTAAAGCCCAGAGACAAGGGTGTCTCAGACAGCACCGGATGTCAGGAGATCAGCAGTATCTAAGATTTCCCCAAATTATGCTCAGAAACCATGGCAAGCAGCCTGGAGTTCCTATTATGAGAGGCTAAGTGTTCAGTTCACTGAACAGCAGAGTGAGAACTGATGGAGTAGTCCGTGAGTGCCTCCATGGGGTGCAGAGACCATATGCTGAATCTCTTACATATCAACAGACACCAGTCCTACAAGGGAGAGGGCATAGCATCAAAGCAAGGATGTTTACGTCTTGGGAAAAGTTTCCCAGGTATGGATGAAGAGAAGATATTTCATTTTAAACAGTAAAGATCTTTGGAGGTAATTACCTCGAGAAGTGTCTTTGTTGAGGTGTTTAGATCAAGATAGCAAAGAAGACACTTGTTAGTCAAGAAGAAGGTGTATAGCTGCTACATTCAGTTTCATGATCTACAGTCTTCTGATCTCAAAGCCTTAACTCTAATGAAGAATGCATAACACAAATTGTCATAGCCTCTTGAGCATCCAAATTTCTGTAGGACAAGGAGCAGGAGTGGCATATAGTGGCATTACCTTTTTCCTTTCTGCTCAGTGTCATACAATGCTTAGAGTTCCCAACAACTGATGTCTTTGCTACTTTAATTTCTTTCAAGAGCCATCGATTCTCTTGACAATCAGAATCCTGATTTTATAAGGACTAAGGCACTTGTCACTAAGGATGTAAGTCTAACCTTTTTATTCATTGTTTCTCAAATGAAGAGTAGAATAGACTGCAAAATCTTTAATTGTTCTCAGATCCCTTGCTGGAGGGCAGGAGGTGAAAGAAGTGGTGTGCAGATAGCATTGGTGTATTAAATCTCTATGCTCTGTTAGGGTGATACAACACGTAAATCAAATGGAGTAGAAGTAAGGCAATGAAACAAGAGACACTTCTCTTGGCTTTCCACACTGTGAAGTGCCTGGAATATTTTCTACAATTAGACTTTACTCTGAGCTGTGTGACTGGGAGACAGGCCACCCATCGATGGATGTCGATGAAACCCTCAAAATCAACTACTATTTTTCTTCACTGCATCTGCAAAAGGGAAACCATATGGGATGTGGGACTTCAGAACAAAAGTACGGAATTTGCACTTTTAGAATGATACATCTGAATATCTCCTAACCGATGTTTAACAAACACATACTCTGCAGGATTAATGCCGTGGAGAGATCACCACAGTAGCGTGGCCAGTCATGAGGTCGGATTCTGATCCTGAGCGATCAACAACGAGAGAAGAAATGCCAAACAGATGTTAAAAGCAATCCTCTTTGCAATTGTAACAGAATAGCTCTGCCCAAGCTCTGTTGGGTTCCCCTTGCTCTTGCATTTGAGATCTCTTCATAACTAGCAAGAAAGTCATAGAGGAGGTCATTGTGGTGGAGACCTAGTATGGAAGAGACACCCTTGGTGTGTCACACATCTTGATGCATACAGAACTAGTTTAAAGGGTCTTTCAATCTCACGTCATTGCCTGCCCTGGAGGATCACTTCCGGTGATGTTCAGCTAGCCCAGAAAGCTGCAAAATGAACCATTTGGAATAAAAATAGACCTTTCCAAAGAGGTGTCTTCATTTCTTTGTTTTATGTGCAGTTGATGTGGTAGAGATGGTGGGTACGTTTTGTTTAACTTAGATAATTTCCAAAAGTAGCTGTACAGCTTCATGTAGGAGCCAGGCGTGGGAATGATGTTCTAGCAAAGGCTACAGGGTCCAGATGGCCACTTCATTCCATCGGGGCTCCTGTGAATTAGCAGGCAGCTGATCTGCCCTGTGCTCAGACAAGCCCAATCCTTCTTATCAATCCCTGTGGGAAGAACAAGGAGGGCAGTCTGCTTCATGCTCTACCTTTCCCTTTTGGGGTTTTCCCTACTGGGAATAGCTGGATGCCTTTTGTATTCAACCTCCCATGCAACAGTATCATGAGTGAGCTTAGGGAGCTCTGAACAAGAGCAAGCTTGATGGATGGATATGAAGGTTATACCTTCAGAAAAGAAAAATCAACAGGTTCTGAATACTGACCTGTTGGGTACATAAACACTCTTCCAAACCTGGTACAACACCTGTTCAGCAGGATGCCCAGTGCAGGAGAGCCATGGCGCAGAGCTGCAGCAGCAGCAGCAGGTTCAATGACTGAAGGAGCAGTTCTGAGACCTGATCCTGGAACCTCAGAATCCCAGCCTGTGGAAGAGATTCCCCCATTCATTGATTTTGCAACACAGAAATTCAAAGGGGCATGATGACTGAGGCCCGTTGCAGACTAACATGCCCATGTTGCTGACTAACATGCAAATAATTAATAACTGGAATATTTATGAGCTCCTCTCCATTGGGTGAGACCTCTCTTTTTTAACTGATGAACAGTGATGCCTTGGCTTATCTTCGATCTTCCCCCTTTTCTTCCTTCCAATTGAGGGAACTGGGCTTGTTTAGCTTGGAGAAGAGAAGGCTCTGGGGAGACCTCGTTGTGGCCTTCCAGTACTTGAAGGAAGCTTATAAACAGGAGGGGCAATGGCTGTTTACAAGGGAGAATAGTGATAGGACAAGGGGGAATGGTTTTAAACTGAGACAAGGAAGATTTAGGTTAGCTATTAGGAGGAAGTTTTTCACTCAGAGAGTGGTGAAGCACTGGAACAGGTTGCCCAAGGAGATTGTGGATGCCCCATCCCTGGAGGCATTCATGGCCAGGCTGGATGTGGCTCTGGGCAGCCTGGGCTGCTGGTTGGTGACCCTGCACATAGCAGGGGGTTGGAACTGGATGATCATTGTGGTCCTTTTCAACCCAGGCTATTCTATGAATGAATTCCTTCTCCAGGGAAAGGAGACAGGCAATGCAAAGAGATCATGTAGTTGGTTTCAACAACTGGGTCTTTTCACTAACATGTTGAGGGTACTTAGATGGCAAACTCCTGCTTTTTCCAGTGGGATAGGTATATGCCTTCAAACATCTACACTGTAAAAATGGAGAGGTGGTGCAAGCCGTGTGGTAAAGAAAAGGAGAATGATAAGACTGCAGTTTAGTCTGCAGTCCCCAAAAAAGTTATTCCTGTGCCATCCTATCTCACTAGCTTGAATGGGAATATTTATGTCCCACGCTGGTGGGAAGCCATAGGAAATCCACTTTGCATGGTCAGTACTGAATGGGATGAGTGCAACTGCTGTTGGTAGAAAAAGGGCTTTTCTTACAATGAGGAATGTGTACTGGGTAGGCTGACAGAGGAAATGAACACTTCATATTTCGTGAGATCGAGTCTAACCCATATCGTGTCTCTTTGCAATGTCTCACACGGAGATCGTAGAATCACCAAGCTTGGAAAAGGCCTCCATGATCATCGAGTCACACCATCCACCTACCACCAGTAGGTAAACCTCACTAAACCATGTCCCTAAGTACAACACCTAATTGAGGCGAGGAAGAAAGACATTATTCTTCTCTCCAATCCCAACCCCAGAAATGCTATCCTTAATGGGAATGCATAAAGATAAAAATTATGATTGAAGCTAAATACTCGGTTTTGTGTGACTGGTCTGGACCATGCATAAGACAAATGTCTTTTGTCCTTCAAGACTGTCAGCTTTCATATTCCCGGTGTGTCAGGGGAGCTGTAGCTCTCAGAAAGCGTGACTTTTTGCCTACTTGCTAAGGAATGAGAGCTTTTACCATAGTGGAAAATGATCCACATCATAAATTTAACAATTACTGATTGTCATATGAGAAGGATGGTTGGATGGTTTAAAGATTAAAAGCTGCAGAAATTCAATTATTTGTAGGCAATTTTTGCTCATAGAGGCCAAACACATTCCATGCTGCAAGCAACACAAGGCGACATCACACCCCAGGTCTTTTCTTTCCCATCCTGAATAATGTTTTGCTGAAAGTTGTTCAGTCTATCCAGCCTTGTGATCAGTAGGCATAGGATTGTCCTTCTTCACTTGCATTAACTTGTTCCATGGGATTTGGTGATATATGTAATAAGTCAGCTTCAGTCTGTTTGCTAGTTAATCTTTGGACAACTTTCTAGGACTCAGTTTACAAAATACTGCTTGCATAAGCAACCTCTATCCCTGTCTCATTCACCACCATGCAGGCATTAATCTGAATGCATTAGAGGATTTTCTCACACTGTCTGGAATTAATATTATGAAAGCACTGTCAGTTTAAGTGCTCCTAGCCCTCTTCCATATATAGGGGCTGGGTCAGACCCACCAGTGTTGAGACAATCCTTGAGTTGGGATCTGTGAGTTGGGGTGTCAGTACATTAACCACAAATTTATTTTTCTTTAGGTCCATTCCTGGTGATTGCTGATGTGTTTATTCAGGAATCATGGTCATCCTACGACAGGTGAGTGAAGCATTCCCCTCTTCAGCATTTCTAAATTTACCCCATCACCCCAAGGACTAAGAAGACTTCTTTGGGGGGAAGGGTCGAATCAGGCTATTTTTATCCTATTCTATTTCTCTAAAAGGACTGTTACAAGATACAGGGATACTCATTAGCCTTAATCCTTGATTGGCTTAGAGGAAATCATTGCTCTGTGTGTGTAGTCCAGATTAACCTCATGAAGTGTTCTGCTTCTATTTTCTCATCTGGGATGGCCCAGGAGCTGCACATGAGTCCTGGATATGCAGAAGAGTAAGCCAACTTTTTGCCAGCCACGAAGAATGTTTACTGCATGAACTGATTTCTTATTTCTAGTAGCAGTGCTGCTTTGGCTGTGCAAGAAAAGGAGGGGTTATCACATTTTAAAAGAATCGATGCATTAAACTGTAGATTCAGAAATCATTTAGGGCTTCAAACTAGTTTTCCCTGTATCTGGGCATAGTTTGAATTATGGAATCATAGAATCTTTAAGGTTGGAAGAGCTACTAAGATCAAGTCCAACCATCAACCAGTCACCACCATGCTCACTAAATCATGTTCCCCAGTGCCACATCTCCATGGTTCTTGAACACCTCCAGGGTGTTCCACCTCCTCCCGGTTCAGCTTCCTATAGGCTTTTTTAGACCAGATACTTATTTTCTGCTCAGACTTCTCAGTTCATCTGCACAGGGTTTTGAGAGTATATAAAGAATCCACAAGTGAATTCCTGAAAGTTAGCAACGCTACTTGATATGTATTCTGAGATTAAAACAGTATTTTGAGATTTAATTACAAGACAAGAAAAACACTAAACCTCCAAACAACCTGAGATTTTCAAAAAGTCCTTCCACTTACAAAAGGAAGTGGAGGAGTCACTGTCCCTGGGGATGTTGCAGAACCACAGAGATGTGGCACTGGGGGTCATGGTTTAGTGGGCATGGTGAGGATGGGTTGGGTTTGGACTAGACGATCAAAGTAGTCTTTTCCACTCTTAATGATTCCATGATTCTATGATTCTATTCTTAATATTTTGGAGCTGAGCAGCTTTTTGCTGACAAATATCAGTTTACATAGAACATTTCTTGCAAATCTCTCTTTTGTCTGTTGTGGTGAAGGTGTGGACCTTCATACTGAAATGCAAGAAGGTTGCCCAATTGTTTTGAGGTAACTTTACATGGTATACCACATCTTAAGGTTCAGTCTGAGTCAAAGATTTAAGTTATATACCTGTGCTATTTCTGATTAGTATGACTTCTCAGACAATTTTCCCTCTGCTTTTTTTTTTTTTTTAATTTTTTTTTTTTTAATTCTTGAATACCTACAATCCTTCCCTCCCACCCTTTTCCCATGAAAACTCTCACAAAATTACAACACAACCAAGGCTGGAGGCACCTCTGGGTCTGTCTGTTCTAATCATGTCCCAGAAGAGACACTCAGGGCAGGGTACCCAGCACCACATCCAGAGGCTTCTGGAGATCTCCAAGGTTGACTCTGTGCAGCTGAGCATGGAGGGCAGTGAACAGCACTGAGCAAGGAGAAGGCAACACTCAGGGCTCCTGCTTTCTGTGCTCTCCATTCAGTAATTCAGAAGAAAAGACAATATTGTTCCCTAGCAGGGGCCTGCAGGGAGCCAAACTTATCAGCTTTAGTCACTAGCAAATTACTGATGACAACTTCATTTCCATGCACAAAGTAAGGGAAGGAATAAAAGGAGAGCCTCCCAAATTCCTGCCTTGGCAGCCAGACAAATTCATTTAGCTTGGCAGCACAGCAGTAGTTTGTTTCTCCATGTTCTGCCTCTTATTTAATGCAGTGATGTTTTGAGAGAGTTGGATCTGAGATCAGGAGAGCATGGTGGAGTGCCTGGAGAGTGGCACATCACCACTTCACAATGAGTGGAGTCTGCCAAGCTCATCACTGTTCTGATGGCAAAGAGAAAAGATCTGTTGCTTGAAACATGGCCATTTGTGCCAACTCCCTCTTCTTGCTTGTGTGGACAGCAGTAACATAACATGTTTTTATAGCTATGGTGTCTCAGCGCTGTAGATTTCCTGCAGACCAAGAGAAATGGCTTTAAGTTGCAGCAGAGGAGGTTCAGGGTGGATATTAGAGAAAATTTCTTCTCCAAAAGAGTGGTAATGCAGTGGCACAGACTGCCCAGGGAGCTGGTGGAGTCACTGTTCTTGGAAGTGTTCAAGAACCATGGAGATGTGGCACTGAGGGATGCGGTCAGTGGGGATGTGTGGGGATGGATAAGGGTTGAGCTTGGGGATCTTAGAGGTCTTTTCCAACTTAAATGATTCTTCGATTCTATGACAAATCAAAAGCATTTATTTGCTGGGGATTAAATTGTGAAAGTATTTCCTGTAGGACCAAGTTCAGTGTTCTGTGAAGACTAGACTTGGCATGAGATCATACTGGGTCAGTCTGGTCTCCTGACCACATCCAGTGCATGCAAGAAGAATGGCTGATATTACGAGTTTCTCCAAATGTTAACAGCCTGACAACTAACTCTTGAGGTTATAGACTGAGAAGTGGAATCAGGAACGAAAAGAAACTACACAGACCTAAGTTAATCATGTAATATAAACTAAGCTCACCCGGAAGTGAAGGCCCTGAGGAATCAAGCACTGCCTAAGTGCCTCCTGCTATAAAGCTCTTGTTTAGTTTAACATGGAGGTGAAATGCATGCAAACGAAGGTGTCTCCAACTAATCTTGAGCCTGTGGGAGAAAAGCTTGATTGAAAAACCTCAACTCTGCTTGTTTGGTTCAGCGGTGCTCCTTGTGAGGTTGTTTCTGGGGGACAATGCCGAAACCTCCCTCTTTCTCTGCAGCATTTCACCCTGCAAAGTCTGTACCATCTCTGGCATTCTTACAGCAGAATACACAAGACTGAATATTAAACACGCAAAACAGAAATGTCAACACCACAAAAGCCTCTGCGAGGATCCCTTTGCATTAATATTTAAGTGCTTGAATATGTTCAGCTTGGAGTCACCATCTGATTGTGGAATTAGTTTATGGTAATGATTTAGATAGCGTTGAAAACCAGATTGAAAGAAACTGAGCGAAATGACAAGTGGTTTCTTTGTATCCTGGTTCTTGAACCTTCCCTATTTCCAGTCTGGTGAATGTGAGGAGGGCAGCAAATGTTCCTTTGATAATTTCTAACAGTGTACGGGTAGGTCCCTGGAGAAAAGAGAAGGACCCTTCTGGGCTCAAGAAGATAGAACTGGAGATCCCCTTCTAGGACTGGAGATTGGTGTGATGAATATAGAGCAGCTTGGGGCATGAGGAGACAGCAAGGGGAGAGTGACAGAGAAGAGAACCATGAGACAGCCCAGGAAGCATCCCTGTTGATTGCAGGGAAGCTGGACTAGATGATTTAATGGTCCCTTCCAACTCAAATGATTTTGTGCTTCTATGATTCTACAGGCTTGCAATCCACACCTTGCACCCACACCCAACATCATTTCAGCTTTAAACCTCCCAAAATAAGTCCAGCATGAACAACACTGTCCTTGACATGTTCACATTTGTGTTTCCTGAAGGTATTTGTGGCTCCTGACAGCCACCTTTTCCTATGCCAGCCTAAGCTTTTGGCTAAAATTGCTCTTTCTCCTCCTTGCCATTTCTACAATGTTTATATAGCGAGCAGTCACATTCCCTCCCAGCCTTGATATTGACTGAAATCCTCTAAAACCTTTATTTTAAACTCATAAAACAAACTCCCCATTCCTCTTGTGACAGTAGCAGCCCTTCCTGCACCTGCCCCGGTTTAATTTCTTTTTCCTAACACCAGAATTGCACACAGTGCTGCAGATGAAAGAGATTTGTGCAGTTCATTAACGAGCAAGAATAGATTTTGTGATCGACAGCATCCACAGCGACGCTCCAGGAGATGTTTTTCCTTCCTGGGAGTAAGAATAGAAGAAAGAAGAGTTTGAAATCTCTCAGTCCATTCAGAAACATCTCCCAGCTGGGCTCTATGAGCACTGTTTTCACCTGGAGCTGACACACATTGTTCTGGCCCAGGCTGATATCAGATAATAAGCATTCAGCTTTGCATCTCCAAGTGATTCACTATGCTATATGTTTTGATAGCAAGAAGGGGCAGGGGAGAAAACAAGCCTTATTGTAGGTTTTCTCATGGCTGATCTGTAATCATGTTATTATAAAAAGCAAAATGTAAGCCCACTGTTTGGATTCTCTTTCTCATAAACACTGAATAATTTAAGTCTTCTCCCATTTATGCCTTGTATCTTTCTGATCTATGAGTATGAGGCTTCCCTGGGTAGCTGTAATTCAGCAATGAGAAGTCCAGCACAAGCCAACCAAAGGGCACATTTGCATATAGATTGAAACACGAATCATTGGGAGCCATTCATTAGTTGCAGTGCCCAAGACATTTGGCATTTTAACAGCTCTCTGCATCAAATCCTTTCCATCAGATTTATGGGACAATTAAAGTGCTGGGCTAGCTGCGTGCAGAAAATGAAGCTGCAGGCTAGGGAGATGTTCTTGTAGTGCTATGGCTGCGGAATATAAATTGCATGATGTCAAAGAAAGGTAGTGCGAGCAATCTCAGTCCTGGTATGGAGATATCCTGCCTCTGAGAGTCTGTCTGAAACAGTTGTTCCTGCTGGTTGATATGTTAGACAAGTTCCCAGAATCCATCTTTCCCAAAGTTCGATCACTGGAAACCTTATTCTATTTGATCTCAGCAGAAGGAAAATGTGGAGTGAGAGCTGTTACATCTGGGGGTGAGTTTTCTTTTGATTTTGCAAGAGGCAGTAGCAAAATACCCAACCAATGGGACCTTCATTTGAAGGTACAGGATATCATGAAGCACCCGATAATAAAATTTATCCCGAATTAATCTAGTGACATTGGGTCTCTCAAGGGAGGGCCTACATGGCTGGGTGCAACTCTTAGAAGATATCTTGTCTTGCTTGATGGTAATTTCTGTCTGTCAGAGCCATTTAAGATGTCATTTAACTTGCTGTGACATGAGGTCTGGAGCAAGGTGAGAAAAATTCAGCCCCTTCAAGGCACATTTTTCTTTTAAGCCTTCCAACTCCCTACAGCCTGACTCTGGAGGAGTCATGCTGTTTGTATAAGCTTTCTGTGAAGAAAATCATAGAACCCTAGAACGAATTGAATTGGAAAGGACCGTTAAAGGTCATCTAGTCCAAATCCCTTGCAAAGAAGAGGGACATCTACACCTTGATCAAGTTACATTGGCTGGTACAGAGAGGTTGGAAGTCCTTTGTTTCCCCATTCTGCACCATATCCCAGTGGTAGAAGTCAGTGTGAGGGTTGATTTCCTCTAGTCCTCAATCCTACTACCAAGGATCTGTTTCCTGTTCACAGTGAGAAGTAGCTTCATCCCAGCAGTGTGGATAGCACAAAGGGGACCTGTCCCCTTCCCATCCCCAATCCTGCATACCCACTTCCCTTCACACCAGATGTGTGGTACAGCTGTTGCCATTTATTATATTGCCATAATCATTTTTCTTAAAAAAATTTAATGTAATTTATTAATTTTTACTTTTTGCTATTATTTATAACTAAGGTCAGTTCTCGGATGGGATATAGGAACTGGAAAACAGGGATTTGGGGAAAGGGCAGAAATTTAGGGCAACAAAGCTGCCATAGAAAATATTTGTGATATGACAGCCCTGATGGATCCTGCTTTTCACATGCTCCAGCTACAAATGACTGTGCAGCAATGGGTGACTATTCCTTCTCAACCTTCCTCTTCATCAAATTCCCCTTGCACTATTTGAAAGCATATAGCAACAAGGCACTGAGAAACAAACTATCAGTGTTTCATGGGTTTGTGGTCAGAAACACATTGTTGGAATGCTGCTGACGTAAGCTTGTGAAAGATTTTTCCTTCCCAGTGTAAAATTCATTCCATTTTTTCCATTAACTGCAGCAGCATTTGTTCACACACAGTGTAGATTTCAAAGCATTCTTCATTAGAAAAGACAATATCTTAAGCCTGGCTTTCCTGCAGTTCGGTTCAAGAAGCTGTGCATGGCTCTTAGGGTCCAGGGAACGGAAAGCAATAAGAGACCTTTTAATGGCACAAGCTGTAAAGTTGAATTTCTCAGAAGTTGATCTGGAAGTAGAGAGAATGTCTGTTGAAGTGTAATTGTACAGACAATAAAATAATTTTATTGAACTTAAAAGTTAACTCGGAAGACAGAATTTCAGTGAGAGCATCAAAATGATGTTTTCCACGTCAGTCCAATATTCTCATGGAAAGCTTTTCTGATACAAGTTTCTCAAGGCATATTAGGTTTTGCTACAATGCATTCACTAAAAAAAAGGTTTTCAGTAAGAATTTTTGGGGAAGTAAATATACTTTTAGTCATTTTACAAATGTAACCCAAAAGAGGAAGGATCTTGGCGTTTACTAGAATATGCATAAAATACCTCTACTGGGGCTTTCAGCACTGGGAAAATGAGATGATCATATGTCTATCAGGACGTGGAAATTTACAAACTGATACTTCTGCATTACTTTTTTTGCAACTCCTGGGTACATTTACAGATACTGCTCAGCAGTACTGACTGGCTGGTGACATCCCCAGGCACAGCCAGAAAGAGGGAGTTGTGCATTCTCTGGTGTAATTGCCTTTTCCCTGTTGACCACATCTATGTGTATCCGAATTTTGTAGACATGAGAAGGCCATAACATGAATCAGTCTTCCTCTACTTTCTTTCCCCAATTACCCTTGCTGATATCTGCACAAGGGAAGTGGTGTTAGCAGAGGAATGCTGTTGCTTGCTTGCACTGGGGAAAAGTCAATTGTCAAAGCTTAACAGGATTTCATCTTCCATTGGCAATTTCATAAAAGGAGAAAATTGAATGAGCTACAGATTTTGAAGACCTTGTTTTTGAACAGAAATTCCCTGAGTTACCATGTGCCAGAGTTGGGAACATACACAAAATGGCCATATTTTTCAGACCAGGTCTGTCATACAGAGTAGTCTTTCTCCAAAACCAACTGCTGGCAAACATCAAGGGCAAGTGTAAGCATATGGTGTAATTTCCTCCTAGTATTTTCCTGTCCTTCAGCTGATTTCCTAGCCTCCAACCATGAAACATCATCTCAGAGATTTCCCAAGCCTGATATGAGTTATTTGTTTAGTAGTCAGTGCCCAGTGCTTCTCCTTTCCAACTGTTCAGCTTCCCCTCAACCCTATAAAAACTCATTATTTCTATAGTTGCCCTATTTACCTCCATAGCTTTGTGCTAAACTCAGTCCCTAATGTCCTCATTTGGTATTCCCTTATTCTTGTGTAGGAAGAATATTATTTTAAAGAAGTATCTCTACAGGCTTTCCCACAACTTATATTCTACCATAAGACTCCACATGGGCCACTGGTGAAGATAGGATGCTGTCCTAGCTGGATGTTGGATGTACCTCTGCCTCACACGTCCATTCACATGTCCTACCTGAACCAATTAATTTACATCCTGAAAGCATCACTGCCTCCACACTGCTTTAACTTTTCCTAGAATCACTTTAGTAGAACCCAGGAGAAAAAGGTGTTGGCTCATTTTGTCTGCTGAAGAAGAAAGAGCCAAATGCTGCTTGTCTTTAAGACTGGGAAAAGTGCCTATTAGGGATAGAACCTTGCCAGACATTTCCACACCACATCTCCAGAACCATTTGTGCAGCCAACATGAATGCAATGTGAGCAATTTAAATGCATCTCCTACCACCCAGCCAGCCCTTTTATTGCTGGCAACATTGCTGGCCAGTGACTCTTAAGGTCACACACTGTATTTTCATGATCTGCAAATCACTTTGTAAAGGGATTTTATTGCCCCTTAACCCCATAAAATTGCTACATTCAGCGTGAGGCAGACAGACAGCCCTTTCCCAGCAAGTAGATGCTTGAAGTTAAACAGACTTTCATCCAGCATAATGCAATGGCGGCAGTAACCATATTTCCATGACAATTCTCTGTCAGTCTGCTCCTTATGGAAACGTAGGCATAATGACTGTCTCTTTGCAATAATACTTTGGCAGTCTCAAAATTAAGGCTATATGGCAACTCCAGAGTATCTCAAAACTATAAAATTGATGAGCATTTCTCACACAAGTTAATTTAAGTTTGCATGATGTAGGGTTTTACATGAGCACCAATCAGCTGCCTGTTGCTGGTCCAGGACCTCTAGTAAACAAGCAAACCAACAATAAGACAGAGACTTTGGTTCCAGCCTTAACATTTAACACAATTCTTCTGCAATGCAGTGTTTCCATCCTAAACTGGATAAAATGTGAGACAACATTCCTTTGGAGGACACATACACCTATGCAGACTGTGCAGACAGAACTCTCCTTGTAATAAAATTCCCAGCAGTAAAGTAGACAGTCTCCACAATATAAACATTAGTTGCTGTCCTAAAACCATGCAAAGCTCATTTCTTTTAAGGTTCTTCCTCAACGATCTTACCAGCAACCATGCCTGCAATGTCTGTCCCATCTAGTGGACGAGGGAAAGGCTGTTGATGTAGTCTACCTAGACTTTAGTACAGTCTTTTACACTGTCTCCCACGGTATTCTCCTGGAGAATTTGGCAGCCTGTGGCCAGGACCAACTATGCTCTTTGCTGGGTACAAAACTGTCTGGATGGCCTGGTGCAGAGAGTGATGGTGAATGGAGTTAAATCCAGTAGGCAACCCATCATGAGTGGTGTTCCACAGGGGGTCAGTATTTGGGCTGGTCCTGTTTAATATCTGTATTGATGATCTGGTTAAGGGGATTGAGTGCACCCTCAGTAAATCTGCAGATGATACCAAGTTTGGCAGAAGTGTTCATCTGCCTGAGGGTAGGAAGAACCTACAGAGGGATCTGGACAGGCTGACAAACTTTGACAAGAGCAAGTGTTGTGATCAGAACAACTCCATGCAATGCTACAGGATTAGGGCAGAGTGGCTGAAAGGATGTGCATGGAGAAAGGATTTAGGGGTGCTGGTTAACAGCAGGCTGAACAAGAGCCACCAGTGCGCCAAGGTGGCCAAGAATGCCAATGACATCCTGGCTTGTATCAGAAATAGCGGGTAGGACTAGGGTGACTGGCCCTGTGTATTTGGCACTGATGAGGCACTTCAAGGGCTGTGTTACACCAAGTCCCTGGAGCACGTCCAGAGAAGAGCAAAGAAGCTGTGAAGGGACTGGAGCATAAGTCTTATGGGGAGCAGTCGAGGTAACTGGGACTGGAGAAGAGAAGGCTCCTAGAGAGACCCTACCACTCATTACAGCTCTCTGAAAGGAGGGTGTAGCAAGGTAGGAGTTGGCTTCTTCTTACAGATAACAGTGACAGAATGAAAGGAAATGGTCTTAAGTTGTGACAGAGGAGGTTCAAGTTGGATATTAGGAAAATTTTCTTCTCAGAGTGGTGATGCATTGGCACAGGCTGCCCACGGAGGTGGTGAAGTCACCATTCCTGGAGGTGAACCATGGAGATGGGGCACTGATGGACTGGTGGGTATGGTGGGGATGGTTTGATGATAGGACTAGATGGTCTTAGACATTTTTTTCAACCTTAATGATTCTATGAGTCTATGATTCTATGTCTTGATAATTACATGTAGGAACAAATCTAACTTGTTTTTTCTGTGTTTTGTTTTGAGGCAGTGGCAATTGGTTAGCTTTTAATGGCTGGCAATTATTTGATGAAATCTGAATTTTGAAGCTGGCTTCTGGGTTTGTGTGTGCAAAAAGGACTGATGTTCAGAGTGGCTTCTAATCACTCTCTGAAATACAAATCTCTTAGAAATGTATCCAGCAAGCTATAAATCATCAGCTGCAATCACATCCCAAGCTCTCAGGTTGAAGGTATCCACAGTGCACACCTGTACATGTTCTGGTCCAACAATGCAAGAATTTTGGTTGATTCTGACAACTGTAGCTTAAACAGTGAAAAATGGTAATCATCCTATCTGTATTATCTTGCACCAGGCTGGAAACTTCATTTTTTCTCTGTTTGCAGACCGTGTTAGAGTTTGCCTAGCTGAACATCCTGTTTCCTTTACATATCAATTCCTTCATACCCTGACCAACCTGGCTGTGCTCTAGGTTTCCTACCTTTGGCCAGAATCTTTTTATACCACTATGGTGATGTGAAATTTGGGCACCCTCTGTCATACCTCATTCTGCTTCACTTAGGTTATTCTTTGCACAAAATTTGAATTAAAACTCATGGAGAAATCATCAGAAACTAAATTTGTGATGCATTTGGCAGTTCCAGAGAGTTACAGCAGATGGGGCTGGTATTTTGTTGCTGGCAGCCTATGGATCATACCTGTGCTTGGCCCACCTCAGCTCTCAGAGGGATTCACCATTAGCAATTGTGAAACTCTCCAGGCATGATGGGCAGAAGGGCCTGAAGAATCCACAAAAGTGGCTGCAATTGCAAATTTGCTCTGCTTTTCCATTTCAAGAGGGATTTGGAGAGTTGTTCTACAGCCATGGCACAGAGTCAATTCTGCAGTCTCCAAACCCATGAGGCAAGCCATGGAATATGGATGTTTGTGTGGGGTTTTGATAAATACTTGAGCAGTTTATTCTGTTCCCATTTTCCTGGTGACAAAAATGTCTAGATTCTTCATAATTTCAAGATATTCTTGAAGTAATGTTTTGGAATGGAGATTGCCATCATTGAGGCTGGTACCTAAGGGACCATTATCAAGATGGTTTCCATCACAAGCATTGCTAACATGATTTTTATTTTGCTATAATGCTTCATTCTACCATTCATTCCTCTCAGGAACCGTTTTTTTAAACACACTCTTGTAGCAGTCCACATTATCTTTAGCAATCACATCTTCAGCTTCCTCAGGATGCTATTGACTGAGCCGAAAACTAACCTTCCTCCAGACCTCACAGCTTCCTCAGTAACCGAGACAACCCTCAGTGAAAAAGCAGGGCAAGTGTGTAAAAGGGGCAGTGCTGCTCAGAGCTGATATGGCAATGATAGAAAGACAACACTGCTTCTTTTTCATTCAGTATTTCCAAAGATGAGACATGCTATTTTAAATATTAGAGCTTGTCTAGACATATCAGTGCCACTTTGGCTAATGTAGGCCCTCAGCACAGACAGGTTTCTTCTAGAAAATCTGCATTTACACAAGCACAGATTACTCCAAATGGGAGAAATACATTTTAAGGATTTCTTTACAGTATATCCATATGTTTGTTCCTGTGGCAATAGATGTACTATAGAATAGTCCATCTCTGTTTAGCACACAAGGACTAATTGTAGACTCAATGAGGTTGTGAAAAGGCAAGGAGGAGGGAAGGGAGAGCCTGAAGTAAAGAAATGAAAGAGGAAGAATCTTCCCAAAGCATGAGAGATAATCAGCTGCCTCCACCTGCTGAATACTCTGAAAGAGAATTTGACAGTTTGTATATGAAAAATAAAAGAGATTTTAATCATAGATGGTGGAAAAATTCTGCTTTGTTTCCCCAGAAATGGAGTCAGGTAAAACTGAATGCGTGTCATTGTTTCTGGCTTCTTTGAACAGCCTTTCTGGGCCAGGATGATTAACGCTGCTTCAAATTTAGATTTCTATGCCCAATCTTTTGTTGTTTTCTGCACACCACCAGTGCTTTCTATTCTTTCCTGCTCCTTCACTGAGGCTTACTGCCCAATGAGCCATTCAGAGGCTAGCCCAGAAATATGCTTTGCAAAAAACCTGTGAAAATGATGCTGCTGGGTTAATTCCCTGAACCAGCACACTTCAGGATCAAACCGAAACCAAAGAAATGGACAGGACCAGGCAGCCTGGCTGTATTTTCCTGCCATGGGGACTTTCTGGAACAAGCAAACCTCTTGAACTGTGCTTAGTCCCACCTCCCTAAAGCTTGCCATGGAGAATGACGTGATATAAGAAGGACATAAAGCTATTAGAGAGCATCCAAAGGAGGGCTACAGGGATGGGGAAGGGCCTGGAGGGAAAGAAGTGGGAAGAACAGCTGAGCACCCTTGGTTTATTCAGTCCAAAGCAGAGGAGGCTGAGGGGAGGCTTCATGGAGGCCTACAGCTCCTCATGGCAGCTGCAGCTCCTCACAGAGGGGCAGCACTGATCTCTGCTCTGTGGTGACAGACCAGGCTCAAGGGAGCAACACGGAGCTGTGCCAGGGGAGGGTCAGGGTGTGAGGAAAAGGCTGTGCCCCAGAGGGCAGTGGGCATGGAACAGGCTGCCCAGGGCGGTGGGCACGGCCCTGAGCTGAGGGAGCTCAGGGAGCATTGGGACATTTCTCTCAGACACACTGGGTTTGGGTTTGGGCAGTGCTGTGTGGGGCCAGGGGTTGGACTTGGTGATCCTTGTGGGTCCCTTTTGATTCAGGATATTCTGCATTCTTAGATTCCATGCTTCTATTCCTCCTGTTTTGATTTCCCTCCTTTCTGGCTTGCTAGATTTGTATTCCTACGATTGCTCTGCTGTCTTGCTTGGATGCCTTCTATTTACATTTAGGACAGTGCCCAGCTTTGGGGCTCAAAAGCTCAGTCGTCATTTCCTGTTCCACTTCTGCATCTTATCAGATTTTGCAGCCCCATCCCAGGGCGGTGGCCATCAGCTTTTTGTGCGAGACCTCATCAGCTCTGCATTGGCACAGCCTAATCTTCTTGCAACGTCAGCGGATTGAGGATGGATTCTCCATGTCTTCCACGTCAATAATGCTGCTCTCCATCAAATAGGAGTCATGGATTAAATTCTCTATCTCCGTGTTTGTCTGCCTGCTTAAAACCCACTCCTGAGCCAAGAAGTCCCAAACAGTCAACAACAAGCTTCCTGCCAAAACTCAGGAATGAGGGCAGGAACCTTGCACCTCCAGTCAAATGCATTATTTTTGCCCCTTTGAACCAAATAGGTGAATGCTGGGACTGTTGCCCTGTTTTGCAGGTTGGTTTTTCCCCTGCTATCAGTATTGAAATTACAGGCTGAGTGAGCAGTGCATTGATTATTGAATTATTTAACAATCCTTCCTGTGTCTCTGCCTGGGTTTCAGAGTGCCTGTGGATGCAGTGTGTTACCTTGGCTGACAGCTGGTGCCTGATGCACTATGAGAAAATGGGAAGAAAATATTACTTATGTATGAAAGAGCAGCAGCAAAATTATTAGGGTGGCTGATTATCAGTGTGTGTGTGTCTTGCACTGTAGTTTTTTGTTAAGTAGAAATTCAAGATTTTGTCTCTCCTTCACAGAGATGCTTTTGCAGATAAAGATGAGTGCAAAGAATAGAGATGAGCACTCCCAGTTCTCCCCTGGGTGGCACAGCTGTAGATTCAGGAGTAGGCCCTTTACGGTGAGCGGCATATGGCCAAGTAATCAAGAGCTGAATTGAATCAGACAGGTGATATCTGGAGGTGATGACAGGTGTTTTTAGCAGAATGCAGACTTTGTGCTGCCCAAAGGATTCAGGTAATCGTTGGATGTCCATATTATCATAATGTCCTGTGATGCACCAACACATTCGAACATCAGTCTGCTTTCCACATGACACTGAAACTGGGAGATGGGGTAATGTGTATATTTGCATCTGCGTGCACTAAGGAATTTCTTCCTGACAAGCAGTAAGGAAAATAAATAGTAAATAAAATGCTCAGCTTGGACCAAGTTCTCCAAACACCTAGGTATATGACTGTGCCTATTTCCAAAAAAATAAAAAGAAGAAAAGAGAGAAAGGGGTTGTTTTCCATCAAGTCTCAGAGGCACGGCTCACAGACCACATTTGGCACACACTGTGTATTGACAGCCATTCTACAGCGTATCATCTTCGTTATATTAGAAAAAGTTCTTTTTCTCAAAGAGAATCAGCGGAGAACTGCTGACCTGAGTCTGCAGGCAGCTTCAGCCAACCAGTGATTTTCCATGCCTGTTATTAGTTCAAGCAAAGAGCAGCCCATGGGACCTTTCACTGTGTGTGTAAAGGATGGGAGCCACCACACCTAACTTTGAGCAGGCTTCTGCCTCCAAAATTCACCCACTCTGGTGTCAGCTGACCCAGTTAAAATATCTATTCTATGTAGAAGTGACTTTAGAAATGCTTCATTTTCTCCCTTCTCCCTTCTCCCCCAAATCCCTTAGGTTAGTCCTTGGCAGCACATGCTGATAAGCAGCCTCAGAAATGTGGTACAGGGCACAGCTGATCAATGGTCACAATAGCAGAGATCTGGATACCTTGAGCATATAGGTTAGTGGAGTCCCACCCAATGTTTCTCTGAATAACTCAGCTTTTCAGTGACAGTTTCAAATAACCAGCTGCAGGACACTTCCTCAGCCCCAGCAGCATCTGATATGTTTTCTTTGGGCCTCCAAACCACGTTGGTGCAAGTCAAACCCAAGCTAAATGAAATCTACCTGTAGTGTGGGTAGCTCTTGCAGGTGGAATTCTCCTTTTTGTCTCCAGCAGTGAGGCTCACACCATCACCACAGCAGGGCTTAATGAGAGCTCAGGTCTCAGTAGCAGCACAAAGCTATTCCCTGTGTTAGACTGATTCCTTAGGATAAGAGTTTTCCCCTCACTATGTGTGTGCTCTCAGCTGTCCCTGCTACTGCAGAGATGTAGCAAATCATCAGATCAGGGTCCATCATGGCTCTTTGGGCTCGTGCTTCTGTCTCTGCTGTGAGGAGCTAATGTTACCCTGGGGAGCTGTAATCTAAACTGGATGGCATTGCTGACAAGCTGCCAGCCAGCTCGAGGTTTGTTTTCCTCCCCTGCGTCCCTCCCTCTCTCATCCTAAGCATGTTTGTTTCCATGTAAGGTGTAGCACGTTCTCTTAGATAAAGAGTGCTGATAGGAGAATTTTGCTATTGCTCTGCCCCTCGGTGCATGCAGAAGGGAGGCTGGTTTCCAAGCTGGGCCATCCCTTCTGTGGGATGGGATTTCCCATTTCCAGGAGGCAGCATGCTTGGACTATTCAGGCTATGTTGTGCCAACAACAGATGCCTCTGACTGAGATATGTGGCTCTAACAAGTCCCTGGAAGCCTACTGCTAGCAGGGGAATTATGTGAAAAATATACAGTAGAAATGTGTGGAATTTCAAGCCTTCAGCAGCCGAAGGGAAAAGCTGAGCACACTCATTTAATGGCACTGCAGAGACTGGTCCCAGCCCTCTGGGCTCACTTCTCTGCTTTGTTCCAAGGATAACCTCAGGCAAATCCCTTAGGTTAGTCCTTGGCAGCACATGCTGATAAGCAGCCTCGGAAATGTGGTACAGGGCACAGTTGATCAATGGTCACAATGTGTGAGCTAATACTGAGTGAGATCAATTTGTTGGCTGTTTTTTCTTTGTTTTACAGTTCGTACACTGCTCCTCTCACAGCAGCATAATAGTGAGGAAAAGTAAGCTAATGAGTAAGGAATATTTGTAGGATTCAGCTCAACTCCAAAGAGTTCAACCTCTGTTCCTTCATACATATTTATTCAATCTTTCCTTTCATATGGACCTTGGCATTGATTATTGGTTTTGACTGAGCATCTATCTTGTACTTTCTGGGTAAATATAAATGAGCACTGTGTGTTCAGGTCATGATGGAGGTGGACATCTCCCATGAGGATGTCATATTTGACCTGTCTTCTCCCTACATTACTATTCCATCTCATGTACAATTTTGTTTGCTCTTTTGGCAGACTGTAGATATCCTCAATCTCTTACCTGGCTTTGTGTCTTTCAAACTCAACCTATTCATTATATTACACAGCTACTAGACTTAAACACTTTATAGAATCGTTTGAGTTGGAAGGGACTTTGCTACATCTAGTCCAACTCCCCAGCAACAAACAGGGACATCTCCATCAGGTGCTTATAGTCCAGTCCAGCCTGACTTTGAATGTCTTATTTTCCAGGACTTAAACCTACAAAGTTGTTAATTCATCATCTTCTCCTTAGGCTAGGACTGCTTCACTGATGTCACTGCTGCTCTCAGATGAGCAGAATTAGCACGGTAGAAGTTTGGTATATTCATCATCTACAGTTGTTCATGGTGACTGTGTCCCATCAGAAGATTTATAAAGCCTTCTTTCCCTCCTCTAGAGAGCTTTCCATAAAAAATATATCTTTTGTGTCACGGGCAAGTGGCTCCAAAACCCTGTGGAATCAAGGCTTCACTAGAATTTTGTATTAAAATGTTAATAAATGAGAATGGCACAGAAACTTTAGCAGCTTCCTGTCCAGCCATGTATTGTTCTGATCTGTGCAAATCATGCTGACTTAGGCTGTAAATTTCTGTAGCAGATACTGTGCTCCACCTAGAGAACGGTCTTTCTTCACAGAGGGAGGGATTCAAGAAAAGGGTCTGTAGAGAGAGCTGTAGAGTAGGTGCAACATTCTTATCTCCATGGTCCCCATGTTTAGCACATCTTTGTTCACAGCCCAGGTGTTTCTCTCAGAGTTTGTGCTGCTCCAAACACCGTCCACTCAATTATTTAAAATTCAGTTGCTATGGATCTACTCAAGGTGATCAGTTTAAAGAAAATGCAGATGGCCTCTGGTTTTGAGTTCCCGCTGCGCTTTGGTTAATTTGGTATGTAAAGGTATTAGGTTAATTAAATGCCATGTGTTGCATGGGGACTGCCTGCATTTGTGGATTAATCGGCACCCAAGTGTGTTCTGTGCTGGATGTCCTCAAACTGGCAGCATTTTTTTTTTCTTTTCACTAAGAAAGTAAAGGAGCGAAGAGAAGTCAAGGGGAAATGAAGAGTTTTTCTGTTAATCTTGCAGTCGTTTCTCTGGGTCTGGTGTTTGCAGTGTCCTTCAGGTCTCCGACAAAGCTTCACTCCTTACTGGAGAGACTGGAAGAATTGAAGTGAAGAGAAGCAAAGTCGTTCACTTTGCTTTGAGGATCCTACAATATCGAGTTGTACAGGGCGAGTATGACTGGCGGATGGAAGTTTTTATACTAGAAGATCTTTACCAAAAGCCAGATTGTGAATGAGGTCAGTGGGTGCCTTACATGCAGCAGGCATGGCCATGCGAGAGGTCTGAAGCAAACCAGCCACGTCTCTCTGGCATTCATGGTGGAAAAAGTATAGAGGGCAGAGGGAGGCAAACACAGCTGAAAGATTTTGGAAATGCTGAAGAGAAAGAAAGTCGTCTTCATGCAGCCATGTGCTGAGGTGGTGGAAGATCAGGACAGAGACCAGGGCAGATGGACACTGCTCCGCAATGTCAACCAGGCCCTGAAGCCTACAACTATTCTAGCGGTAAGACAGGGGGTCCCAGGCTACTGCTGGCATGGCTGGGAGCCTTTAAGCTACTTTGAACAATAGATCTCTCTGTCTGATTACATCCTTCAGCTTCTCTCACCTTCCTCCTGAGCCTTTGAGACCCCCATCCCAGGTGCTGTTGCTCCCATGGTGCAGCCTTCTTGTCCTTGCACTTGGAAGCCCCTCCTAAAGATCCTCTTTTTTAATTGAGCTGATCTCTGCGTGCACCCATCACGGTGCTCCCTCCTCTTGCCCCATTCTTTGACTGTTATTGCCCTTAGGTTGTGAGGTCCCAAGCGCAGAGTCCACCACAGAGCCTTTGGAAAGGTTCTAGCACCTCATGGCTGCTTTGGGGAAGAATTGTTGGAACATGGGACACAGTTTAATGGGCAATATTGGTGATACATGGATGCTACATAATCTTTGAGGTCTTTTCCAATCTTAATGGCTCTATGATTCTAAGACTGTGTCAACACTGTAAAGTGCTTGGTGGTATTCTCACTCTTCTGTTGCTTGTTTTGGAAAATGAACAACATTACTCCAGGCATGAGGGAGGTTATACAACTTACAGGCCAGTCCACTGGAGCTGATAAATGTATGAATCGCCCTGATACGCCCTGAAGTCCGCAATATATTTGCTATTATTTGGGCTGATCCAAAAGTGATTGCATTAGTGGAAGAAATGTCAACAGACTTCCATGGGTTTTACATAAAACTCATTAAAGTGGAGGAAGGAAATAGGTCGGCAGTCTTAAAAGAGATGTTATTTTTTAACCCAACCAGATCTTCCTGAGCTTAGCCCATCCCATAAGACTTGTATTGCTTTTCTTTTTTTTTCCCATCAGTATTAAGAATGGCATTAAAATGTGTTTAGAAAGAGTATTTTGAGGGGACAAGCAGCCAGTGCATTAGGTAGTCAAAGCACGGGAGTTGTCCTAGTGGTAGTACAGGATCAATTTACCTTGGGGATAGCAGACTGCCTTTTTATCTCAGTTGTGTAACAGAATATATGAAGCAGGCTGCCTTTACAGCTATTTATTTATTTATTTTTTTTAAGGGAAAAAAGCAATGTTACAATTTTTTGTTTTCTTGATCTAGAGCAATTTTTACCCAGCTGATGAGGTGTCAGAAGGGCTTTCTGCTGAGCAGGGACTGAACTCCCCAGCTCTGCTCTTGCTGACACCTTGATCAAGTTACCTACCTTGTACATGAATTTGCCCAGCTCTGCAGGTGAGATAATACTGCTGAGCACTCTGAAATGCTTTCAGAGTCTTGGATCAAAGGAGCTAAGAAATAAATATTAATATAAGCTGATTTATAATGTATGTGTGCATGGCATTACTTTCATATGTGTGGGTTCTTTTCCCTTTTAACCTAGTTATGGGATGTGAGATAAGGCAGTTAATGAGAAAAAGATCAGATTATATTTGTTGCAAGTTGCGTGAAGATATTTATTGAAATGCTGTAGCAGGACTTTCTGAGGAAAAGGAAACACAAAGGGCTGGATCCTCACTGCAAGTAAGCAGTGTGACTGTTAATATCCAGGTGAAGCCTAACAATCAGCTTCCAAGGGTGGGAGCCACCTCAGAATGGCTGTGAATTGTTGTGTGTATCATTTATTTCTCTAGGAGTCAATCCCTGGGTGTAACCTGACAACACTGTGATGTGTAGTCTGAGAAAAGTCTAGACAAAAACTGTGATGTGTAGTCTGGGTAGTGACAAGCAATCCTATCTGCAGCAGTGGTATGGAACTAGATGATTGTTGAGGTGTCTTCCAACCCAAGCCAATCTATGATTCTAAGATTTAGGAGAAAGTTTTTCACACAGAGGGTAGTGGCACACTGGAACACGTTGCCCAAGGAGGTTGTGGATGCCCCATCCCTGGAGGCATTCAAGATCAGGCTGGATGTTGCTCTGTGCAGCCTGGTCTAATGGTTGGCAATACTGCACATAGCAGGGGGGTTGAAACTAGATGATCTTTGAGGTCCTTTTCAACTCAGGCCATTCTATGATGAAGTCCCTCTGAGCAAGTATATGTAGGAACAAGTTTCACATTGCTTTATGTCTCCAATTCCCACTGCCTGAAGCAGAGTTGAAAGTTGCTCATCAATCCATGGGGTCAAACAAAATCTATAAGCACTCCGTCCACAGAAATCGTCAATAGTGGCTGTTGAGAAAAGTGGTTATAACAGTGCACATGCAAAGGGATCCTTTCTGTTGTTTGCTCTCCTCTCTCCTAGTCATTTTTCAGGACTTCAGAAAATAGATACTGTATTTCCACCATGCTTCATAGGCACCAATGGAGCTGGCCTGCAGGAATGTGGCATTAGACAGGCATCTTGATCTTACAAATTCACAATGTCAAACCTAGTTGCATGAAAAAGTACATTTTCTTGGTTGCAAAGATTACTGATGACAGTTGAGGTGGACAACTAGAGATAAATGAGATATTAGGAGAAATTTCTTCTCAGAAAAAGTGGTAATGAATTGGAATGGGCTGCCCATGGAAGTGGTGGAGTCGCTGTCCCTGGAGGTGTTCAGGAACTGTGGGGATGTGGCACTACAAGGACATGGTCAGTGGGCATGGTGGGGATGGGTTGGGGATGGGCTTGGGCTAGGGAATCTTAAAGGTTTTTTCCAATCTTTATGATTCTATGGTAATTTACCTAAGTAACTCCCAAATGTAGCACCTCATTCCATTGTTGTTAGGGATGGGAAATAATTTTGCCGTGTTTCAAAGAGTCCTGCTTGGGATTTTAGTTTGGGGTTATTTTTGGTTTTGCTTTTTGCATTGGGGAGAAAAAAAAAAAAAAAAAAAGATGGAAACCTTTTTTTGCATTCATTTAATACCTGCAAAGCTGATGAGCAGATAGTCCCTGCCCAGCAGAACTGACAGAGATTTATAGGATGACCAATGACACTATGGATGGGTAGGGATGGACAGAGGTTAACTTTGTACTCTGTCTTCCAAAACAAAAACAAGTTCTCAAATGAAGGAAGACATTTCTGGAACACACAAAAGGGCACAGATTGTCATGCTATCTGTCACTAAACTTTTCCTTTCAGATTATGGTTGCCAACATTTTTGCACAGCTTCAGGAAGCAGCCAGACACACAGTAGACAAAATAAATACTGAGAAGTATTAATGCAAAGAGCCCACTTACAAATTCTGTAGCTGGAAGACCTCCTGGTGAAGTGTCCCTACCTCCAACCCTACTCCCAGAACCCATCTGTGAAAAATGGATGATACATGGTTTGCAAAGAAAGCCATTTGACTTATACCAATGTCTTGGGTAGAAAACTTCAGGATCTTTTCTCCCAAGAGATTCTGAGCCTTATGCAGCACTAGGTGTAACAGTTTTCTCTTTGTTTGCAGGGGGATTATGTGTGGATGGACCTCAAAACCGGTCGGGAATTCGATGTCCCCATTGGAGCGGTGGTTAAACTGTGTGACTCTGGACAGATCCAAGTTGTGGATGATGAAGGCAACGTAAGTATAAAGGGTTGTGGTTGCTCTTCAGCTTTGTAACTGTTGTAGGCACAGGTCCCAGGCAGTATTAAATACATTAACTTAGGTTGTATTTGAAAGCCAAACTTGATTTGAATCTGTTTAAAGGTGATGGGATTCTCTCCATTAATATCAGTAGATATTAGAACTGGTCCATGGCTTCAGAAGCAGTCCCACCTCTGAACCAAACTCTTCCCAGATAGAGACAGCACAACACTGCAATTCAAACATAGTTAATAGATCTAATTTGCTCATTCCCAGTGTTTCCAGAAATTTGAAGAAAAGGGCTTATAACAGGAGATTCCTGATGACTTTATCACAGGCTTCTCATGTGTCCTTGGAAATAACTGTAAAAGGAAGATAACATTGTGTCTTTACCTTTGTGGCTGTACTGGGAGTGAAGTAGTGAGAAGCTTCTTGAGTACAACGATGACTCAGTCTGTTTTAAGAGAACATCCATATTACAAGCAGAGAGTGATCTGAGGGTGTTTCTTGTCCTTTATCTCTTTTGATAAATTTTGGTTCAGTTGGATCCTTGTGTCCAGTTTGTGGTGACTTTTGAAGTCCTTTAGAATTGATCAGTCTAAATAAAATTCCATCAATAGATGTGTAATTTACCACCTCATGCATCTCTCTCTGCTTTTTTAAATCATCTTTTCTACTCTTAACAATGTTTTGCAGCAAAGGGCTAACGAGTGATGTGGAAATGTAGTTCTTTGAAAGGAAGAACAAATTCTTATTTGTTAAAAAACACCTTTGACCTGCTGGATGTCCGTGCTGCCCCAGATTGTGCTCCTGCCAAGATGGCTAATGTCTCATATTTCTTGCCACTCTAGTAAACCAGGAGATGTTTTCCTTCTTCTGCTATGGTCTCTCAAATGACTCCTTGACATGTCTCAGTGTTAGAAGCTATGGTCTGTGTGCTATTGCTCTCCCATGCATGCTCTTCTACTTGGTCCTTCTGCTGTTTATGCCCCTTGCCCTAGCGGTTTCCATTTGACTTATCTTTCCCCGCCCTCATTCTCTTCCCAGGAGCACTGGATTTCCCCGCAGAATGCCAGCCACATCAAACCCATGCACCCCACCTCCATCCATGGAGTGGAGGACATGATCCGGCTGGGGGACCTGAATGAGGCAGGAATCCTTAGGAACCTGCTGATCCGCTATCGGGAGCATCTCATCTACGTGAGTATCTACCCCATCTCCATCTACTACTCTGCACTGCATTTCCAGCTCTCCTTAGCTCTTGGAAACCCACATGGGTTTTCCTCTGATTTAAATAAGCATCCAGGTTTCTAGGACCCAAATAGTTGAGTGTATCTGCGTTGGTATGTTGTTCTCCTGTAAAAAAATCATTGCAGAGTTTACAGTTACCCCAGGAGAAGCTGGAGACCCTATTACATGTGATGAGCAAAGTCCTGGTCACCTCTCTACAAAGCCCCTGTTGATGTTTTTGGAACACGTCAAGTTTGTGCATGTACAGTAAACAGTTCAACCCAGGCCACATGCAGGTTGTAGTAACTATAAAGAAAAAAGACTTTGGTATTTATAAGCTGGATGTGGCCTTTCTGCATTCTCCCACTGAACTGTTAAGTCATCCAACCCAAGTGGGTGAAAAGAGCTATTGCTGGAGGTGCACGGGCTGGAGAAAGGATGAGAAGATGCACATGAGAATAACCGTGTACTATAAAGTGAGCAGCTCAGAGAAGAGCTCCAAAGTACCTGCCCCATCTGTGTTTATAACCTCTGAGATCTTGACAGCTGAACGTTTAGGACAATAGTACCCCTCCTTAGGTTAGCTTGGTCACGTAACAACCAGTGGGCCCACTGCAGCTTTTCCAACCCAAAAAGACATCCAGAAATCAAGCGTTTTACAGGGAGCCAGCAGGAACTGAGCCACTCTTCTGTGACAGCACCTCAAAAACCAAATAGAACAAGAGTCAGCATTTTAGTCTCTGAGTTGGTTTTTTTCAGTATGCTATATACTGGATAGTCTGGTGCACATTCTGGTGATGGAAGAGAGGAAAGTGTGTGCTTGCCACTAGTAAATGAACTCAAACAACCTATGTAATATGATATTATTGCTGGGTATTTCTTCCATGCTACAGCTTTCTGCCACTCAGGTGAATACCTGCTGTACCTCTGAAGGCCCTTTCAAGGCAACCTGGAGATCTACTTTTTAAAAGGCTCTAGAGATTACTAGTTTTTGAGGCCAGAGGGAATTGCAATGAATTCTGATCTGCTAGACAGCATAAACTAACAGACCATATCCTGGATTTTCTGTATCAAGTCTGCTTGTTCTGCTTGTTGTCCAGTGCCTTTTGAAAGGATGGTTTTGGATTAGAGCTGGGCAATGATGGAGAACACATCACCCTGTTACAAAGGCTGTTTAAATGGTTGACCACCTATTCTCTCATCCCAACTCTACAAAATACATTCCTTCTTTCATAGGTGAATTTTGGTTCTAGAGGAAGAGGACAAAGCTACTAAAAAGACACTCCTACATTCCCAGAACTGGAAGAAATAGATTCCCAAATGCCTTTCTTACTAAAGCACCTTGTTTGGTGCCTTACGTTGTCAGTTTAGAGAAAAAGGCATAATGAGACAATAATTCAGATGTTAGATGAGCTGAGTTACTCCCTGGAGCTGTTGTTAGGGGAGCTCAGCCATTTATAATGGTAAAATAGCAAAAGTTAACGGGACCAAATTTGTAGTTGAAGTGTTATCTCTGTGTGCACTGAGCACCCATGATAGTCACCAAAGGTATTATTGCAACCAAAAGATCCAAAACTGTCTTTTGGCTGTCTAGACATGGGTATCTGGTGGATGAGATGAATTGCTTTAGAGCTGACTGGGGCTCAGATATCCCTGAAAACATTATGTTGGAAGGAAAATTAGGGTTGGACGTCTACAGCCCAAATTCCAGCTCGGCACCTGTCCAGTTTCAAAGTTTGATGTCATACTCATATGAATAACTGAATTCAGGCAACCTGGATGCCACCCAAGATGTACAGGTAGCCAATAGTTTGAGGTGATTGACTCATTCAGAAAACAGGCTTTTCATATCTGTTCAGCATTACCCCTTTTCTTCTGTTTGTGGACACCCCGTAGTGGTACCAAGGGAAATCCCATGTGTCTGTCTGTGAGAAATTTGGGATCATGCTGGATATTTTTTCAGTGGTGTCTGTGTATCTCTCCTGGGAGTCCCTAAGCCATCAGGCAAATGTCTGTTGCCTTGCTAAGTGAAGTCCTTGGATAAGATTTCACATGTACAATACCAGACTGCCCACAGATAAAAGCTGCTCCTTCACAAAAGCTCTGCCTCTGAGCTCCCTCACTGAGCCATTCACAGGCATCCATGGAGATTATGAACATGAATGAATGATGTTTGACAGAGTCATGCTAACAGGTGCTAACGCAAAGGGCAGCTGCTAACCCAGAGGTGAGATTGGGCAGTGATTTGGGTTGAGTAATCCATGAACAATATGGCTTCTCCATGAGTTCTTTGAGTCTGATGGTGGCAGAGCTAGGTGTACTGCAGGGCTGCTGTGTAAGGAGTGCCCATTTGCCCTGATCTAATCATAACTGATCACTCCACCTGCCTTTACAGCACCAGGTAAACACTGCCTGGAGTGTGTTCATCTGATTTTAGGATGCATCCAGAGCTTGAGTTTCACAGCTCTTTGGTTTTCTGAGACTAAGGTACATTTGGTTGTTATCTTTGCAGTATGTCACACAAGTATATCCTTGGAGAAAAGCAGCTTAAAGGAGCTCATTTTCTCACCAAATAATTTTAGCAGGTGGTCCTTTACTAGGTTTCTTTGTTACAACCTATTCATAGAATAATAGAATGATCTTCTTTGAATCACAAAATGATTTTATGATAAAATTGATAGGTTGTATTCATAGAACATAATGGAATCTGTATAGAACAATAGAACCTGCTCCTTGGGCTAGTCCTGCTGCATACAGTAAACCACTTGCATTTGCATCAGAGAGGTCCCAAGTTACTGTGCTTTGATTACTCCACATCACTAATGGCTTTGAAGTGGCAGCATGTGATCCTGGGCACCATGGAGCAGCTAGTGTCTTATCAGCATCAGAATGACACTGAGAATCATAGAATCATTTGAATTGGAAGGGCCCCTTGAAGGTCATCTAGTCCGACTCCCCTGCAATGAACAGGGAATGACATAGAGCATGTAGCTTGATAGAGATATATGCAAACCAACCCTGTCTATGTGAATGTTATTACAGGGTCAGGAATTCAACTTTAGATCTTCATCTTTTAAGAGTGGAGACACTAGCAGGAATACGTTTGTAATGAGCATGGTAAATGTTGATGGAAGTTTTCCAAAGCCAAGAATTGTAGGGATACCCCATTCTATGAAGTGTTGGGGTTTTTTGGTGATGCTTTGGTTGGTTGGTTGGTCATTCGTTTTATTTCTGAGGTATAATTTGTACCATCTCAAAGTTTGGTGACTTTGCCTTCACTATTTGAAAGAATTTCTGAGCCCCTGAGTGAAGGGTAACTTTTCCAATACGTCTTCAGTCCCTCTTGTTTCATCATCTCCATAGCTTTGTGTAAGGTATAATTCTGCTCTAATAAAATATAATTTTCCTTTTTCTCCTCCCTCACATTTTACTCATAAGACAAACTGCGGTGGGAGGGTAAGTAATGACTCTCGGAGCTGTCATTTGTAATCACTCTTATGCCCATCCATTGGATCACTTGTTTCTGTTCTGTTGCATCTTTATTTAATTTGCACTACCATTGCTGCTGCTTCACAAATGCATTGAGAGCATCATCCCATTTGCTGCAGAGCTTGGCCCTCATGATGAAGTTGTAACCTTCCCAGAGCTGGAAAGTCCCCGGTCTCTCAATGCAGTATTGCATGATTAAAGCTTTTAGTGCTTCTCAGTAATTATCTCAGCTTGCAGGAAAAAAGAAACAAAACAAAACAAACAAAAAAAAAACTGGAACCAAATGAAAAAAAACTTCTACAAGGGTGTTTTTGCCTGAGGTTTGGTTTGTACACAGTGGGGGAAACCATGCTGAATAGCAAGGTTATTTGGTGGGGAGTTTGGACTTTGAGTAAGGTTAAATCTCTTTACCTAGAGATGAAAGCCATGTCTGCTGTTGCTTTATTGTTGCCAAAATGCAGCAAAGTTTGGTAGAGCTTTAAATCCATAAAAATCCAGATGAAGTCAGCCACAGTGCTCTGAGATCTGAGTGAGAGAAGCAGGCTCAGAAAGGATTTCGTTTGGGGCTACTTACGATGTAGGTCATACAGGCAGCAATGAATTTGAGTGGTGGTTTCTGATGTAAGTGGTCTGTTACAGCAGAGCCTCTTCCTATCAGCAACACTTGATTTTCCTGATAGAGAATGGGTTTTCTCTCACCCAGCAATAGAAACCGAAGGGATAATACTTCCTTGGAGGTGCCCTTTGGCCCGTCATCAGCAAAGCAGACAAAGTTTTTCATGAGAAGTGGGCAAACTGTGAACATTCATCAACTAGGAATGACCTAGGAAAGCAAGCAATAGTACAGGGGTTTGTGCTGACAAAGTCTTCTGTCGATCACAAGGGAAGGGTCAACAAGAGCATCCAGGAGGTGCATTCCTGCAACTAATGGTTAACTCCTTTCATAAGCTTGCTGGCTGTGTTTGGGGTAGGTCAGACCAATGTGGCTGAAACAGAGAGAAATCTTTGCAAAGTGTCAATCTTTTTGAGAAGATGCTCAAGGAAGATTAGAAATACTCCTCAAATTAACCTGGTAATGAATTATGAAGAGGAAAACTGTGTTCCAAGTCTCTCATCCAGTGCTGGAAGGAAACTAAAGAGTCAGTGGCAACCTTGGTGTCATAAAGCCACCCAGAAATTGAGCTCAGTCCTTCTCTGAACGTTAATTTATTTACCTTCTCTATCACTGTGGAAGGCTGCTCAGGGACTTTGGTGCTTTCCTACTTCAGTAGCTTCTTTTAACACCCAGTCTAAGTTATTTCACAGCCAATTTCCACCCTTTGTATTTGTGACAGCTTTGTCCTTGAGCTTCAGGAGCTTTTCTCCTTTCCTGACATTTACTCTACGATTACAGAGAAGACCACAACTTTCTCTGTTAGTTGCTTCTATAAATTCAAATCTCACCTGGGCTGAACAGAAACCTGCTCTCGTGTTGCCCGTGGGGCCACGATGTGCCAGCCCCTAAGGGCTTTCAGCATCCCTAATGCAGAACACGACTGCCACCTACCGGCTGCCTTTCAAGAAGCTGGAGCAAGCGGGAAGCGCATAATTAATAAAGAAATTATCACCTATCTCCACTGAAGCCCGTTCTTTCATGATTTAGGGTTGACAAGCTTTGATGGGAGAAACTCATCCTGGGGCTTTGTTGTCTTCAAGCTACGTAAGCATACTTGTCTGAGACACTTTGGTTCTTTGTTCCAAAGGCTTGTTTTTGGTTTTAAGTCATGCATTTGAAAGGATATATTTTTATATTGAAATGATGAGGGTTTTTGTTGCTGTTGTTGTTTTTTCCTGGAATAATATTTGCAGCGGTGTACTTTTGTACACTTTTGTACTGGTCTCCTGAGAAATGAAAGGGGATTCAGTTTTCATAACATTAGTTGTCAAAAGTTACCCTAGAGAGGGCAGTTTGATTGATTTTTCATAGAATCATAGATTCATTTGAGTTGGAAAGAACTTCTAAAGATCATAGGATTGTAGAATCACAGAATGGCCTGGGGTGAAAAGGACCACAGTGATCATCCGGTTCCAACCCCCTGCTATGTGCAGGGTCACCAACCAGCAGACCAGGCTGCCCAGAGCCAAATCCAGCCTGGCCTTGAATGCCTCCAGGGATGGGGCATCCACAACCTCCTTGGACAACCTGTTCCAGTGCCTCACCACCCTCTGAGTGAAGAACATCTGGTGCAACTTCCTTGCAATGAACAGGGACATCTACACTCAGTCATGTTGCCTAGATCCTGGTAGTCATTAAGAGAGATGAACCACTTGGTTACCCTAAGATGGATCTCTGTTGACTTGCATGCTCTAGACAATAACTTTTAGACAATTGAAATTGGGGGACGACGTCCTTACTCTCAGACTTGAGCTGGGATATGTTCAAACCTCCTAACCTCATAACTGATCTGAGTGAGAAGGCTAAGGCCTTGAGTCCTTTGTTGAGAAGCTCGAGAAAAATGGCTCCTGGAAGGGCAGAAATGAAAGGACATAACATCACAAAGTGTTTTGATGCCAGAGGCCCAGGGCAGCTTCGCTTATCTGTGTGCAGCAGAGAGCATGGGATGCACAAAAGGCATTTTCAAAATGACTAGAACATAGCTTAAAAGAAGTATGTCTGAACTTCATGAACCCTTTCCTTGTGTACAGACAGGGTTTAAACTGCAGCATGGAGAGATTTGGTTAAACAAAATGTAGTGAGGAACAGGCTGCAAGAGGAAAGTGTTAGCAGCTCTGCTGTGGATTTTTAAAAAGCAGTTAAGTAGGCATCTGTCAGGAGCAGTGTGGATCCAGCAGGCCTTGGTTAGAGGCAATGATCTCCAGGTCCTTCACATCTTTAGTTTCTCAGAACTTGTGTAGTGCACTAAATGTATACTGGCTCTGGGGGTGTTTTTGCAAATATGAGCTTGACTTGGAACTCTAAATCTTAACTGAGGAGCATCCAAAATACGAATTAAAGCTTGAATCCATGTAGTGCATGAGCAGGGCTGAGTCTGAACTCAATTGTATAGTTTGGGACTTCTGTTCCAGCTTTGCTCCGGGCTCCACCCTTCAAGCATCTTTGGCTTGTACATCACCTTCCATCCAGCCTTTGAAAAACATTGTTTTTTCTGACCTCCACACTCCATCCAAACTGCCAAAACCTCTCAGCTGGGTCTCACTGTCCCATAAAATTTCATGTGCTTCTCCTCCAGACGTACACTGGTTCAATACTGGTGGCAGTAAACCCCTACCAGCTTCTACCCATCTATTCACCGGAGCAGATACGGCTGTACACCAACAAAAAGATTGGGGAAATGCCACCACACATCTTTGCGATCGCTGACAACTGCTACTTCAACATGCAGCGCAACAACAAGGACCAGTGTTGTATCATAAGGTGAGTTGGTAAATTTCCAAATGGAACATAAGCTGGAAAAGGCAGCTGGCTAATGAGGAACAGATAATCAAACAAAATTGGGAATTAGAAAGAGCCATTAGATACTCTGTCCACATAATATTAGTGTAGAGTTGGTCTCTGTTGTGCATTTCTGAAGTCAAAAATACCGTCTTGCAAGTAGCATCCTGCTTCTTGCCGTGGTTGCCTTCTCCTCTTCCCTCAGTGAGACACAGGTTGGATATTAGGAAAAACTTAGTCTCTGAAAGAGTGGTTGGGCACTGGGACAGGCTGCCCAGGGGAGCAGTGGACTCACAGTCTCTGGGGGTTTTCAAGAAACATGTAGATGAGGTACTTAGTTACATGGTTTAGCATGCAATGCTGTTGTTAGGCTGAGCTGGATGAGCTTTAGAGGTCTTTTCCAACATTAATGATTCTATGACTCTGTGTCTACGGGACCTGTGGCTGTCACCAAATGGCAGTATTTCAGATTCTGCTTTCTAGTGCATTTGGGCACTTCAGGATTTGTTATAAATCTGCCCCTGTGCCACTGGCTCAAGGTGTGATGATCCTACCTGGAAAAGCACTTGTCTGAAAGTGCTTCCTGATGTTTTTGGTGACAACTGTACAATATTTGCTGGAGAGACCCACATCTAAAAGTGAAAGTTTGGCAACGTGAATTGGAATGTAAATCTGTATCCTGTCTGGAAGCTGTCCCATATTGTGTCCTAATATTTGTATATAACCAGTCTTTGGGGTGTTGGAAACTCATCCTTAGTGGACTCGTCCTACTTGTGCTAACAGAACAGGACTAGAGACATCAGTCCCTCTGGAGATAGAGAGAGAGAAGTTAGCAAAATGCAGAAGGACTTTCACTGATGTCATATTCTGTTGTCATTGCAGCGGTGAATCCGGGGCAGGGAAAACAGAAAGCACAAAACTGATTCTTCAGTTCCTGGCAGCAATCAGTGGTCAGCACTCCTGGATTGAGCAGCAGGTCCTGGAGGCAAATCCTATCTTGGAAGGTGAGGTCTCAAATGGTAGAGGCATTTTTCTGATGGCTAAAAAAATCAGACTTGAGAAATACAAAATGTGGTCAAATGTATGTAATCATTTCTTGAATTAAAAAAGTGTTTTGGAAGTCAGAATAAATTTAAAAGAAAAAAAAAACCAAAAACTCGGAAGCAGCAATGTGTTTGTTGAACTGTATATTCAGATCCTGTCTGAATTTATTGTTGTCAACAAAATTATCCTCTGATTTTGCCGAATTATCCTTGTAGTCTGGGATTTCAAAAACTGATGACCAAAAGTGATGATGCCAGAGAATCTGTGGTAGCTCCATCCCTGGTGGTGCTCAAGAGCAGGTTGGATGGCCCTGGGCAACCTGAGCTGGGGGTGGCAACCAATCTATGGCAGGAAGGTTGGATCTTAATGTCTTGAAGGTCCTTTCTTGGTCTTGAAGGTCCTTTCCAACCCAAACCATCGTATGATTTTATGTAATATACAAAATTCTTTAGAAAATGTGCACCACTTCTTCCAATGTTAGAGTTATAACTGTGCAGAGAGTTGGTACTACAAAAAGGTGTCATTCCGTTGATCTTTTATTTGTTTTATTAAAATATAATTGCCAAAATCTCATACTTGTTCTTTGCTGGTTCAGCAGAACGTGAGATTATATTGCTCAGAGCATCACAGACTACAAGCATGGGCTAGCAGTACTCAATGGTCCTGCTGGAACAGGCTGCCTAGGCAGGCTGTGGATTCCCCATTTCTGGAGGTGTTCAAGATCAGGTTGGATGGAGCCCTGGGCAACCTGGTCTATAACCAGACCTAGAGGTTGGTGACCTTGCCTGTGGCAGGGGGGTTGGAACTTGATGATCCTTGGGTCCCTTCCAACCCAAGCTATTCTATGATCCCATTATTCTATAATTCTATGAATAGCAAAGCCCTCCTTTTTTTTTTCCAGTGTCAGAGAATGGAGGCAGAACACAGAAAAAGAAATAAAGAATGAGATAACAATAATCAACTTGTGGGCTATCCCAGATGCATAAGCAAGCATCCGTTAGGGTAAAAAGCAGCCCCACAGTTTTAACTGGATGTCTGAACATTAAATAGTTGATCTGAACCTCCAGGCATAGTGCTACACGGAACTTTTCAGCACAAAGAGAAGTATTTTCTTCCTCCCTTCATCAAAGAATAATGAGATTTTAATCTACCTGCTAGTCCCAGTGAGCAGCGTTTGCTTTGTAGGCAGCCCCATAGGAATCAATGAAAATGTGAATATCCTGACAGCTTTCTATGAATAATGCGAACAGTGCAAACAAGCGAGTCGCCAGCTGAGCTTTCCTTCTCTGCTCTTCTCTGGGGAATCCTTCAGTCCAGTATGAAGATGCAACAAGATTGCTCAGGGATGCGTGCCATGCGCATGTGAGATTCGAACATACATTTCACCAGGAAAACAGACATTTTGTATTTCAAATGCATCTCCAGCACCTGACAGCAATTCCAGAGCAAACAAACACCAGGGCACGCTTCCTATGCCTGCACAAAGGATAGAACTGGACTTTGTCATGCCCGAACCTTTCCCTGCATGTGGTCTGCTTTCAGGGCAGAGTCTCCCTCTGGAGGTTGGCTTGGTTCCTCTGTATTTCCTGAAAGGATGGTCTCTTTTCATCTGTCACCAAATCAATCATCAACATCACTGTCGTTTCCCACACTATCACCTACCTTGCATACTGTGGTATCTTCCAGTATGCCTTGCTCTACCCTCCTGTATTTCAGCAGCTGCTGACCGGACCCTGCAGTTGTCTCCCATTTTCCTGGATAAGGTCACTCTGTTTCCATTCCTCCTTCCTGATCACAGGATCACAGAATAGGCTGGGTTGAAAAGGACCACAATGATCATTGAGTTTCAACCCCCCTTTTATGTGCAGGGTCACCAACCACTAGATCAGGCTGCCTAGAGCCATTGATACTCCTCTCCTTTTTCTGAATAGTTATGTGTGGAATATCCTGTCCCCCCACACTGAAACTGAACCAGGCAGACTTCAAGAAAAGGCTTTGGGCTGCTTTCTAGCCTCTTTTGTTTGTTTTTCCTAGACAGGCTGAGCGGTGGGCTCAGGAGAACCTCATGAGGTTCAACAAAACCAAGTGCAAGCTCAGCTCCTGGGTCATGGCAACCCCCATTGTCAGTATGAGCGGAGGGACAAAAGGGTAGAGCACACAGCCTTGCTGAGAAGGACTTGGAAGTACTGGTGGATGGCAGATGGACCCTAGCCAGAAATGTGCCAGAGAGGCTTAAATTGGATATAAGGAAAAAGTTTATTACAGTAAGGGTGGTGAGGCACCGAAATATGTTGCCCCAAGGTGTGCTGGATGTCCTGTCCCTGGAGACACCCAAAGTCAGGCTGGATGAGGCTCTGAGCAGCTGGTGGAGCTGTAGGTGTCTCTGTTCATTGCAGGAGAGTCAGACTTGATGACCTCTAAGTGTTCCTTCCAACTAAAACAGTTCTATGATTCTATAATTCTGATGCCAGCTTCACAATCCTTCCCATGTCAGGTCCTCTCTGACCCGTTGCAATTCTTCCCTGCAGCTTTTGGAAATGCAAAGACAATCCGTAATGACAACTCCAGCCGATTTGGGAAGTACATTGACATCCACTTCAACAAAAGGGGAGCCATCGAGGGGGCCAAGATTGAACAGTATCTGCTGGAGAAGTCCCGGGTCTGCAGACAGGTAAGGTGACATATCTGCAAAGCACAAGAGTGGGTCCATTGACATTTGCAGTGACATTGTCGGAGCTGATGGTTGCTCTTCTGCAGGCCCAAGACGAGAGGAATTACCACGTGTTCTACTGCATGCTGAGAGGAATGACAATGGAGCAGAAGAAGAAGCTGGGTCTTGGGAAAGCCACGGACTACAACTATCTTGCTATGGTGAGGGTGCAGAGAAGTGAAGGTTTGGAGGGATGAGATGGTCTGAGCTTCTTAGCAAGGGAGAGAGAAGTGGAAGCTCTTCCTCCAGGACACGATTTTGCTGGTTATAACCTTCTTGAGTCTTAGTCATCGAATAATGAGAATTATTTGTCCCAAAACTTCAATCTTGGGACGAACCCTTAACCCCTTTGTATTAGGCAGGTTACATCCACTATTTCTGTTGGAGGATCGGGGTGTTTTTTTCCCCAGGTAACTTGTTTGAACATAGCTAGGGTGCTAGATACAAACCAATGCTTTTGGAGAAACAATGAAAGGGGATGAATGTGTGTCTGGCAGCCACCACACACACACAAACAGCGATTTATTCTCACCTCAAGGAGCTTTTTCTCTGATTGATTCTCTTGAGTGCTTAAAGGGAGCCTGCAAGAAAGTTGGAGGGAGACTTTATCAGAGATTATAGGAATGGGACAAGATGTAATGGATATGAATTAAGAGTGGAGACACGCATTAGATATAAGGAGGAAATTTTTCATTCATTCATTCATTCAACACAAGCTGCCTGGAGGAGCTGTGGGAACCCTGGCAGTGCTCAAGGTTGGCTGGGGCTTTGGTCACCTGGTCTATGGAAGGTGACCCTGCTCATGGCAGGGGCTGGGACTGGAGGGGCTCTAAGGTCACTTCCAACTCAAACCATTCTATGATTCTATGACACAGGCTGGCTAGGGACAGTAGGGCAGTGCAATTCATAGGGCTGAGAACCAAATCATAGCCTACGCCAAGGGGCAGAACCAGACCAACGGGTTCATCTCACTTATTTATTCCCTAGGCAAAAGTTCTGCCTAACTAGGGCTGATTTTTTGTTTTTTTCTTTTTCAGCAAAGCCCTGTTAGCTTAAAGTTGCACCAACCTGTGCCAAATTCACTCATCTTTACCCCATGCAACATCCTTATCTCCTCAGGGTAATTGCACAACCTGCGATGGCAGAGATGACAGCAAGGAGTATGCCAACATCCGCTCTGCCATGAAGGTCCTTATGTTCACTGACACAGAAAACTGGGAGATCTCCAAGCTGCTGGCTGCCATCCTGCACATGGGGAACCTGAAGTATGAAGGTAAAAGGACAAAATGCAAGGGTGTGTTCCAGCATGCTTTTCCTCCTTATTCTGCACAGTGAGATGGAGCCAAGGTAACAGGCCATATCTGGACCACCTACCATGATACTGTTTTAAGGATTCAGCTGTTTATTGTGATTTGTAAGGACACTTGATATTATTGTAGTGTGTAAGGACAAGAAAGGAGGAATAAATCCACCTGCCCACTCTGCAGGGCTGCCAGACTCTGATGCACACAGTGGAGACAGGCAGTCCAGTTCAGCCATCTGCAATAGGACCCAATATATGTAATCTCCACCTTGCTACGTCTGTTCCAGCAGCGTGGGGCTGGCAGACCTTTATTTAAGGCTGTGACATTCACCTCTTCTGAATTAGGGAATTTGGATATGACCATAGATCATTCAGCAAATACAGGTTTGGCAAGGGGAGACCAATACCAATAATGTGGTCAAGAAGTGCCTAGGTGGTTCGATTTGTCTTCATAAAAGTTCCAAGCTGCCCTGATGTCAGAAATGACATGTTAATATGGGAAACAGAAGCCACAGTTACATCCTAGAAATTTTGTCATCCCATAAGCTGCTGAATACAAGTCCTTTGCTGCCAGCAGCAGGACTCCAGCAGCTGCCTTAACTTTTCTCTCCCCACTAATGGTTAGATTTTACCTGGCCACCAAGATGAGGCATTGAGGAGAGACCCTTTCCCTCTCCCATTGTATTCTGCAGAGCTGCATCCCTTGCTGACTGCTTTCCCTGTGCTTCTCTTCCCCCAGCTCGGACCTATGACAATCTGGATGCTTGCGAGGTTGTGCAGTCAGCATCACTGATCACTGCAGCATCATTGCTGGAGGTCAGTGTCTCTGTAGTGGTGAGTGGTATTGTCCTTTTTTGTTTTGTTCCTGCATTCCCAGTTGTGGGAAGGCTTGGAAAGCTTCATCTGAGCCAGAATGTCTTTGCCCTTCCAGCTCTAGGAGGCTGTGTAAGCCATAGTTTGCACTGGCAGTATGGAGGATGCCTCCACCTGAGCTCCCCTTCACATGAGTGGAGAGGAACAGACATTTTAGTGGCACATAGTCCTAAGAAAGACACCCCAGAGAGTCCCTGAAATAGCCTGTTTCTTTCATTGATGAAAGATCATTATGGGCAGTCAAGAAGGATACACATACCTTTGTGTGTCTGGTGAGGTGAGGTGATCCTCACCCAACCACCCACAGAGGGAATGGAATGCTCCTCTGTGCTTCCCCAGCACAAATCAAGGCTCCCTCAGAGACACCACTCATCAATATGGCCCCAGAGTGTTACCCACAGCCATCTTTAGGCTGTTTTCATGGACTTTATGAAGTGGATGTTTCTCTTGCTTGATCTCAAGACTGAAAGCTGACAACAAGATTCAAAGCTACATTGATGCTGTCAGGCTTTGCAGGCTTTCCTTTTTCATCTCCATTCCCCACACCTTGTTAGCATCTCTCACTATGTCACAAAGCACTTTCCGTAGTAAAACATTATATTAATTAGTGTTTCTGAAAGTTCCTGTGACATCATTTGAGATCTGTGAAATGATGCTTACCTCTAGTTATGAGGATATGCACAGTTCTTTTCCAGCTATTTATACTCAAGCTACGGTAAGGAACTCTTGAGCTCAGTAGCTCTTGAGTCAGCAGCTGTGTTTGGTGGTACCTTTGCCAGGTTGAGCCTCAGGATGTGATGAATTGCCTCACCAGCCGAACTATAATCACCAGAGGTGAGACTGTCTCAACTCCTCTCAGCATGGAACAAGCGCTGGATGTGAGGGACGCTTTTGTAAAGGTAAATCTTGGGGTACTCCTTCCTGTTCCTGATGATACAATGAAGCAATCTGTCAGTTTTGAGACCACAGCATCCACTGCATGGGAAAAATGAGCTTCAGGAATAGATCCTCAGCTACTCAGAGCAACACTTGCAACACCTGCAGCACCTGCACCTGAATTCCAAGATTTTGGCATGTTTAAATGAGTGAAACTGTGCTAGTAAATAAAACATGTTGACAGGGACAGAGCTGTTCAGCTGTCACCAAAGCACTTACAGAGAGCATCACCCGAGGCTCTTAGGTGATGGAGGTTAATAGCTTGTGTGTGCATCACTGTTTGCAGTCCCATGTAATGTTACAAAACACGCATAAATAGCTCACTACAGATTCTGTTCTGATCTTTGTTGGCCTCATTAGGCATGATATCCTGGGCTTGCCTAATAATGTTGTGTGGCTCTGCTGACCCACATAAAAGGAAACCAGGGGAAACACGAGCTGGATTTAGAGTAAGCACATAGGAAAGTATCAAAATTGGAGATTTTGCTTTAGGTTTTCTTTGGTCTCGGCTTTCAAGTCCATTGTCCTTGATTTACACAGTGGCTCTTGCAACTTTAAAACATGTCAAGAGTCTAACACAGTCTTCTTTGGGAGCAGTCCAGTTACTGGTTGTGCTTTAGGGATGTCTGTGCTATCAAGGGAGGAGTGATGCTACTGACTGTCAGGGTGAACTTCTAACTTGTCTCAGTAAGCTCTGCATTTGGGATATTGCAGGGAATTTATGGGCGGCTCTTTGTGTGGATTGTGGAGAAGATCAACGCTGCAATTTACAGACCTCCTTCACAGGAACTCAAAAGTGTTAGAAGGTCCATCGGCCTCCTTGACATCTTTGGCTTTGAGAACTTCACTGTGAACAGGTATGGAGACTGCAGAAGGAGACCCAGGTCTTAACCCTCATTCACCAACCCAAACTTAACGTCTTGCAGTTCTTTCGTCTCCCCTGGGATGAACAGAACTTTGTTGGTCCAGGCCTATTTCTGCAAAAGAGATCATCAGAATTAATCATTTTTTTATGTTGCAGAAGACAAGATACTTCAATTATTTGTTTAGCTGTTGTCCAAAATGTATCCACAGGAGATGACCTACAACTAATTTGTTTAGGCTACATACATACTGCAGTGGTGACATTGTTCTGGGGGAGAAAAACGGATTAGTTGGACCAATGTGGTGATTTTTAGCCAACAGCAACCTTGCTAAATGATTGCCAAGACCTGAAGATACTGCTTCAAGCATTGGAGAGTGATGGAGAAATAAAGACTATGGTGTATCTAAACTGACTTTTCCTTCAATTTCTGTCCACAGTTTTGAGCAGCTGTGCATCAACTTTGCAAATGAGAACTTGCAGCAGTTCTTTGTGCGACACGTTTTCAAACTGGAGCAGGAGGAGTACAACCTGGAGAACATCAACTGGCAGCACATTGAGTTCACCGATAACCAGGATGCTTTGGACATGATTGCCATCAAACCCATGAACATCATCTCTCTCATTGATGAGGAGAGCAAGTTCCCCAAGGTGTGTTTTGGGCTCAGCCTTCCTTCCAGTGACTGCTGGTTTCACCCTCTTTATATTTTCATAATGGCACCCCATGAGAGGTCTAATCAGCCCTAAATCAGGCACTAGGGAAAATATAACATGTATTTACTAGTCAGTTATCTACTCATAGCTTTTATTATTCCGTGAGTATCACAACCATGCTTAAGGCAAGTTAACATTTCTGATGGAATAATACACCTGTGAAGGCACTAGGACAGATTTTGACTGAAAGTTTAAGAAAAAAAAATAGTTAAATATACTCACTCCTGACTAGTTTGAATGCAGCACAGAGCACCATATTTTTTGTTGTTGTTTTCTGCATTTGAGATATGCCTTCCAAACTATCTCTTGTCAAAACAAATGTACATTGTCCCAGAGGGAAAAGAAAATTGCACTATTGATTAGAAAATTACTGTCATGGGACAAACCTTGGTTAAATGGGTGACCTTTTCCTATGTGCACAGGGTACAGATGCCACGATGTTACACAAGCTGAACTCCCAGCACAAGCTGAACACCAACTACATTCCTCCAAAGAATAACTATGAAACCCAGTTTGGCATTAATCATTTTGCTGGAATAGTTTACTACGAAACAAAAGGTATGGGATGGCCCTTGGGGCACTGTAGGCATTAGGGAATGTTCAGGGGAAGGTGAGGTGTTGCTGCAATGAAGCAGAGTTGGATGGCAGTCAGTACTAGTGTCAGTGTTCTCCTTTTGTTACAGCCATGGTCTTTCAGCAGTGTCCATAATCTGCAGAGCTCTGAGCTCTGTGTCCCCTGGAGAGAACTGTAGTGCTTTTCATCGCCTCTGTTTTTGATCTGGTTTCAAGATCTGTCTCTGTCTTCCTCCTTTCTGCTCATTCCACCATTTTTGCTTAGCCTTTCCTAACGAAATCCATTCAGGTCCATCCCAACCCATGGCTCTGTCAGGATATTTAATTGTCCTGGGCTCTGGAATTATGCTGTGTACCTGCATTGAATTTTTCACACATGAGCCCTGTAAGCTGTTTCATTGCACAGCACAGCATGTCCTTAACCCTTAAGCAATTCCATACAAATTAAGGGCACATTTTCATTACAGTTTCTTGTTTTTGTGCACCTCTCATTACCTCCAAAGAGAAGCCAGTAGCCCAGCAACCCAGAGTCTGTATACAGGCCACCTATTGGCCACCTCACCCTGTGTTATCGACCTATGTGTTCTGTTATCCTCCAGGGTTCTTGGAGAAAAACAGGGACACACTGCATGGAGACATCATTCAACTGGTTCATTCATCAAAAAACAAATTCATCAAACAGATTTTCCAAGCAGATGTGGCAATGGTAAGGCATGCAGCAGGTGGGAGAAGATCTTTATTTACAGGGAGGGTTTTCTTTGAAAGGGTGGAGGAATTGCAACAGATCTTACTGCTTGGGTGCTCTTTGGGGTGTTTCAAACCTATTAGTAAGAACCAAAAACCACAAAGTATGAATGCGGTACAACCACATTCATACTCCCAGATCACGCAGTTCAGTTCTTAAAAGACTGTTTCATGCTGTGATTGCTCTTCTATTAATTGTATAGGGATGAAAACAATGAGGTTTTTGATTGTAGAAATCTGAGGAAGAGCCAGCCTTTATTGTTGAATAGTCCAAATCTTTATATAATAGAGTGAGAGATGGAAACCAAATAACTGCTCCGAATGAGCTGAATATGAAGGATGCTGGGTTAAGACTTTCCAAAGTAACCACGGTTTTCAGGTGTTGATGTCTTGTTTCCAAACATCAGTCAATGCCACTAATGGTACAAGGGACTTAGGGACTTTCAGGAGTGCCAAACAGATTTCAGTGCTGAATATGATGGACTCCAAAGGAAAATTAATGTTTAGATTCCAAATAAATTTCTTAAAATAGGCTACAGGTTTTTTTGCAAGGCTTATTCAAAACATGGCTATTCAACTTTACTCCTTCAGCAGTGAATAATTGATATCATTTTGACTTTATTAGGAATAAGATAAGGTTTATCATCCCCACTCAAGCTACCAATTGGCGTGACACTGTCCCCAGAAGTGGATGCTCCTGCTGAACTAGATGCTAACTCCTTTAGCATCAGTGATGCTACTCTCTTTGCTTTTTATTGCTTATTCCTCAGTGCTTTTTGTTTTCAGTGCAAGATTTGCAGCCCACCTTGGAAGTGATTTCTTGCTTGTTTGGGTAGAACAGACATGAGGTTTGCTCTGGGAATTGATAAGAGGGAGCTCTCAGGTTTATGCAGTTGTGCAGACTTAGTCATGGGGACACCAACCAAGCTGTTGTCTTTAAAAGATGCTCTCAGTATGGCAAGCCAAACTGACATGCCTGCTAGGGTATTGTCTAAGATTTGAGAACTGAGACATTTTAAACCATCAGAGCATGTTGTCATTAAACACTATCAGAATCTGTCTTGAATGGTGGTCCCTCAGCCATGATGTTTAATTATCTCTGTTTTTCTTCTCTGAATGAGGGATTTGTAGTCTGATACAGAATTGGGAAGGGAGTAAAAGTTGTGTCATGGGTTGTCTAATCATGCACCATATCAGCATGAACTGAGAGAGTACGAATCCCCTCAACACCATGCAAACAAAATCTGGAAAGAAAAGGATGATGTAGGAGATGAGATGACTTTGTCATTGTCTCTCACAAAAATTCAACCATCTTTTCAGCTACTTTCTTCAAAGACATCTCCTAAAAGAAGGAGTAAGTAGGTAAGCACAGGTTATAGGAGTGCATGCAGCAGTGAGCTGGGAGAAGACTCTGCTTGGAGGTCCACAGTTTTTTCTTGAGCATCAGGACAACTTTCTTCCTGAGGAAGTCTGACCAAGTCAATCAAATCTAAGAATATTTCCACCAAAGAAAAGACCAGTGGCCACACTGGTGAGAGCTAAATTAGGCTTTTGTCCTCAAGAACTTCTCAGTGAGCTCATAGGATTTGATGAAAAGCAAATCCGTATCTAGTTCGTGGCATTCCAACTTTCAGATGTGTTCTTTATGTGCCAGAAAATTGAAGGAGCCACTGGTCAAGAAAGTTTCGAGACCAACCTAAAGCATATGTTTGAATTTGTGGTAACTGATCCCTGAATGACCTAATCTTTGTGCACACCAAATCCTGTGTGGGGGAAACCAGATATTGCTGGACCACACAGGGCTGAGCTTTGTTCGTGAGTGCCCATTGTGGAGGAGGTCTGTCTGCATGCACTGACTGAATTGAAACATTGCTTTGAGCACTGTCAAGTGAAATGTCAGATTCAGTGGGAACAGTACATGGTTCCTCGGAGGAATCAACATGGCCCATAGCCACTATGGTCTGACGGTCCTGCATGCTCCACTTGCAGATAGAGCAAGAAAGGTGGAAATCAAAGATGGAATATTGATGAAGGGAAAAAGAAAGGGCAGATCTGGGTGCTTTTCCCTCAATGAAAAGTTCATTTCTGTAGAATCTATATGACTAGAATCTGGGGAAGAAGAGAGCAATATCTTTAGGATTCTTGTGATTATTTTTTTTTTAATTTTGATGGTATCTTGCAACTGGTCAGAGGAGAGCAGGGATTTGCAAGGCAGAGGACTGGGGAAGGCTGAAACTGAATGGTAACAAGTGAGATATTTCTAAGAGGCAAGAGCTGGACAGCAGTGGTTCCCTCAGGTTCAAGGATGTGAACGTTAAGAGAAAAGGGAAAACTCAAGATGAGGATCTACAAAAATCTAAGAATTAGCATATTTTGTTGATGGGATGTTTCAACACATCCAAGACTAACAATGTCGGGCTCCCAGTTTGGTTATTTCTTCTTTTCACTGTTTGCTCTTCTCTGTCTCTGTTCTTTTTGTTGTTTGTTTGTTTGTTTTACCTGTGCTTCATGTAGTTTCTCTGTGGCTATGCATCCAGCACTTTTGGCCAGTCGCCCACACCCACGCCAAAGGTAAACTGAATACATGAGTTTCTCTGCTGTATGTTCACCTCTCCTTGGCAAAGATTGTGCTTTTCTCTTGTTGGTCTGTTGCTCTCCCTGTGTTCTCTATAGAGGATCGATTTCAAGCATTGATGTGACAAAGAGCTTTTTTAGGGCTTGCTGACTATTTACAGAAGTATGAATCATTTATTTATCAGAAGAGATTTATCACAATGGGAGTTTGGTTTGGATAAAATCAGAACCAGCCTGAGAAAGTTTTGGATTTGGATTTCTGTTTGTTTTTTTGTTTGTTTTTTTTTTTTTTTTTTTTTTTCCTTTTCCCCCCCCCCCCCCCGATATTTGAATCATTTTATTTAACTTCAGATTGACCACCTGTGGGATTTGGTTGTTGCTTATCATGTTGCCAACATTGGCTTCAGTGGGACATTACACCTCAATGCAATGGCAAATCTGGCTGTTTTGCACACTGGGGGGCAGGAGGCTGATGGTTCATGCACAAACAGAGACTCTTGGATTGCATTATGGGATTGCTTGGAAATGCTGTCATTCTCAGGGACATTTCATGCCTTGTGATAGTTCAAATTCAACTCTTCAAAGGTGCAATTAATATTGAACTTTTCTACGCTCATCCAAACAGGCTCTTGGCACATGTTTTAGGTCTTTTCTGTTGTACCTCACCTCCTGACTGGTTCTGATGGCTTCCCAAACCTTTTGTGCTAGATGTTTGACCATAGAGTATTGTGTGCTAATGGTTTTGTGTCATCATCTTTGTGACTCTGCCTACATTTCCATGACAGCCCCTTAATAGCCAAAGGATTATGTTAGAGATGGACCTAGCTTTCAAAATTCAGATCCTTGCATGGGCTGAATTTCAACACTTCTTACTTCCACGTTGTTTCAGAATGTTTGTATTTGGAATTCCAATGAGGATGACCTAACCCAAAATGAACCAAAGCCATTCATTCCAAAGTTGAATTCCTTCCCCTCCATTTCATGATTGAAAAGTGTTTGGGTAGCAACATCTTATTGAGCCCTATTCTAAGGCTGTGGCAGTGCCACATACCAAAAGAAAAAATTATTCCTGAATTAAGATATGATGAAGTAAAGCAAAGGAGAGCATTGTGCAAAATCCATCAGAAATGCCCATGTCAGTCTTTTTCTCTGAAGACAACAAGAGATACAGGGAAATGGGAGAAATAACACTGATTATTTCTGAGAGTCTTGTTCTCATTACAGTTCTCATAAGGGAGCCTAGCGTTTTGTAAATTTTCTAATAAAGAGTTGATCATGTTTGGTAGGCACTGAGGCAGGGGAAAAACAGCAGTTACAATAGTAACTTTTAGAAAATTGAGCCTTAATTCAAAAGAGTAATACTCAGCACTGTTATTTATCCCATGTCAGCTCTGCATCTCAAGGCACTTTCCAGATTGCACGCCCTTTAGGACAGACACTGTCTCTTCACTATATGCTACTTCAAAACCTGCTATGAGGTGGCCCCAACTTTCAGTGGTCACCTAGAGGTGACCCCAGTGACATTTCCCACAGCAAACAGTGAGCATCAGTGTCCTCAGACTTGACAAAAATAAAAGGCTAAAGCACATGCCATTTTGGCATGGCTCAGGGCTGCAACCATAGTGTCATTAAGGTTGGGAAAGACCTCTGAGATGACTGAATTCAACTCCAACCCATCCCCACCATGCCCATTTACTATGTTCCTCAGTGCCACATCTTCACAGTTCTTTAACACCTATAGTGATGGTGACTCCACCACCTCCCTGAGCAGCCTGTTTCCAAGGCCTCACCACTCTTTCTTTATGAGAAGAATTTATCCAGCACCTGTGAATCTTGCTTATCCTTCCCCATTACGCAAATCTCAACCACCTTGAGCTAGGCTATCTATGGACACTGATCAAGAAACAGTGTCTGTCCCAAAGATGCTACTATAGGAGTTTGAAAGCTAGGACCTATCTGGCCAGAAGAAAAGTAGAATGTATTCAGCCCTTCAGTTTGTTGGGACTGTGTCTATTTGGAGCTAAAAAAGTTCTTCCTCCACAACACAGTTTATATTTTCAGTGCCTCACAATTGTTGGCAGGCTGCTCCACTTACTTTTTTAGCCACTTTGTTGAAAGGACAAAGGAGATGTGATTGTCCCCACACTGGTGTTTAGTTGGCGCAGGAGGAACAATGAGTTCAGCATTGTCATCCTGTCCATACAGAAAGACGTTGATGAAAAACTAGCTGAGTGTAGCTGAGAGCCCAGTTAGTGCCCATGGAGCTGGTACCCACCATGGAAGGGTGAGTGTGAAATGTCAGGGATGCAGGGGACATCCATCCATTCATGTCCCAGGCCCATGTGAATGGATGATGCTTTCTTGACAGGAGGAGCCTGGAGCTCTCTAATGATTTGAATAAGAATTCAAATTCTGGCCAAATTTTGTCCGGGTTCTAGACAGTGTTCCTTCTCTCCTGCCATTCCCATCAAAAGGCTCTTGGGATGCAAATAACACTACTGCACCAGCAAGGCAGAATCTGCTGTCTGCAGGCAAACTGCTCTTTCATTCCCATACTGGGGACCCTTGTATGAAGTCTTGCACCCTTCCTACCACCACATCTGACAAATGACCTCTCCCAGCTAAACCCAAATCAGCAAACCTGACAAATGGGCAGCTGCCTCCAACTCCCAGCTGTGCTCCTGCATCTGTTACTGCTTCTTGTGACCGTCATTTCATATTGCATGAAGGTGACCCCTTACACAGAATTAGCAAAGTGCTAAGAAAGCAGCCACCAAAATTATCCAAACTAGGATTCTTTCTAAAACAGCCTATTCCTCATCAAATCTGTGATGGAATGTGAGCATCGAACTCTATGATGTTCTGCAGGAAGCAGCTGCATCCATTAATTACCTTAGGTTTGTTAATGATTTGTCCTTCAGTGAAGAATTTTGCTGGGAGAGATCACTGATGGCCCCCCAAGCTCTCTTGGCCAAGACAAGCAGGTTTTTCTGGTGTGTGCATGAGCTGGGTTTTCTCTGCTCACGATGTCTTGTTGGAATTCCATGATGATTTTGTGTTTGTGCTGATTGGGTTTGTCTTATTGTGTCCAACCTGAGCTCTGGAAGTGCCTCGTTTTGGGGGGTTGGGGATGTTGTCTGCTGTAAGATGAAGCACACATAAAAACAGAGGGGCAAGGTCAGTGCAGATGGAGACTTTGTGACTCCACAGTATGGCTTGACCACCTACAAAGAAGAGGATGTTTGGAGGAAATGTGCATGAAGATCCTGCTGGAATCCTCCCTTTGGGAATTCCGTGGCCATCAGGTCATACCACAGGCCATGTCACAGTGTGTCCTATTTTCAGTCCAGAGGGAGTTGTAATGTGGGGCCTGCCTCTTCCTCCTCCAACCCATCAGCAGCACCTGCTGCCCTAAAAATGCTCCCTGGACACCAGACCACCATGTCTGATGTTTGACATGCTATGGTAGTAGCAAAAAGAAAGCCAGTGACTTCATTTAGTTTGGAGAAACGTTCTCCCACAAAAAATAAATGGCTATTAAGAGAAAACCTTCCATTCTTCTCTAGAAATACATGCCCAAAGCTCTAGGTGAGATTATTAATTTCACCAATGGAGCTAAAACTAGCAAAATACTCGAAATCATCCTAGAAGAACACTGATAGCAAGGTTGGCTGTACTGTACCCATCCTCAAAGGCGTTCAAGGCCAGGTTGAATGACATGCTGGGGAGGCTGACCTGGTGGTTGGCAATCAGCCCATGGCAGAGTTTTGGAAATGGATGATCTTTAAGGTCCCTTTCAATCTAAGCCATTCTGTGATGTACAGGATGGGGAAACCCAAGCATCTCCTGGGTAATGCATTGCCCCAGGTTGAGAAATTGTTGAAGACCTTAAAGGGGCTGTTTGCTCTTACAAGCCAATCTTCTTTATAGCTTTGCACAAGAATGCTTGGGAATGTGAGTCAGACAGGGAGGCTTAAGCAGGACAAATTGCATTCCAGCACTTTTCCACCTTTGGATGAGGTACACGGGGCAAATTGCAGGTTGTCCATCCAATACAAAAGAGAAAAACTCAGGTGCCCCATGTCCAAGCCCTTTCCCCACATCTTCCACCCTCCATCTCAGCCCTGAGGCCTCTACTCCCACCTCCAGCTGCAGCAGGAGTCTCGTGGGATCGTGGCTGGAGGGGAAGGGCACTGTTATCCTTTCATTTCCTGAGCCTGTTCTGCTGTGGTTTTGCAGGGAGCGGAGACGAGGAAGCGCTCACCGACTCTCAGCAGCCAGTTCAAGCGGTCTCTGGAGCTGTTGATGAGGACTCTCAGCGTCTGCCAGCCGTTTTTTGTCCGCTGCATCAAGCCCAATGAGTACAAGAAGCCCATGGTAAGTTCTGCTTTTCACTATCGTTTGCTTTATTTTTGTTTTGTTTTCTTTTTTTTTGGGGGGGGTGGAATATTCACTGGTGCTAATGGCTAACGCAGCCCTTTCTGCAAGCAAACAAGTCCACAGAATTTGTTAAGGCAAATTTGGGCACTGTACCTTCAATGCAGCAGCACCCCAAAACTTTCTGTGAAGGAGAGATGCTTCCTCCACCTCCCTTCCCAAGGCTGACCTCGAGGAATTCATCCTGTAACTCTTTATCCTATAGGAAATGCCTTTTATTTCCATAGTGGGTCAGAGCCTCTGTTCTAGCCATAGCGCCCTGCATCATGTCCTCTTGCCAGGTCTGATGTTTCCTACAAGTGATCCCCTTTCTGTGCATGTTTTCTACAAAATCTTTGAGGGATCTTACTTTTTTTCACTCCACTAGATTCTTTCCAACTGTTATCTCTTTTTTTGTTGTTGTTGTTTATTTTTGGTTTTGTTTGTTTGTTTGCAACAGTAGCAGATGTACAATTAAAAATCACAGAGGAAAAAAAATGGTAAATAGAACAAAGGAAAAATAAAAGTTTTGTTCTTATTTTTGGGTGGTCCTGTGTGGAGCCAGGATTTGGACTTGATGATCCTTATGGGTCCCTTCCAACTTGGGATATTCTGTGATTCTATGATTCTATGAATTAGAATCATAGAACTGTAGAATCATAGAATCCTTACAGTTGGAAGGGACCTCTGAGGGTCAGTTATATAGCTGTGATTCCAAGGGCTGGGGGTGTTAGACTGTGACAGAGACAATTATTAGAACATCAGGTATTTTATCCATATGAACAACCAAGAGGCAATCCTCCCATCCCTCAGAGCACTCATAAAGACAAATAAAGGTTAAAAATTACTCAGAACCTTAAAAACAATTGGCAGCCCATTAAAACTGCCACTTTTATTGTGTTTACTTCCAAAGCAGTGAACGCTCTGGGGTAAGCTTCAATGAATAAATGGGTGTGTATGGCTGTAAATTCCCCAGTGTTGGGGAAGAACTGAGTCCTGGATCTGTCCCTCTTAGACACTCACCGCTCTTAATAGTGATTCTTCTTGGGGATAAAGAGCTTTATCTAATAGTCATTTCAGCTTTTTTCTTTCAGTGGCTTATCTAGATAGAGGTTATCTAGATAGAGGTGGAGTTTTATCTAAAGTTAGTTAAAGAACTCAAGTGAGTGACCAAAAAAAAGCACAAAACGTCAAATTTTGGACATCCAAATAGTGTTTGCTTGTAACTTATGGTTCAGTGAGCATAACACAGCACGGGGCAAAGAGTTTGGTGGTTCTCTGAGTGGTTTATTCTTCTTTGGGTGAACATTAAAAGGCAGTTAATGGCATATTAAAGGAGTATTTTGAGTTAATGTGTAACAGTATGTCTGAACTGAGATCACTGAGCTGAGGCCAAAGCAAAACCTTGCTTCAGAGCATGGGTGGTGCTGAGAAATAGCTGCACGATCTGAACTGATGTTAACAAATTATTCCTGGTGCCCCAACTCTGAGCTGCTTTTTTGTATTTAGGTATCTGGGATTCAGTCAGGCATTCTGCATCCTTTGTAGCAAATTGTATTTGACCAGCTGTGTCAAGAGCTAGCTAGAATATTGTGTTCAGCACATTAACTACTAGACTTTTGGTGGGACATAAAAAAAAGATATAAGCTCGAAAGAATCAAAGAGGAATTAATCTCACTGTTAAAAAAAAGTGGATGAGTTAACCCTGCATCAAGGACTGCAGTGGTGTGAGAAGTGTGTTTTTGTTCTATTTATTTTTGGCATGGTTTAGTAATCCAAAGGAAAAATCTCCCAGATAATGGAGCACAGAGCTGTGCAGGGTCATTGCAAAAGAGAACATTTTCTGGGAGTTCATTTTCTGTCCCAAGCAATGAAGGAAAGTGTGGTGATAGTGATAGGAAACAGCATGCTGGGAAGTGAAAGGTCATTGGAAAGTCCTGGCTGTTTGTTACTTTCTGTTATTTTAAAGCTTTTGTTTCCTTTCTAAAATGTACTTCTGAAAAAAAAAAAATTGAAAAGAAGAAAAAAAAGAATTTTTTTTTTTACAAGCACTCAGCTGCTTTATGGAGTACGGAGAGAGGAGGAGAGGAGAACACAACAGGGCTTACTGCCCTAACTTTCTGTGCTGTTCCAGCACCACACCATGCCTTTATTTCACATTTAATGACCATGAATGGTCATTACAAGGTGTTGTTCACTGTTACGTTGTGTTCTCCAGATCTTCTCTCCATCCTTTTCATAGAATGTAGGGCATGTGCTGCCTCCACCATGTGGAGGGTTTGACTGGGTGCCTGCCCTCACTGCCTTACATAGCTTCCATCTCACGGCCAGGCCAAGGTGTGCAATTGTAAAATTATTTAGGTAGGAAAAGACCTCTAGTCCAAACCCAACCTATTAGCACCATGCCCACTGACTGACCATGTCCATCAGTGCCACCATGTCCCTCAGTTTCCGTGGTTCTTGAACACCTCCAAGGACAGTGACTCCACCACCCCAATGGGCAGCCCGTGCCAATGCACCGCCATTCTTTCTAAGAATAATTTCTTCCTAATATCCAGTCAAACCACCATATCCTGTAACCTCCCCAGCTGTTTGACCGGGAGCTGTGTGTCCGTCAGCTGAGGTACTCAGGGATGATGGAGACCATTCGGATCCGCCGGGCTGGCTACCCCATCCGCTATACATTTGTGGAGTTCGTGGACCGATACCGGGTGCTTATGCCTGGGGTGAAGCCAGCATACAAGCAGGTGAGTGTCTTTTTCCATTGCCAATAATTGTTCTCTATTGGTCCCTTTGGAGATGTTCATAGGAGGTGCATCCTCTCCAAAAGCAATCGCGCAGCATTTGATCCCCAGATGTGGCAGCAGTGCTCTGGGATTTTCAAGTGAAAGAAGAGTGGTCACGGGACTGGCAGGGACAGAGAGCTGAGCACCGAGGGGCTTTATTCAGCCATTCCCACTCCCTCCCCTTAAATGTGATAAGAAGTTAATTAGCAGAAAACTACTGGAGTTTAGACCAGAAAGGGTCAGCACTGAGCAGGAAGGGTGAAGCTGGTCCTGATGAACAACATTTCCATTCCCACTAGGGGGACCTGCGTGGGACATGCCAGCGCATTGCTGAAGCAGTTCTTGGGAAGGATGATGACTGGCAGATTGGCAAGACAAAGATATTCCTGAAGGTACTGGGCTCCCTGCATCAACCTGCTATCCAGGATCCTTGCTGATGAAGGGGCCTCCTACCAACCCTTTCCATCACAAGACGTGACCCTTACATCCGGTCTCTGGGCTGGCACAGCAATAAGCAGAAACTGAGCCAAGGCAGGATATTTGGGGCTGGTTTAGGAAGTGTCAGGCAGGAGGAAGTCCTGACACGCTGCCAGCCCTGATGCATGCACATACTCGTACAGATACTGAAATAGTCACATTAAACTCACAGCCTTTTCCCTCCTGGGCTGAGATGCTTTATTTCGGATCCTGCCTTCGCCCAACACAGAGCAGTAGGAGAGGTGTGTATGCAAAGCCCTGCAGAAAGAGGGATTGAGAGTACAGCAAGCTCAGTTTGGTTTTGGCATGTCCTTGCACAACACAAGGCATGCCTACAGTTTACCTCTCTGCGCTGGTTCAGCTAACAGCCAACTTTTCAGGCTCCCCAACAGCCCCTTGAATGAGACCAGCCACTGACCATTTATACTGTATTCTCCTTAGAAACAGACTCCTGCATTATGCTTTTGACATGAGGTTGAGCTGACCAGGAACCAGAATGGAAGCAAAGCCTTCTCTCAAGCAAAAATCTCAGATGCCACTAGATTCTAATGGCTTATATTTAAATAACACCCACACCTCACCTCCATCCCTTCCCTAGAAGCTGTTTCTACTAGTCATTCTTTCCAGAGCCTGTTATCAAGATCCCGCAGCTGTTAGGGCAGGAAACAGAGAAATCGGGAGGCCCTGAGGGGTAGTGTGAGGTCAAGCAGAGCAGGAAGCATGTGGACTTGCCTCCACTGCACCCAGTGTGGCAGGGCTCAGCATGCTGCAACTGGGATAGAAAGTCGAGCTCAGTGTGGGAGGAATGAAAAGAAAGCTTAGATCGGTGCACCTGAATGCTTCAGGGCAAGGAAATTCCACGTAATGAAGCTGTTTTGTCCTTAGGGTATGGAAGAACTGCAGCTTTAGCTGGAGGGAGTGATGTGACCCAGGCAGTCTGAGGTTTGCTCCCAAACTTCTCCAGTGCTCCTGGGACTTGTTCCCATGGCTAATGGCACTGACAGGGAGCTTGCCATGGAAGGGCAATATTATTTGTGTGCTTTCAGACACACAAAATTCAGCATATTCAGCCTGTTGCTGCTCTGGTTCAACTGGGAATTTTTAAGGCAGTGAATCACTAAGATTTATGTTAGGATTTCTCCAGGAGAAGGTAAGGAATCTCGGGAATTAAAATGTCCAAAGAGTTTGTTTTGGTCTTTTTCCCTTGTGAAGGGCTTTGCATCACCTTTACTGCCACATTTCAAGCTTTTGTAGATCTTCAGACATGAGTACTGTGTTGTTTCCCCCCTCAGGATCACCATGACATGCTGCTGGAGATTGAGAGAGACAAGGCCATCACAGACAAAGTCATCCTCATCCAGAAGGTTGTGCGTGGGTTCAAGGACAGGTAAGTATGAGCCTTTCTGTTGGCTGGAATGTGGGCTAACAAGTAGCTCCTGTGGGATGCATTGTCCCCTTTTCACCCATCTGACCTGAGCTGCCGGGAGCTGGGAAGAGGGTACTTGGCGTGCAGTTGCAGCAAATATTGGAGGAAAACAGTAGAAGAAATAGAAGTAAAATTATTCCTTGCCTCAAATATGGACAGAATAGAACCTTCTGTTCCTGTTTGGTGGTGTCTTCAAGGAAGCAAATATTTGTTAAGTGAGACTCTGCTGAAGGCAACACCAAGCCCCCAGTCTGCAGGAGATCCCCACATGACTGCAATGAGGCTACTGAAACCTCCATTACAACTAATGTTGTTCCCATCTTAGAATCGCAGAATCACAGACTGGTTTGGGTTGATCAGCTTTTTGATGGATCAGTTTGCCCAAAGCCTGACCTTGAATACTTTCAAGGATGGGTCACCCCATCTTTTCTAAGCAGACTTTACCAGGGTCTCACCACCTTCTCACCACCTTCAGAGTGGAGGATATCTCCCTAATATCTAATCTAAATCTACCTTCTTTTAATTTGAAGGCATTACACTTTGTCCTATTGCTACACTCCTTGATAATGAATCTTCCAAGCTTTAAGCCCTCTTTAAGCCCTCTGGGAAGCCTTCCTTCAGCAATCCTATAGAGATCTCTGAGTTCTTGTGATGCTGCTATC
>JAPSGF010000099.1:254989-312645 GCA_035772895.1 Perdix hodgsoniae | reverse complement strand
GGGGGGAAGGCAGGGACCGTTCCCAGTATCTGCTCTGCCCAATCCCATGGATCAGTATATTGAGACCCATCAGAGAGAGACCATACAGACCTTCTTGTAAAGGCAAAGAAAGCTGGGGAAGGGGAAATTTTCAGGCAAAAAAAAAAATGCAGAGTTTGCTCCACCCAGATACTCAATTTCAAGTCTCTGAAGAATGGGGCCCAGGAGATAATAAATCATGCCAAACTGTGGACACACATGTCTGAAATGCCTTTACAGGTCCAATTTCCTGAAAGTGAGAAATTCAGTCCTGATGATTCAGAGATACTGGCGTGGACATAACTGCAGGAAGAACTACGGTGCTGTAAGTATATGGGTGCTTCCTCACACTTCTGCCTTCTTACGTGTTCTAGCTGGGACCTAAATTAGAGTTTTCTGGCTCAGTTTGCCCCACCAGGTTTGGGTTGGTGGGATGAAGGGAATTGTGTCCTTGCTGTTTTGCCTTCTCATTAAAGACAGATCCTTATCACCTTCATGCTATCCCTTTTGCTCATAGATCAGATTTCCACTGTATCAAATAATATTCACTTGGGCTTTTAAAAGCCTTCCCCTACTTTCCAAGTGATTGAAAACTCTGAAAAACAGACCCCATCCCCATATGTGAACACATCTGCAAACAGGGCTTTCTCCTGGGCTCTCCTCAGCCTACTCCATGGCCTTCATCTCTCCTTGTCCTAGCTAGTTCTGACCCCAAAGTGGGTCATTTCATAAGTGTGCTGTGGTCTAAAGGGCTCAGTATCATCCCGTGAGGCTGCAATAGGGTAGAAATTGCCATTTCCAGACTGATCAAGGTGCTGCCTGCTTCCACAAAGCCAATTCATGGAAAGAGATCTGCAGGAGCAGTGATTTGCAAGTAAGTCATAGAATCACAGAATAGCTTGTGTTGGAACAGGCCTCAAAGATCATCTAGCTCCAATCCCCCTGCCTTGAGCAGGGTTGCCAACTGCTAGATGAAGTGCTAAAGTCCATGAGAGATGTTGGAACTCCATGGGAGCAGGCTCAAGGCTGGTATCAGAAGCAAGACCTTTTGAAACCTCTCAAAGAGAGAAAACACGGGTCTCAGTGGGCAAGAAACTTCCTTCATCCTCCTTGGGCTTTAATTAACGCAGCAGCCAGAGGGCTTCATTTCTCCACCCTCTTGGAGAACCTCCCTCCCAGAGGGCTTGTCTTGGTGAGATCTGATTTCAGTTACTCTTATTTAAGAAGGAGATTAGCAAAGCAAATCTGCTTAGGGTGAGCTGCGGTGGATTGGTTTCGTCGTTCTCCCTTTTGCAGATGCGTATTGGCTTCCTGAGACTGCAGGCCCTCTACCGATCCCGCAAACTCCACAAGCAGTACCACATGGCTCGCCGGCGCATCATCGAGTTTCAGGCCCGCTGCAGGGGCTACCTGGTCCGTAGGGCTTTCCGTCACCGCCTCTGGGCTGTCCTCACCGTGCAGGCCTACGCACGGGGCATGATAGCACGGAGGCTGTACAAGCGCCTCCGAGGAGAGGTACGTGTTGTGGAGAGGATGGTAGTGGGAAATAGAGGTGGGGAGAGGGAGGACAAATGGTTTAAAGGGCATCAAAGAATCCTAAAAAGTAGGAAATGTCTCTTGAGAAGGTGTTTAAACTCTCCTGTGTTTATTCCTCAGTATCATCGGCGCCTGGAAGCAGAGAAACTTCGCCTGGCGGAAGAGGAACGGCTCCGAAAGGAGATGAGTGCCAAGAAAGCCAAAGAGGAAGCAGAAAAGAAACATCAAGTATGCCAGGATTGCTCTTTCCAGGGCTCTCTCACTATTTTCAAGGGCATGTTTCTGCTCCATTGAGGGGGAATGCCAAAAATATCTAAGGGATTTCTGCCCTGCTTGAGTTATTTGTATTTAATTCAGTAAAGCCTCTGTGCCCTATCTAGACTTAGGCTGCTCCAGAATTTCTGATCTGCTGCAAAGGAATGTCAGAGATTACGGTTTTTATTTGCTTTCTTTTGGTGTTGTATGAAGGCTGAAGGTGGAATTGTGTAGATAATGTGTATATGTGCAAGTATGCACATGCACAGATGTATAAAATATAAAAATACTAATGAGAGTCTCAGTGCAGGGATCGAACCTTCTAAAAAGGCTCTATAGAAGAGAATATATTATTGCTTTGTCCTTCTGCAGTTAGGGAGCTGAGATTCTATAAAACATGACACTTTTTAATTCCAACTCACATGGCTGGGATAGTGTCCTGAGTACTGAGAACCCCACATTTCTAAAGCTGGTCTCCATGGAATTCAATGCCAGCACTCTGGAGTCAGCAGTTTGGTCACTGTACATTTTCTCTTCCAGGTACGCCTTGCCCAGCTGGCCCGCGAAGATGCAGAGAGAGAAGTAAAGGAAAAGGAGGAAGCACGTCGGAAGAAAGAGCTTTTGGAAAAAATGGAGAGAGCACGCAACGAGCCAGTGAATGACTCAGAAATGGTGGACAAAATGTTTGGATTCCTAGGGACTACCTCCTCCCTGCCTGGCCAGGAGGGGCAGGCACCCAATGGCTTCGAGGTACTACGGGTTGATGCACAAAGGTTGACTGCGACATAAAAGGCTACCAACCTGGTAGCCTTCTATGATGTTGTCACTGGCTGGGTGGATGGGGGGAGAGCAGTGGATGTAGTCTACCTTGATTTCAGCAAGGCATTTGACACTGTCTCCCACGACATCCTTATAACGAAGCTGAGGAAGTGCGGGATAGATGAGTGGACAGTGAGGTGGGTTGAGAACTGGCTGACTGGCAGAGCACAGAGGGTTGTCATTGGCGGTGCAGAGTCTGGTTGGAGACCTGTAACCAGCGGTGTTCCCCAGGGGTCGGTGCTGGGTCCGGTCCTGTTCAACATCTTCATCAATGACCTTGATGAGGGGACAGTGGCCACCCTCAGCAAGTTTGCTGATGATACAAAGTTGGGAGGATTGGCTGACTCGCCCGAAGGCTGTGCTGCCATTCAGCGAGACCTGGACAGGCTGGAGAGCTGGGCAGTAAGAAACCAGATGAGGTTTAACAAAAGCAAGTGTAGAGTCTTGCACCTAGGGAGGAATAATTGCATGCACCGGTACAGGTTGGGGGATGACCTGCTGGACAGGAGCTCTGCGGAGAGGGACCTGGGTGTCCTGGTGGACGACAGGTTGGCCATGAGCCAGCAGTGTGCACTTGTGGCCAGAAAGGCCAGTGGCATTCTGGGGTGCATTAAAAAGAGCGTGGCCAGCAGGTTGAGGGAGGTGATCCTCCCCCTCTACTCTGCCCTGGTAAGGCCTCATCTGGAGTACTGTGTCCAGTTCTGGGCCCCCCAGTACAAAAAAGACAGGGATCTCTTGGAAAGAGTCCAGCGGAGAGCCACAAAGATGGTGAAGGGCCTGGAGCATCTCCCCTGTGAAGAAAGGCTAAGTGATCTGGGTCTGTTTAGCCTTGAGAAGAGAAGACTGAGAGGGGACCTGACCCAGGTCTATAAATATCTAAGGTGTGGGGGGCAAAGTGGCGAGGCCAGACTGTTTTCAGCAGTGTGCGGAGACAGGACAAGGGGAAATGGCCAGAAGCTGAAGCATAGGAATTTCCGCACAAATGTGCGCAAGAACTTCTTTACGGTGAGGGTGACGGAGCACTGGAACAGGCTGCCCAGGGAGGTTGTGGAATCTCCTTCTCTGGAGATATTCAAGACCCGCCTGGACGCCTACCTGTGTGACCTGGTGTAGGGATCCTGCTTTGGCAGGGGGGTTGGACTCAACGATCTCTGGAGGTCCCTTCCAACCCCTACGATTCTGTGTGATTCTGTGTGAAAAGGTTTTAGCAACACATGTGAATTTATTAGGGTACAGTGGGGCAATACTAACGGGGGCCTTCCTTCAAGAGTTCCTTCCTTCTTCATGGCCCCACAGGTTTGCTATACTGTGACTGGGACAGACATGCTGATGCAGGTTTTCTGTGGGGCATGGAAGAGAGCAGTATTGCTGTAAGATCAGTGAGGACCTGTGGCCTCTGTGATTTTCTTCATCGCTGCTCAAGTCATTTGGCACTTGGACAGCCATTGCCACACTTAATGCTTCTCCAAGTGCTCTGGGGACATTATTGAGCAAAGGCATGTCCTTCTGGACTCATGATTTGCTTGGGCTCAGGAGTTACATTTCATGGTTTTCTCTCCAGTTGGCTTTTCTTGATGGAAATCAGACAGTCAGTGAAGTCAGGCCCAAGGGGGAAGAACAGTTCAGCATCCAAAAACATGCTGACCACCTGACAACCACTTCCCCACCAGGATCTCGAGCGAGCTCAGAAGGAGCTGGAGGAAGAGGACCTTGATGCTGCATTGCCTCTCCCTGAGGAAGAGGAGGAAGATCTCTCAGAATACAAATTTGCCAAGTTTGCCGCCACATATTTCCAGGGCACAACAACACACACCTACATTCGCCGACCTCTCAAGCAGCCTCTCTTGTACCATGAAGATGAAGGAGACCAGTTGGTGAGGCAGGGGAGGAAAACCCTTGAGCAGGGTGGGTTTGAGCAAGCCTGGGGAGCCTTTCACCTGAAGGGCACCAGTTTGCCTTTGGTATACACTGGTGTGTGTTCATGATTTAGGGGAGAGCACAGCCCTTATCCACTGGGCACGCTCTGAGACTAAGACAACAAACATTAGAGGGACACAGTGGTGAGTTTATCTCTATACCTTGATATTTAAAACAGTTAATGAAGTCTTCTCGATTTAGGTCATGGAAGATGCAAATTGTTATGCTGGTACCATTTGCAAAGCTGATATTTGGCAGATGCAAATGTTTCTTACCTTGACATGTACACCAGTGCAGAGTTAGCAGAGGAGAAAGGTTTGCTCCATAACCAACAGTACAAGGGCAGAATTGTAATGAACATTACAAAGGCCATGAACTTTGCCTTCTCTATGATTCTCCTTCTCCTCTACAGAGGGCTAGAAGTTCTCAGTCACTGTTTATGTCTTTAGGATAAGAGGTAATTGTCGTAAGTTGCTCCAAGGAGGAGGTTGGATATTAGGAAAAATTTCTCAGAAAGAATAGTCAAGTATTGGAACAGACCACCAACAGGGAGGTGGTGGAGTCATTGCCCCTGGAGCTGCTCAAGGAAAGGGTAGATGTTGCACTGATGGACCTGCTTAGTGGGCATGGTGGGGATGAGTGGACAGTTGGACTAGATGGCCTTAGAAGTCTTTTCCAGCATTAATGATTCTGTGATTCCATCTGAATGTGACATCTTCTAGCCAAGACGCAAATCCCTTGTAGGATATGCAAACATATTCATGATGGTAAGAACACAAGTCCTGAATCTGTGGTCCTGGCCACCAGCATACCCAACTTTTCTTTCTCAGATGAGATTCATGTTGTGAGCAAATTAGTTGTGTGTCACACAGGTAGACAAGGAGACTATGGTCATGGTCCCAATGGATTCATAGAGTCATAAGATATCCCAAGCTGAAAGGGACCCACAAAGATTATCCAGTCCAATGTCTTGGCTCCACTAAGGACGTGGTTTGACTACCACCTCCATTGCCCTGCTGCAATCTGATGGAGTTAAACTTTATTTCAACAGGCAGCACTTGCTGTGTGGATCACTATCCTCCGTTTCATGGGAGACCTCCCTGAGCCAAAATATCATACAGCCATGAGTGATGGTGGTGAGAAGATACCAGTGATGACGAAAATCTATGAAACTCTTGGGAAGAAGACTTATAAGAAAGAACTGCAGGCTCTGCAGGGAGAAGGAGAGGTAATTGCTTTCCAATTGAGGTAACTGTCTGTCAGAGAGATGGTACTTTATATCAGGATATGTTGGGAAGAAATTATTTTGTCAGTTTTATCTGCAATTATGCTACAAAGAGAGAATTGTCTGTGTGTCAGGTGTTGTTTCTATCACTTCTTTACAAAGATGACCAAATGCCTGCAGCAGTACTGTCAGGGAGGCACCCTGATATTTCTCATGGGGCTTTCATCTCTCTCTTTCTCCCCAAATGGCAGAGATACATGGGAGAAATGCAGTGTCTTGAGTCATTGGTCTCTCTTTTGGGGGATTTTGTGTTGATTTGCTCTGGGTCAGCAGAGAAAAATTTAAAAATATGCCCTTAATCTTGGAGCAGGAAGTGAAGAATTACCAGGAGATTAGGCTGCAGAAATCCCTATTGCATCCTCAGAACATTCTGGGAAGTATTTGGAAGACTTTGTCTTAGGACCCCTCCCAGATAAGACATTTCTCTGGATAAATCACTGCCCATAGCACTGATACACTCTCATTTTGACAGTTGTTTTGTACAATATGGTAAGCCTTTATCTGGTATTAGGATTTTCTGTTTTTATAGATGGTGATTTCATTCAGCACTTTCACTCCAGCACCTGAGAAGGAGAGCAATCTGATTTGGATTTGCATTTTGTAACAATGTGCACTAAGAATTACCTTCCATTCCTTCTAGCTATCTTTTTTTTTTTTTTGCTTATTTGTTTACAAAAAGGCATATTTTATCCAACTGAGTTGTTAAATAGTAGAGAAGAGAAAGAAAATTTGTTATTTGCGTCTGCTGTTGTATGTGCTCTGAGGAGTGCACAGCAGTGTAAAGATGTTTGAGCTGACCCTTAACTGGATGGCTTGTGAATCTAGCTTGACTTTATAATGGATACAAACCATTAAAGCTGCAGGGCTCAAAGTTTTGATCTGGTGCAATATCAGTCATTTTGAAGATATTTAGTTTTGGAGAGGTTAACTGCATTAAAAAGTAAAGCTATTGTTCATGCCATCTCGGTCTCACAGCTGGCAGAAAGCTAGCAGAAAGTCAACAGAAAAGTCATATCGTCTGCTGGATGTTAGGTAATCAGTGCCACATGAAATTTTATTTTTCTGGGAAATTTGATAGAGCACAGAGCTAGGTAACGATGATGAAACCATAATGGGTAACAACAGCTGCCCCTGAATAGCTGACAAGGTGACTTCCAGCTCACAAGTGTTCTACACAAATCGCACATCTCAGAGGGTGATTTTGCTTGTGTCACCTGTGAAGTAGGAACGAGCCTGAACAGGATACACTACAAGTGATGGGGCATAGTTGGACTAGGAGTCAGCCACTTTTTCAACATGGCTTGGTCTTTTTGCAGCCGCCTCCAGTTTGTAATTTTAATTTGGGGTAGGTTCATTGATCAGACGATGATCATCTGCAAAATTCAGAGCCCAACCTGGTTTATCATGGGGCAAAAGGAACACGGATCCAGAATTCTAGTTCCTACCTTCTTCTGAAATGTCTCAGTCTCCGCCCTTTGCAGAAGTCTTGGGGAAGCAGACACAGCTTGTATTTGACGGGGTTCTCCCTCACCACACTGCACTGTGTGTTTCTTGCTTTGCAGAGTACTCACATTGATGGGCACAAGAAGAACAGTGTGCGGCACAAACTGGTCTCCTTAACACTCAAGAAGAAATCCAAACTGACGGAGGAGGTGAGAGGAGACGCTTGGCCGCCTGGCAGCACAAGTGCCGTTGGATTGTCTGCAGCCCTCTCTGACTCTCTTCTGCTTTTCCCTAGACAACATAGAACCAGCCCTCCTCTGGGTTTGGCGCTACCTGTCTCTCTGCCTGAAAGATTTAAGGAGTGTTTAAGGGGAAAGGTTGGCTTCCCGTGTCTCCTTGAGTCATTCTGCACCTCGCGCCGGCCTACCCTCGGCTCCTGTTCTCCATCCATTCAGCACCTTCCCTCCCCTCTTTCACAGCCCTCCGTCCAGCTGCTGAAACCTCTCACCACTTGTGATGGTCTGAATGTTACCTCTGCTTTTAGCTTCCTGCCCTCCTCTGCGTAGTGGGTAGCAGAGGAAGGCCATCCAAAAGTGCTCACCCATCCTCTGCCTCTCTCTTCTCTAATTCTCCTATGCGTAGCTATCCAAAGCTGAGAGCTTTTAGAAATACCCAAAAGAGTGAGAGCAATAAGGCTTTTGGGTAGGGAGATGAGAGCAAGGCAAACACATGGATTCAGTCTTTTTCATAGTGTCTTGTCCACTTCCAGAGCAGGCACCAAATCAGCTGTTTGAGAACGTGAAAATCGCTCTCTGATAAAGTCACCCTTCTTCCCTTTAGTGTCAGAGGAAATAAGTAGGAATCAGTCCAGCTTATCCTGAAGTAGCTCTGAACACATTCTCTCTCTAGTGGCTCTAAATAGAGAATGAGTTGACCAGCTGAGGTAGAGAACAGTGGGCAGAGAGGTGGATGAATGCCAACCCAAAAAGCACCATGCTGTGTGCTTTCATCTGCATTGTTAGCGTGGAGAGAGGGTCCATGTGTTAGCATTTTAACAGTTCTTTTTTTTTTTTAATATGACTAAATTGGAAGGACCAGCCTTCCTTGGCAATAAATTGGATTATCCCAAGCATCGCTGGTGACTGTTTTTCAGCTGTGGGTCCAGCCTAGTGTTGGGATGCAAGGGTGTTGTTGTAGAAAAGAAAAAACTAAGCAGGTGAAATTGTGACCAGGCAGAGCCATTTTCATCTTCATCTATACGCAATTAAAGCCAACCAATTCACGACCTCCCATCACTGACAATGTATAGACTGAAAAACTTCTGAGCCCCTTCCTGGCTGGTGGAGGAGTCCTACTTGGGGGATCACACCACATGTGGGTTGGGGGTGGGGGACCACAGTAAATGGCTGTACTGAAAGAGAGCAATGTGTCTGGTTGGCAGGTGACAAAAAGACTTCATGACGGGGAGTCAACACTCCAAGGTAATAGCATGCTTGAAGACCGACCAACCTCCAACCTGGAGAAGCTCCATTTCATTATTGGTAATGGCATCCTCAGGCCAGCATTAAGGTTAGAAATCAGGACAAAGGCATAAACATGCCATTCTTTTAATTCTTTCTTCACTGAGCTATTCTTGTCCAAATGATTTTGCTGGTGTGTGCAGCTTTATGGTGCCCTCATCCTTCTGGTTGTGTTGCACAATTAGGCTGGGTTGAGTCATGTTCCTTAGTGTTTATTTCATGCCTGATCACAAGACCATGCAGAGGGATTCAAAGGCTTCTGAAAGAGCTGGTGGGTGCTGGATTGCTTCATTAGCACTCATGCTTGCTGTTCACTACCCTTTGCATTCCATTTGACCATTTAGGCCTCTTTCATTTGTGTGAATATTTTTGATGGCACAAAAGTGAAAAACTCAAACTCATTTCTGTTGCTAAGTGAAGCATTAAAAAAAACAGAAACAATCAAATTAGATATGACTATGTATCTGTGTTTTAGCCTATTTATGTGTGTGTGATGTAATGCAATCAGTTTCATTTTATCCTCCCACTTCATCAGGAAACCCTTAGCCTTATGTTTCTGTACATCTACTCAGTCTAATAGCATACTCATGAGCTTTTCCACAGGGTTTTTCAGTATAACAGGTTGGTTAACTAGTTTTTGCTCCTTCACATGTAATAAGGAAGCACCAATATCCCCACTTTTGCATGTGGAGAATTAAAGTCAAAGGCAAAATCAGACATCAGTTCCCCAGATGAAATATCCATCCATGCATCACAGCATGGGTCTACTTATACACGAGATGGACAACCATGCATCACAGCATGGGTCTACTTATACACGAGATGGACAAACTTAAATCTCTGCTGGAGCAAATAGTTCTCAACATTTCTACAGTTCATGTTTAGGTGCCCCAAAACTAGCAGTCAGCAAATAAGGACTCCTGGTAGATGGCCCAGTTAGTTTAGAAGGTTCACTTGGTATCAGGGGGAAACCTTCGTAAGACCCCATCTCTGTAAGACTCCATTTTCCAGAAGAGGCATTCAGAGACCTGAACCTTGAGACTCCCTTTTATTTCTCTTTTCTGTAAACACCAGTCAGCAATAGAAAATTTCTACTGAAGCACAGGGAAAACCCAGGTTAGAACTGGGAGAAGGAAAGCATTTGATAGACCATGAAGTGACCAGAATGACTGTCATTGGGACTATTATATGAATGTCCTTTCAATTCCAAAATGAACCTGCAGACAGGGCTTGGCTCTTTGTTAATGCTGAAAAGCACCACCTTGTTAATTCTAGTTTTTATTTTCACTTCTATTGCAGGGATGAAATTTACTGTCAAATCTGCAAGCAGCTGACTCAGAACCCATCCAAAAGCAGCCACGCCAGGGGCTGGATCCTGATGTCACTCTGTGTAGGGTGTTTTGCTCCTTCTGAGAAGTTTGTAAAGGTAAATTGTAGGTGAAATTTATCTCAGATACCATTTGCTGATGCATTTTCTTCACCCTTGGGACCAGCTTTTCTCTTGAGTTTGATAGTGGAAGGAATCCTGGTCTTCATCCCTGTCAGGAATGACAATGGCAAAAGTTCCCTAATGAGAAAGAAAAATGTGCAAGATCCTGACTGTCTAACAAGGTCTAACAAGGATCAGAGAAATTACTCCTGAGAAATTGGCTCTCTCTTTCCACTGACTCTAAAGAGAGAGTAGATCACAAATTCAGATGATGCCTCCTACACTTCAGATGAAGAAAATGTGAGTAGGTAACCTCTGTCCAGAAACTGAATTATCAGAGGTCACATGTGTGGAATTTGCACACCCAGAAAGGCCCGCATATCTCCCATTTCTCACAACCAAAGATCTATGCATGTAGTCAAGCATCTGCATGCCTAAGGCATGTCCTCTAGTTTTACAAGGAACAGTATTACATAGCAAATTATAAATCTAATCTATTCATGGAAAAGATGATCCATCACTGAAACAGACAGCACAGGGAAGTGGTTGAGTACCCATCCCTGGAGGTATTGAGGAGATGTGTGGATGTAGCACCAAGAGACATGGGTTAGTGGTGGACTTGGAAGTGTTAGGTGATGATTGAACTTGATGATCCAGTAGGCCTTTTCTAGTCTAAATGATTCTATGATTCTACATAATGTGTCTTCAGGTGCATTGTAGATCAGCAGGACTGAAGATCAGAAGGGGGCTGACACTATTAATAATCAGATTTTTCTTAAGGATTTTCATTTTTTCTTCGGCATGCTCCATTTTTTGTTCCTAGATTTGAGCAATCTTCCTTCCAAATAACTTAAACACCTCAAGTCTGACCAGCACTCTCTGGGCTGCTGAAGTTAATCCCATGATTTAGAGTTTGACTTGCTCGGGGCAAAGGGCTCGGTACTTTGTCTCTGCTTTGACACAACATGGCAAGGCTTCCTTTGACCCTCACAGATTTTTAATGTTGGAGCCTAGAACTGCTCCCAGGCCCACTGGAAATAAAGATGTTACATTAATATCCATAGATATCAGATCAGGTTCTATCAGAACTGAAGCCAAGAATAGAAAACCCTTTTTAATCTCCAGGCACTGTCAGGAAGAAATCAAATAATGCAGATAAATCACTGGCAAAGTGGCAGAAAATTAAATGATACCTGGTAATGTGATCTGAAAAAGTATATAATGGGACTGTGTGAATTTAAATTTTTAATCATGAAAGATTATTTTAGGTGAGTGAATCACTTCACAGAAATAATTAATGAGTAACTCTGAAGTCTCAGAACAGACTGTCCAGGGAGGTGGTGGAGTCACTGTCCCTGGAGGTGTCCGAGAAACATGGAGATGTGACACTTGGAGATGTGCTACAGGATGTGGTTTAGTAGCTTAGTGGGTAGTAATGGTGATAGGAGGACGATTGGAGTAGATCTTGTAGGTCCTTTCCAACTTTGTGATCCTATGACTCTTTTATGACTCTGTGGTTTAGGGTGCCTGGTGGTTAATGGTTGGACTAGATGATTGTAGAGATCTCTTTCAGCCTTACTGACTCTCTGATTCTACCTCTGCCCAAAATCCTGCTGAAGTATGTGTCAGTATTCCCAAAAACATTCTGCATTTGTTCATCTTGGGCAGCCCTTTTGCTCCTTCTGGAGACAAAAGAGAGCGTTCGTACCAACTGATTTCAGATACTTGTCTCTTAATAGTACACGGAAAAAGAGAGACTCCTCTAGAGGATGATTCTGAGACTGTGAATAAGAATCCTGCTCTGAATCTCTCCCCAAACATCTTCTGTCCCCGTGGGCAGCTCTGATGACTGTGGTTCCTTGGGTGTGAATGTGGACACCTCTTGCAGTATACACACTCTGTTTATATTTCTAAGCTCCAGTCTCGCAATAACTTGGCCCATGTCCTGGAACTCTTCTGAAGCGTCTGTAGTAATCCACAGGGATATCGTAGACACCAGTTTAAAACTTTATGTTTGAAGATAATACGTTCTCCCATCTAAATGTTGGTTCTGCCCCCAGCAGCATCCTTTCCCATGCAGACTCACTTTTTTTGTTTTGTGAAAAGCAAAGTCAAAGTTTGATGGAATTCAGTGAATGCTTTATTGTGAAGCTACACTAGCCCAGACCACTTAGTCCAGCCTGTTCTAGACTGGGAATTAACTGCCACGTCGGCACCGGACGTTACTATCATACTCATAACCTCATAACTCATTTGGCAATAATTATTCACCATTTAAATAGAAGAAGAAGCAAATAAGGGTAAATATCTCTTAGCATTTCTTCTCTATACTCTGTTGTGCAATGGAAGTGTACAGTGAATGTGATATCATATTCCTGGTTAATTTTTTTCCTGAAACCTTCATCTGGGGTCTAACTTTAATAACAGCAATATTATGGAAAAAAGAAGATGCAGAATTTCAAGGAAGGATTATGCCTGGAGACCTTTCCACAACCCTGGAATATGTCAGTAAGGACTGAACACTTTGAGATGGATTTAGATGACAATGAGGCAATCTTAAATATGTTTTCTGTTCCCAAATATGAAGATTATCCTTTGGATCCTATTAGAAACCTTCATCACCTCTTATGCTAAGCACGGTTCAAGACACAGCACTCCAGTCCTTTGCACTTTTCTTTGATTTACAGAGCGTTTGGTCTTAGCTACAAGTTAAGCTGAGACATTTATGTAATGCTTTTAAGTGTATCTCTCAAACTGTGAAAGTCATTGGATTTCATTTTATAAGCAAAGTATTTTTAACATATGGTGAAGTACTTCAAATTTTGGCGTAGGGTCCAATAAAATACAGCTTAAAATCCGACTAAGGAAACACCTGTTTTAATGTAATTGTGAAATATGTTTTCTATTATCAGCTAAGTGTTCTGAGTGACGCTTTGCTTACAGTTTCCCATGGTCATTATTTATAGGTCTTTTTCATTCACTCCCATCATTTTGTCCTATATTCAATAGTATAATGGTCTAACCAATGTGTTCCCTGCTGCAAACAGTACTTAAGGAACTTTATCAATGGAGGCCCTCCTGGTTATGCTCCCTACTGTGAAGAGAGGCTGCGGCGGACGTTTGCCAATGGGACAAGGACGCAGCCACCAAGCTGGCTGGAACTGCAGGTATGAAACCCTCTGTACCCTGCCAAGGCTTCTGGGGCTTAGGGTTTGATCTTTTCACTGTCATGGGAACCACAACTCTGGCAGAGCAGAAAACATCATGGCAAAATGACTGTTTCTCTCAAGAATTTTCAGGTATTTACAATATATTACATTCCTCTTGCATCCTGGCCTTGCTCCAAGGCATACTGAAGATCATACCCTTTCCCTACATCAGTACTTTTAAATTAAATGCTTTTGAGAATTCTCTTAGACATCGATGCCAGCTGCCATGAAGCAAACTCCCATGTATGCTAGGAATTCTTCCAGCTGAAAGTGGCTGCAGGCAAACTGCCTACTGAGAAGGTCCTGGAACATCACAGCTGCCCAAGCTTCTTCAGGAGCAGCTCTAGTTGGAATAAGCCCAGTTTATGTAATATTTGCTCTTTTTCTGTGCTGACTATTTTAGTGCCCAGGAGTATTCCTGAGCCTGGTTGGATTTACTAGATTAAACACTTCAATGATTGAATGTATTATATACAAGAAATCGTTTTTTCAGTGCTTCCAGTGACTGACCATACATTATCCAGTTGAGAATGGTATGGTAGCACTGAAATATAGCCAGTTAGTGGAATCAGGGATTAAAAAAGCAGCTACCATTGCTGGGGGGAAGAGTACATAGGTAAATAACCTAGAATGTTGAATGCCATCATGAAGTCTGACTTTAATCTATTAGGCAACCAAGTCCAAGAAACCAATCATGCTGCCTGTCACATTTATGGATGGGACAACAAAAACACTGCTGACAGATTCTGCAACCACTGCTAAAGAGCTCTGTAATTCATTGGCTGACAAAATCAGCCTGAAGGACCGATTTGGCTTTTCACTTTACATCGCACTTTTTGACAAGGTAGGTTATAATTAATGCTTCTGACTAACCCTATAAAAGAAAAGGGAGATTCTCCTTGCCGTCACATATCTTCCAGGGGGAAAGAAGGACTCTGAGCAAATGCCCAGGCAAAAGATCAGAAAGAAAAGAATATATCTGCATGTATGATTTTTGCAGAATGAGAAGGCACACACTGGAGTAGTTTTTGCAGAGAGTCTGTGAAATCTCCCTTCTTGAACATATTCAAAACAGAGGGCATGGAGCAACCTGATCCAAGATGGACCAGCTCCAAGCAAGAGATTGGACCAGAAACCTGCAAAATCCCTCCAGAAATCCTCCAGAGGTTCCTCACACAAAGACATCTCTACCTAGAGATGTCAGATGAATTTCACCTTTTCCCTCCACATTGCTTAGGTTTCTTCCCTGGGGAGTGGCAATGACCATGTGATGGATGCTGTGTCCCAGTGTGAGCAGTATGCCAAGGAGCAAGGAGCACAGGAGCGCAACGCACCGTGGCGGCTCTTCTTCAGGAAGGAGATCTTCACTCCTTGGCACAACCCAAGTGAGGACAATGTGGCCACCAATCTCATTTACCAACAGATTGTCCGAGGGGTGAAGTTTGGGGAATACCGGTGTGACAAGGCAAGTGTCCTCAACAGCTACTGGTCTGATCAACATACATCTTTAATATGATGAAATGCACTTCACAAAATGGAATAAGAAATCTTCCTCCTTTCCTAATCTTTCCTAAGTATGCACTTAGGAAACAGAAGCTACAGGAATCAGGTCCTTTTGGTTGGAGGGATCAGATTCTCCTATGGGCTTTGTGAGCACCATTCCCTGTGGACTTTTAGGTCAGAGAGTGAATATCACCTCATCCATCCTCCAGTTCGGAGGGCTACAGGAATGATGTCTACCAGGTCAGATTCCTGTTTGGTGAATACTGCTGAGCTTTAGGCACGAGACAGACAATTCAGGTTATATACAGCTGTGCTATGCAATAGAAACCCAGTGCTGAAGGGACGTTGGAAGCAGAAACCCATGTCTCTAGTGTCTCTGTGAGCTTACAGAATTCATAAAATTGCTCAGGTTGGAAAAGACCTTGAAGGTCATCAAGTCCAGCTTAGCCATTCTGCCCTAACTCTAACAACCCTCTACTAAATCATGTCATGAGCAGTTATTATTCCAGTATCACTGAAATGAGCTTCTCAAAATAGATTAAAATCTCTGAAAACGTCCAGTGCATTTTGTCTTGCTTCTGTTTAAAATTATCCAGGTGTCAAACTGAAGATATTCTTTCCTAGCAACTAATTGCTCTCCTTTGAACTAGTAAAGACCAGGTACTATAGGAACTAAAGCATCTTTTCCCATCTTTATTACATTAACATCAGCTCTTTTATCATGTGTGGATCTCACAGGAAGAAGACCTGGCAGAACTGGCTTCCCAGCAGTACTATGTGGACTATGGGTCAGAAATGGTACTGGAAAGGCTGCTAAACCTAATTCCATCCTACATCCCAGACAGAGAGATCACTGCATCGAAAACAGTGGAGAAATGGGCTCAGCTCATTATAGCTGCACATAAAAAGGTAAGATCATCTGGTAATGGCCAAGATATGTTTCAGTATCTTCATGTGCCTTCTAAATATGTCAGACACTACAACGCAAATCTTGGCTGCACCTGAAATTCAAACAAAGGCAAAGGACATGACTTGCAGAGTCATGTCCAACAACTACCACTGCTTTTGATGCAAGAAGACAACTTGCAGAGATGCACTCTGCCTTTTCTGGTGTTTCTTTCCTGGCACATGAGACTGTGGCATTATTGATTCAATTACAGTGGCAGTTTGTTACCCCAGTCAGTACCAGGACATTATTGTACCAGATGCTGTGTAACCTCCCTGACTTGTTGAGTCATCCAGGCACAAAGACTGGCATTTATTTAAAGACAGGATTCCACCTCAGATTAAGATAGCTAAATGCAAGCATCTCCATCTGTGTTAAGTCTCACTTCCCATCACTCTCAATGGAAACCCAGGGGCTCAGTTCTGTTGCCTGAACAAAGATGCTTGGAGTATTCCTGCTCCAGGAATCTTAGGCCCTCTATCAGCCTCTCAGCTACATACAAAAGCCTCAGGCTTCAAAAGATGTCCTAAATGAAGCTAGATGCCTGTGCTTAAGGGCTATCAAATATATACTTCCAGCTAAAGGACTGTCAAGCTAAAAGGCAGACATCTGTGTTAGGGAAACCCAAAGCCATTGAGATGATCGCACCCAGCTTTGTCACTCTAGATGCTTGCCCAGACTTCTCAGAGCCTGATTATTTCTGAAGGGGGAACTAGAATTTTGCTAGGAATTTCTCCAGCTTCTCAGTTGTTCCCGTAGGACTTTGGGCCTTAGCATCATCAAGATCTAAATATTGGTTCCAAGATCCTCAGATGTCATGGGCTGAATGAGTTTCAAGGAGTTGTATTTTTTGCTCTCTTTCTGAGATATGACTTGGTTTGTGCTTCATGTTGCTTATTGTTTGCTTTTCCGTAGGGAATTTATACTCAGAAGAGAACAGACCCCAAAAAAGTCAAGGAAGAGGTGGTGGATTTTGCACGTTTCAAGTGGCCTTTGCTGTTTTCTCGGTTTTACGAAGCCTTCAAATTCTCAGGTGGGTCAATAGAAAACATGCTGGGATGGGTGGGATGGTGAAAAGCAAAAGGTAGAAGAATTAGGGATTCCACAGACAAGACCAAATGGGCAATCGGGTGATCTGTTTTGAATATGTTGCTTTTTGGTGCATCCTCATTAGCAATTATTTGCTAATTATTGCCATTATTTCTATTATTAATATTAACTGATTTTTGTTATTGCATCCTTCTTTGAAACGCAGACTTTTTCTATGTTGTACCCTTAATGAACTGATTGTATGTCTTGCCTTCAATCTAGGGCCAAGCCTACCTAAAAATGATGTGATTGTGGCTGTCAATTGGACAGGGGTGTACTTTGTGGATGAACAGGAGCAGGTTCTCTTGGAGCTCTCTTTTCCAGAGATCACAGCTGTGTCAAGCAGCAGGTAAACTTAGCTAATGTTCTACCCCTAAAACAGTCTTTTTTTTTACTTTGACTTTTGATACCATTATATTTCCTGTTTATATCTCCTATAAAAACATATCCCAGAGGAGGAAAGCTGCAAGGGCAGAGTTTCACCTTGGCCACCATTAAAGCAGATGAATACACTTTCACCTCCAACAATGCAGAGGATATCCGAGACCTGGTAGTGACATTCCTTGAGGGACTAAGAAAAAGATCCAAGTATGTGGTCACTCTCCAAGACAACCCAAACCCTGGTAAGTAAAAGTAAAGAAGGTAAGCAAATGCATAGGCATATTAATTACTCCAAAAAGACTTGGGGGAAAAAAAAAATCATACGAACTAATGGTTATTTTTCTTGTAGTGGGAGAAGAATCTGGGTTCCTCAGCTTCCTCAAAGGAGATCTCATAGTTCTTGATCAAGACACAGGAGAACATGTGATGAATTCAGGGTGGGCGAATGGATTCAATGAACGAACCAAGCAGAAAGGGGATTTCCCAACAGATTCTGTCTATGTCTTGCCTACTGTCACCATGCCTCCCCTGGAGATTGTGGTAAGCTGTCTTACAGAATAGCAATACTTGATGCAAAGCCTGAGGAGGTCAAAGTCTTTCTGATCAGTTTGGTTTTAAGAGAGTCTTTCTGACAATAACGTGGACCAGTGTGGCTGAGAGAGGTGACGTTTTCTAAGGTACAAGTGATTTGCTGTAATAGTATCTTAGCCTTTCTTCTAGTCTCATCACTTTGAAAACTATGAGATTATGACTTGCCATATCCATGAATCCTTTCACATCTTTCCATCTGGCACAATTCCTTTTTGTTTAGGGTTAGAAGAAACCACCACATGCATTCATAGAGCAGTAGGTTCCAAAGCACATTCTCTTCATTAGAAAACAATCCCCACTATGGAAACATTTGTTATTCTTTGTATTAGTGACAAAGAATGGCACAGAGAAATGGCACTTTTACAGTTCTTACCACCTATTGGCTGAAATGAGTGGGTTGTTTTTACTCACTCATTGCCAGTCTCTTCATTTTGTATCTGCTTCCTATATATTGCATCAAGCACATGAGTTGACAGACAACTTTTCATTCCACAGGCACTGGTCACAATGACCCCTGACCAACGACAAGATGTTATCAGAGCCTCCCAGATGGCAATTTCAGACAGCGAAGAGAGAGTGAAGCCATACACCTTGGAGGAATTTTCCTATGATTATTTTAGGTGATTTTTTTCAATCACCTTCAAAAAATACAGGAGTAGAAATCCATCTCCACATAGCTTGGGAATCAGTAATTTTTTTGGCCACTGGAAAAGACTGTAACTATCTTATCCTCTTGTGTGACTGTACAACAACAGCTTCCAGTTTAGGTCACGCCATGAGTTACAAGTGTTCCACAGACAGGGTTTTATGAATTAGGTGAAGACATTTTCATCTCAGCTTGAAAGCATACTCCACGGCTCCATGTAGCCTACCAGACTGACCCCAGAACTGCCCAGAACTCAGAGGAGCTGACAGTTCAAAGAGTAGACCAAGTCCTCTTGGATATCGTCATCCTGATGGGCTTATTGTACTGGGCAATATTTTTCCATCATTGCTGTCCATCTCCCCACTGTCATCATCTTTCCTCTTGTGATTAGAAGGGTGGTTTTTTTTGTTACAAAAGTTTGTATGGGTATCAGTGCTTAAGTAGGATCCAAAACAGACTTTTCTGAGCCCTAGAAAAGTCAAAATGGCTATGATTTGGGTAGAACTGGAGCTGTATACTTGCTAAAATGTAAATTCCCATTTGGTTTAAGAGCTCATTAGTGAGGTGTTGTGAATAACCTTCCAGGTGAAACTCAGGCCACAGACTGTCCCTTTCATCTGTGTAACCTCTCTACCATTACTTTGCTTTGCCTTTGCCACCAGGCCTCCACCTAAGCACACCCTGAGCAGAGTTATGATCACCAAGAGCCGTGGGAAGGACAAGCTGTGGTGCTACACCCGGGAGCCCATCAAACAGCCCTTGTTGAAAAAGATCCTGGGTAGTGAGGAGCTGTCCCAAGAAGCTTGCATGGCCTTCATTGATATCCTTTTACTGCCTGGTGCAGCCCTTGGACAAGAAGACAAGAAGTCTGACAGACAAAGGGATGATCAGTCTCGTCAGGGACACAGGGGAAGCCCATAGAAAGCCTTCTGTCCTTCTTAGGGGGCTGTGTCACAGACTTGGAGATGGATCTGATTCTGGCATCTGTATTCAAGCATCCTTGAGATCTGAGGTACAGGGAGCAAGAATTATTGCAATTCATAAGCAATGAATTGATTATAGAATCACAGAATCATTAACATTGGAAAAGACCACTGAGATCATCTAGTCAAACCATCAACCCATCCTCACCATGCCCACTAAACCACTAAAATGTTGAGTCTTTCTGGTACCCACTGCTTAGTGGTTAACTCAACAGTTCTGTTTTGGCTTACTTCAACTTTCCAAGATGCATCTGCTGTAAAGGGAGTAGACGTAACCAGTGTGGATGCAAACCAGTCCTCATGACTTTAGGAACAGGGTTTGATACCTGAATATCTCTACTTGGCAGAATAAAGACAGCATGGAGATAGGCAGAGTGCAAACATAGATCCAAACTGTGGAAATGGCCTCTGTATTTTGGTGGGCTTTTCTCTAGGATGCAGAGTTTATAATTTGAACAGTTCTATTGGTATAAGCCTGGTAGTAATGCTGCTACCATTACTGCTACTATCACAGCCACTTCTGTAGTCAAGTGTAGGTTGTCTTTTACCATATCATCAACAGAAGGTGCTCTCCAAACCTCCCGGTTAGCTAATCCTTAACTCCTGCCTTTCACCAGTGCTAAAGTATATGGGTGACTACCCATCCAAAAGGACCCGCTCAGTCAATGAGCTGACAGACCAAATATTTGAAGGTGCCTTGAAAGCCGAGCCTCTGAAAGATGAAATCTACTGCCAGACCCTGAAACAGCTCACTGACAACCACATCAAGTAAGAGTTGTCTGTTTTGCTTGTCCCAGAGACACTAGCCTGTGTTGGGCATAGCAGGTCTGAAGCATTTTTCCTCCCTTCTAGTGCGTCCATGCCATGAGTTACTTTTTCTGTTCTGTATCTCACCTATTTTAGGTACAGTGAGGAGAAAGGCTGGGAGCTGTTGTGGTTGTGCACAGGCCTTTTCCCTCCAAGTAACATCCTCCTACCCCATGTCCAGAGGTTTCTTCAGTCTCGAAAACATCACCCATTGGCAGCAGACTGCATCCAGAGACTCCAGAAAGCCCTAAGGTACAACATCAAAAGACCACCTAATCCTGACCATGTCACAACATCCAAATATGCATGAGAAACAATAAGTAGGAGATATTCTGGTGATTGGAGGGACAGTGAAATCTCACAGCCTCTCCCTTCATTCAACCAAGACTAATGAAAAGTATGTCTGGTGGACGATGTGGCTTATTCTGTGGCACCTGCCTCCTCTTGTTTTGCAGGAATGGGTCCAGAAAGTACCCTCCCCATCTTGTAGAAGTGGAAGCCATTCAACATAAAACCACCCAAATTTTCCACAAGGTTTACTTTCCTGATGATACTGATGAGGTAAGTGGGATAGAAAGAAATTCTTAATTTTTGTCAGGATGGCTGTCCAAACTCTTATTAAAATCTGAGAAGAGATTCATTCTAATGCAGAAAAATCCAGCCTTCCCGCAAGTGTCTGACCCAGAGAAGTGTCAGGAAAACCCTTTCTTACCAGGATAGGAGACAAGCTTAGGGATCTGATTTCCTACAATTTACCTTTTCAAGACATGGTTGCAGAGTTGACTCTCATTGGGGATTTTATATGATCTTATCAAGAGGGGAACATGATGTGTTCATGTCCATCCTCTTTCTCAGGGATTCACAAACTTTGGCCATCAGTTATTTAAAACCTAGACTAGAATATACTGTCCACCAAGCCATGCCTAGCCAGGCACTCTGCTGGGGCTCCCAGTGACAGATCAGGGAGCTGGCAAGCAAGAAAATGCAATTATTACTCATTCTTCTGAACTAGATGACACAGAAATCATGATACCTGCACTCAGAAACCTCTCATTAAGCATCTTATACACAAATAAGGCAGGTAGTGATGTTGTTGGAAGCAGATAGGCATCTTCTTGCAGATACTGCTGTCTCATGTTACTGACTGGTATTGCAGTGAGGCTTGCTCTCTTCCATCATGCCCTTAGGTACACCTAAATCCTTGCATTTCCAAAGGAGTTCATGTGAAAAACAGTTCATATGCATGGGAGGATGTGAACAGTAGCTATGTATGCCCGTGTTTGTCTGTTACAGGTATTTTAAGAAATCTACTGGGACTTCCCATCACTCTGAGTTTTGGGTTGTTTTTTTTTTGTATATGACCAGTAAGAAGCATGACACTGCTTTATACACGTACATCTGTGTAAGAACCAGGAGAAAGGAGGCAGAGAAAACTTCTGCACTTGGATGTAGTCCCTTTGACAATGGAAGTCATCCAAGTGGGCTAACAAAGCCTCGTCACCATGGTACAATATGCATCTTTCTCAATCTCATGAGATGTAGAACATGGGTCCTGGTGGTTCAGGCTAACAATGTCAAGCATGTGGTGGGTAGAGATCTAAACTCTTTGAACTGCTGTGAAATGAATCTCCTTAAGTGGCCAGAGAAAACCAAGTCACTGAAAATTCTAGGAATAGCTCAGAAAGTGGAAAATGGAGAGAGATCATCAGTGAAGAAACAACTGAAGAACAGCCTGAAGGTCTCTCTCTCCTGTAGACAAATAGGCCTGAGATGTTACAGATGGATCAGAAAAAATTCTCTTTACCTTGGAAGCTCTACAGAAGTCAACACAGAGTGTAGATGTAGTATCCTGAATCACAACATTTCACTAATAGTATGGCTGAACTTCTATAAATGAGCCTTCCCATGTGCAGAGCCACAGTCCACAGCGTCTCTGTTTTCACTGGTGTTGTGCACCTAAATCTCTTCATACATCTGAACTTAGAGTTCCTCAAAGACAACATAAAACAGAAATTAATCTTGAGGTAGCATTGATAATGTTCTTTCTTCCTTTGAAGGCATTTGAGGTGGAGTCCAGCACAAAAGCAAAGGATTTCTGCCAGAACATCTCTAATAGACTGCTCCTAAAGTCCTCTGAAGGCTTCAGCCTCTTTGTCAAGATCTCTGACAAGGTGAGTGACCGACACTCACCTTGTGGTAATGCCAAAGTACTCAGTGCTTCATTTCCAGAGACACAGTAGGTGCGCTGCTGGAGCCAGAGCTGTGAAACAGGTTGCCCAGGGATGTGGTGTTGGATGTCTTGTCCTTGGATACATTCAAAGTCAGGCTGGACCAGGCTCTAAACAACCTGATCTAGCTTGTGCATGTCGCTGTTCATTGCAGGAGGGTTGATCTAGATGACCTTTAATGGCCCCTTCCAGCTCTGTAACCCCATGAATAAGATTAATTCCTCTGCAAGTAGTGCAGCATTTCTAAGTCAGATCTAACCTGCTACAGGTGAGATTTGGAGTATTATAGCCATGGTTACAACTATCATCCTAAAAGGGAAAGGTCTCCTGTGTTGAGAACAGATGGCCTTAATACCTGATGATAACACTGCAGTGTCCTTGATTTAGGGACCCAACCAGTACCATTCTTTGTGCAGGATCTCACAGAGAAAAGAGGTAGAAAACCCAAGCCTATTGTTAAGATGAGTTCATAAAAGATTAAATTAGGTGTTAGGGGGAAATTTTTCACGTAGAGGGCAATGGAGGCACTGGCACAGGCTGCTCAAGAGAGCTGTGGTGCCCCATCTCTTGAGGTGCTTAAGGCCAGGTTGGATGGGGCCCTGGGCAGCTGGAGCCGGTGGGGGGCAACCATCCCACAGCAGAAGGTTCAAACCAGCTAAATTTTAAAGTCCTTCCCAATGCAACTCTATGATTCTGTGATAAAAAACTAAGAAAAATGTGCAGGCATAGAAATGCCTTGGTCAACTGGAATAAATCTGTAGAGATAGTCATTGTGGAGGGAAATTAATTGCTCCAGGAAAACAGGAAGCCACAATAAGGGGTAATGGGGGAAATTAGAGTGGTGTCTTTCTGACATCAACAGTCCGTAGTCCAGAAGTCTAACTGAGACAAAACAGTGAGCAGCAACCACAGGAGGTGGGGCAGTGCACAGCCCCACCTGTGGCCTCTTGCTGCTTATTTGGTCTTCATAACCATGTACTGTGCCCACAGGTCATAAGTGTGCCCGAGGGAGATTTCTTCTTTGACTTTGTGAGACACCTGACGGACTGGATAAAGAAAGCAAGACCTGCAAAAGATGGTAACAGTGCTTTTTCTCCATTGTGGGTCACACACAATCCTACGTGAGCCCTCCAGTCCTATCAAAGGAGGCTGACTGGCATTTGTCACATCCATTGGGCCATTGCTGTGGCTGTGCTGACATCACCTGGGAGACATCACCCTGGAGATGAGGAAATGGTCTGTCTGGTGCTCACAGCATTGTTCTGATATCCGCTCCCTGCTTCCTTTGTGCAGGTATAGTGCCTTCCCTCACCTACCAAGTGTTCTTCATGAAAAAGCTGTGGACCAACACAATGCCTGGAAAGGATTCAATGGCAGATTCAGTCTTCCACTATTATCAGGTACTCTAGGAATCTGAAATAGCAGTGGAGACTGTGGGAGGTTTTAAGATGGAATTGAAAGACTGACTATGTGATGATGTTGACTTGCATTAAACAGAACAAAATTCTGCCTTAAACAGAGAGCTACAAAGGGCAGTTGTGTTGCATGGCAAGGAATGGCCTTCATTCATTTCAGGTAGTCTCTTCAGCTGGGAAATGTGCCAGATATTCTTGAGCAAGTAGCAAGAGGTAGGAGAGTATGTCCTGCTAGCAGCCTCAGCAGGGAGGCCAAATTCAGAAGCATTCTGAAGATTGCCTGCTCTTTCATTCTTGAAGATGAGCTATGATGGTGATGGCCCCAAAAGCCATGATTTTTTTTTATACACCTGCATGTCACAAAGCTCTCTTGTAAACAAATGCAAACACACATATGTTCCCTGTGTTCCTGTCTTGATCAAGCTATTTTCCCAATATGACCATATCCCCTAATGCTTTAATAGTTTCTTATTATATAACAATTTTTCAAACATCTTCTGGTTATGGTGGATTTCCAGTGACATGGGGGGTGAACAAGACTACAGATACACACATAAGTTATCTAGTAAAAGGGCCATCCTGTGCCATATTAAAGGAGCCTTTTATAGATCAGATATCTTTGGACAACCTCCATTTACCAGCAGAGAATGAAGGCCTGGGGTCACCATCCCTGAATTGCTGTCTCCCCTATACAGGAGTTACCAAAGTATCTACGTGGTTACCACAAGTGTACACGGGAAGAGGTCCTGCAGCTGGCAGCTCTCATCTATCGAGTGAAATTTGAGGATGACAAGTCCTATTTCCCCAGCATCCCTAAGCTCCTGAAGGAGCTGGTGCCTCAGGACCTCGTCCGGCAGCTCTCTCCAGATGACTGGAAACGGGTAAAACAGAGGCTTTTGTCAGTCTAGTTTTGGGAAGCCCACCAGCTTGTGTCACTTGTCTGATGTTCAGCATTGAAGCGGTGTTGCCAGAATGAGTGACCTGTGGTTCTTCTTGAGCCTTAGCAGAGCACAGCTCCCCATCAACACCAGGAGGAGGAATTGTACATGTATGTTTGGATGGGCAAGTCTAGAACATAGAAAAATATAGATGTCTCACTGCCAAGAAACAGTCTTATAAGTATTTTCTCTTTCCTAGGATTTGAACTCAACCATGTACCCAACCAACAATTTGTTGGTTTCTTCAGTAGAAAGTCCCTCTGTACCCTCTGCTTCATAAATTGGAGGTCAAAATTTACAGTCCTAACAGTAGAGTTTACCAGTATGGCTCATCAAAGAAAGGAGGGATGACTTTGGTTCCAGGTTTTGTTCCAGTGACCATGCAGTGGAAGCTTTCATTGGTGCAGAGACTGGAATCAACACTTATATAACTTCTCTAGCTATCTTCCTGGTGGCTATCCCAAAACTTGCCAAAAAACACTGTAGGTCAGAATATAGTGCAGAGAGAACTATTTGTAGGTTTACCATACACTGTGGTTTGTTAATGGATCTCAATGAAAGCCTTTACTATGTGAAGCAGTTATGATTTCTGGTAGGATAGTCCATGTTTGTGGCATGATGCTCCTTCCCTACAGAATTTAATGGTACTAGACAGTGCAGACTCTCCAGCTCTACTGTCTTCTCTGTTGCAGTCCATTGTGGCATACTACAATAAGCATGCAGGCAAAACAAGAGAAGAAGCCAAGCTTGCCTTCCTGAAGATTATCTTCAAGTGGCCTACATTTGGATCAGCATTCTTTGAAGTGAAGGTACTTGTCCTTCTTGGAGTTTTCCTGACGTCTTCCAGGCATGTAGGGTTGTCCCAGTATCTGGGCTGAACTGGACAGGAACTACTCCAATGAGACAGGGAAAGAATGTGAGATTCTCCATCAGTAAAGGGCTGATACAGTAATTTGTGTCTGCCCTATCTCTTAACAGTACTGAGACACTGTAGAGCACCACTGTATCTCAGTCATCTTTGGGTCTGTCCTCACAGCTGTGCAGCCAAGGAGGCAAGAGCCATTCTGTTTTGTAGGGAAAAGGGAACATTCAGTTTTCCACATGATGTGTCTGCAAACACCATGGACCAAATCCGGGAGTACATCCTGTGCTGGCACAGGGCTGGAAGAAGTGTTTACCAGCACTAATTAAACTGAAAGTAAAGATCAGAAAAGAAAAAGAAAAAAGTTTTGTATGGGCCAAAGGGTCCACAGAAGCAGTCAAGAGGAGAAGAGTCCTAGACAAAGGGACTGCGTAAAAGATAGTAAGTCTGGGGGTTTGCCATCCTGCCCCAGCTCTTCCTTTCCAATGGTGGGATAGCTTGACTTTTGGAGATGTTGAAGAGGAGCAAGGAACTTCATACTGTCTGTAGCTCACACAATAAGCAGGTCCATAGAAGTTCTGTAATTATGACAGCCCAGACTATTACCAATACCTTAAAGGTTTCTATGTTAATCTTTAAATCATTGACTGGATAGCAGTTATGATATAAGATGATGTGTCTATAAGATAGACAGAGGGGAAAAAGGAAATGATTTTGCTTAACATTTCTTCTGATCAGCTTATCTCACCTCATTTCCAACAGCAAACTACAGAGCCAAATTATCCAGAAATCCTTCTAATTGCCATCAATAAACATGGAGTCAGCCTCATCGATCCCAAAACCAAGGTAAGACTGAGATCTTCACTAGATGCCCTTGAGCCAACAGCCCAAAGGCTGTGTTATTTAGAGATACAGGAGATCTCATTAAGCCTAGTTTGAATAACTGCATAGCCAGAAAAGATCCTGGAGAAGAAGAATTGAGAGCAGCAACTCTTTGAGCCCTGTAAATGGAGAATACACATACTCCTTCCTTAATCTTTTCACAGACATTAGGACTGGAGCTGGAGTACATGAGTTCCTACTAGGTACTTCCACCAGCCACATGGTTTTTCTGGAACAGCCATCCTCCACAAGCACTGGAGGATCCACAGTCTTGCACCTCACTGCTGTTCCTATGAGGCCATGGTACAGTCTTATTTCAGCAGACATCCTTACTCTGCTTCGAAGGAAAGAGAACAGGGACATGGAAGGTCCTCATGACCTTTATAAAAGTTGAGGCTCTTGTGTTAACTGTCAGCCTTGTGTTCCCATTAGGATATTCTCATCACTCATCCCTTCACCAAGATCTCCAACTGGAGCAGTGGCAACACATACTTCCATATAACGATCGGCAACCTGGTGAGGGGAAGCAAGCTGCTGTGCGAGACATCCCTGGTAAGGAGGATTAAAGATTATGGCACACACTTAGAGCAAATTCTGACATTGGCAAGCCAAAATTAAATGCTTCCAATAAGCTTTGTCTCAGAGATTCTCTGAGTTGCAGGTGGTCTCGTCGTAAATGAGCCCCCATAGTTGTTTGTTTCTTCTGGATTTCAGCACTGTAAGGTTACTATCTCCGTAACACCCTTTTTTAAATGAGGGTTAGACATCAAGTATTGGGATGTATCAAGTATGTAAGGACTCACCTCTACCTGTGCATCCATGCGAGGTTTTACCAGGGCTCTCATTGGGTTCATCATCCAAGTTGCAGGCAAGCCAGAGGTGCTTGGGGCATTGCCACCCCATGAGCATGGGATTCTTCTCCATGCCATTAGAGTGAAAAGCGTAACATCTTACAGTAGGAGGCTGCCCAAGGAGGTGGTGGAGTCACCATCCCTGGAGGTGTTCAAGAACCATGAAGACGTGGCACTGAGGGACATGGTTAGTGAGCATGGTGGGGATGGGTTGGGGATGGACAAGGTGGTCTTAGTGGTCTTTTCCAAATTTTACGATCCTATGAAAGCAGAGGTGGGTTCAAGGGGTGTACTTTTACGAAGGTCTTTTGTCAGTCTCATCCCTACTAACAGTCACAACAACAACAACAAAAAACTGCCTAGCAAATCTTAAACCCAAAGAATGGAGGATAAAAATTTCTGCCAGATTTATTGTTATTAATTTTGGACATCCTGTTTATCACTGCCCATTTGAAAATCTACTCCCTTTCCAAAGCTCTGAACATCAGTAGCATCCTGAGAGAGTTTCACGCTGCAAATAGTTTGGCCTTTTATCCTTGTGTCAGGTTCATGACACCCAAGGAGAATGGTGGAAAAGAGGGGAAAAAAGAGGGGGAAGTACACCTGGACACATGTAAATCTATAACATATAGCAAGTGTGTTGATGAGGAATAAACCAGAGATTAAGTTTTGCTATAAGGACACGTAAGAACTTCTCTCTCTTCACCAGGGCTACAAGATGGATGATCTTCTGACCTCATACATCAGCCAGATGCTAACAGCCATGAGCAAACAGAGGAGTGCAAAGGGTAGCAAGTGAACTGCAAGAAGCCGCTGGCACGTGGTCATGGGGCTAATTCACCAGCTGAGGGCTGTGGGATACCCATGCAGCTGGGGGAGAACCTTTGCCTCCCAGATGTGGAAGATGAGCCGAACACCATCAGGGAGCTCGCTGGACTCTGACCTTGAGGGCTCCAATCCCACCACCCCTTCCAGCGAAGATGACTATCTCTGACCTCCCATCTTTCCTTCCCATCCCGACTACACCTTGGACCTCAAAGAATTCCAGAGCACAACTGCTCTCAAACAGTGACTTGAGCAAAAAGACTCTGGCAGGAGGTTTGCCTGAACCCAATGGCTGGCATCACAAAGGCTCTGGGAAGAGGATTTGTGTGTGTGTGTGTGCGTGTGGCTTGGTTTGGTTTGGTTTGTGCTGTGTTTTTTTTTAAGTGACGAGACAACAATTGGGATGCTAATGCCTTTTGGTGATCTTATGGACATTCTAGGTTTGAAGACCAGTAGCAGAGACCCAATCCTGGAAAGGTGTCCAATGAACACCGCAGGGCTTGTTTTTTGTTGTTAAAAAAGAATACTCTGTGTTCTCAAGGACAGAAAGAGAAAGCAGGCTGGGAGGAGCACATTTTAACTACGAATCAGAATAAACAAACCACTGATTGAACATGTTAGAACATTAAAGTGCTGTCTGTGCAATGCTGGAAATATTTAACGAACAGATTTTAAAGTTTTGTTTCTTCTTCTATTTATTTTTTAAAATATTAAAAAGAAAGAAACCTTGCATTTTGTGCCGATATCTGGACAATGCCTTGGGGCTGAGGGTGACCTGCAGGACAATCCCTCACCCAAGGATTCCCCTGGAAACATGACTGCCAGCATCTAAGGCACATCCGTCCCAGTTAAGAGCTCATCTGGAATTGAAGCGTGGAAGATGAATTACCTCCTTTTGCCTCATGTCCAGACAAATTAATCCTGGGAGGATCTTTTCCACAAGCTTCAATATGGATGTGGGGTTTTGGAGTTCCCACTCTTGAAAGACTATGGCCAAGCCCAAGTGCAGAAAGGATTCTGACCTTAACAGGGACTCGGACATCAACATTGGAAATAGCTAATGATTAGCTAATGATTTTGTTGTGCTTTTGTGTGTGTCACTGTATAAAATGGCTCTCTACCAGCCCCAGCTGGAGCCTGAACCACTCACAGGCAGGGCAGGGACTTGGTCTCATTGGGCTTTTCTCTGTCTTTGGTTGACCATGCTCATTTGCTGGGTGCTTGTTTCATCTTCCACCCAGCAGCATGCAGTGTGGAGCAGCTGGACTGGAGATAGGACCTGCCAGCAGAGAGGAGGCTAACCCACACTGTGTGCGGGAGAACAAAGGGGAAGGAGCATGGGGTGCCTTTCCAAAATCCAGGCTTCGAAGGATCAGGTGCCTGGGCACATGGTATCAGGTGATATGAGAATTCTCCACTAAGATCTGATGCTGTTGTCACTAATGCTGAGTGGCTCCCAGTAAACGTGGGAGAACTCTCTTGGTCCTGTGCATTGGGCTGAGCTCAGCTGCACTCATAGAAGTCAATACTGTATGGTACCATGTGTTGTTGGAGCTTAGCTGGGCTCGGTTCCTCAACACCATGGCCCTGCTTGTTGAACCACAAGGACAAAAGCATGTGGCTGGGATGTAGCAGTGACACTGGACCTTGGTTTCTCCCTCAAAGCAAACACAGTGTTAGATGGAGACGTTCACCCACTGGACAGAGCTGCCACGAGATCCCCTTCCTTCACCCTCTCCCTGCCTGTGTCACTTTGTTGATGGGATCGCGGTAACACCAGCTAAGGCTGCGCTGGGAGCCTTGTCTTCCCAAAACCATCTCCAGTGCTCCTCCTCCCTCCCTAGCTGCCATGATCTGGCTGGCCCAGGGATCCCACTCACTCCCAGACAAGCCTTCATCATCCTTACCACCACCACCACAACTTTCTTGAGTTTCCTGCCATCTTTGCCTCTCCCAACAAGCTCAGTACACATCGTAGAAATGTTTTTCAGTGCTGTCCTGGGGAGCTCTCCACCTCAGAACTCCCTTGTCCCCTCATTCACAGCTCTGTTGGCCTCCCATACACCTTGTCATTTTGGGGGTGCTGGGACTCTGTGTGTGTGTGCCTGTGTGTCATATGTATTAGCATCTGCTGGCCTCTTTGTATTTGCACCGAACAATGTAACATGCAAAAACATATGTCCAAGTGAAATACTCTAATTAAAAGGCATAAAGTGGCTTGTGGGAGGCTGTTCTGCACTGTGTGATTGTGGTACCTCCAGGGGTGGAAGCGTGGGATCAGGGCTCTTCCTCACTAGGGAAAGGACTTCTCTTTGTGTAGTGGGACTCCTGGTGAGAATATCCAGTGATGGGGAGCATGTCATCAGTGTGCCTTGGCATTTAAGGACATCAATTAATGAGCATGGTAGTGATGGGTTGACGATTGGACATGATCATCCTGGAGGTCTTTTCCAACCTTTCTGATTCTATGATAAGTGAAATCTCTTCGGGCAAAACCACTGGAGTCTTGGGAGTTTCCACTGTTCAGCCTCTAAGACAAGGCCTGGATCCTCCACAAAGGCAAAATTTGAGCTGAATCTCTGGATATAGGAAGTGCTGGGTCAAGAGAACAAGAGGTAATGACCTTAAGTTGCACCAGGAGGCCTTCAAGTTGGTATTAGGAAAGATATCAGAGAGGTAATGCACTGGCACAGGCTGCCCAGAGTGGTGTTAGAGTCAGCATCCTTGGAGATGTTAAAAACTCTGGAGATGTGACACTGAGGGACGTGGATAGTGGGCATGGTGGGCATGGGTTGGGGTTGGACTTAGTGATCTTAGAAGTCTTTTCCAACCTTAATGACTCTATGACTGTATGAAGAGCTTCTGTGCGGAATTCAGACCACCAGTCACATGCTTAACGGTGTTACCAGGATGTGCTAGCTGGGAAGCAACAAAAATAGCTGTGTAGCTGAGACACAACAGAGCTCAGGATGACTGTTATGGGTCAGCCTGGGACACACTGAGGAGACCACAACAGTTGAGGGACCACAGCCTGTCCCAAGCACATCCCTCACTGGAGCACTCCATGGAGCACACCACCGTCCAGTCCAAACACTTCAAGCTCTTATTTTTCTGCTCATGCATCTGCACCTGGGTGGTACCCAGGAAAGCTGTGAACCAGCTATGGGTGCAGAGTATGAGGAGAGGATTTAACACCATCATTAGCACCCTCTGCATGCTCTGTAGATCCGGAGCTGTTCTACAGCAATTCTTTAACTCTCTTTGGAGGAAGCTACTGTCTTTTTGCATTTCTAGCCTCCAAAATACTCGAAAATTTTGAGCATGTTCAGCAATTCTCAGCAGTATTAAGTTTGAAACCTCACGCTTCCCTTTCACTTGTGATATAGGTTTATTTAGCAAAAACATTCTGCTGAATGAGGCTTGTATATAAAAAGATGCCTGTGGTCTGATTTTGGTGAAGATTACCATGTTCTTCCCCTTTCCTTGTCTCCTGGAATAAGAATAAAAGAGGATAGGAGAGCCAAAATGTATTTAAAGCTGCACTTGCAATTTACAAAATAATAATAATCGTTAAAAAGTGTTCTTATTCACTGTTCAGGTACAGATTTATGGCTTAAACCTGGGAGATGCTCAGCTCTCCTTTGAAAAGCATAATATAGTTTTCCTTTCCCGTGTACCAGAAGCCACTGGGAGAAATGAAAATTGAAATAAATTCCAGGATACAGAGCAGATATAAAGATCTTCCACAAGGGAAAAGAAGACAGGACATTTGGTGGAACCAGTTCACATGCAATAAAATGAAGAAAAGTGTTGTGATCTTGGTCGTAATCCTGGTAAGTACTTGGCCAAGGCACCAAAACTCCTTTGCATTCTTGGGGAATTCTCCCTCACTGAAAGTCAGGGTGAGGAGGCTGTCCTGTTTGGACTAATGGAAGGACTAGAGAAAGGAAAAGAAAAACCTGCCCGTCTGTATTAAGGAATGTTACAGACCCTGCTGAACCATCCACCAGCACCTGACCATCATGGCGGGGCTGGTGTGCTCTTGGGCTGGAGAAGAAAGGGGCTATGGGGACTGGGGAAACATGGGCAGCCAAGGACAAGGAGGACCAGAGGGTGCTCGGATTGATTACCCTCTGAGATACCAAAGGTCTCAAAGAGAAATGGTAGCTACTACATGGGTACTACTAGAGAGGTTTAACCACTGTGCTGCACAGCTCACAGCTGCAACCCCATGTGTGCTTCCCTTCAGCCTTGGGATCCCTGCCAGGCATGAGATGATGAGGAAAGCAGGGAGAGAACTCAGTGCTCATCTCCATCAGGACCATGATGACAAATGGCTCCTTCTTGATAGGAGCCCTTTGGCCCCTCTTGGCAGGCTGGATTTGCACTGCAGGAAGAGTCAGCAAGTGATGCTCCGATCTCTGGATCTCAGCGAGATGGCAGCTCTGCATCCCCCCTGCCCACATCAGGCTATGACGGTTGGCATGTTGCTAAGCTCTGGAAAAGAGGGCACACAGTAAGCTATTGAAATACTGAAATACCGAGACAGCTTGGCCCTAATGCTTGCAAACAAGGTTGGGCCATTTTGTCTGCTTCTTTGTTTCAGAAACCTGGAGCATGGAAGCATCTCAGAGGTGCCAGAGATGTGGTGGATGCCCTGCCCCTGAAGACTTTCAAGGTGAGGCTGGATCAGGCTCTGGGCAACCTGATCTAGCTGTGCATGTCCCTGTTCATTGCAGGGGAGTTGGACTAGATCACCTTTAAAGGTCCCTTCCAACTCTAAGGACTCCATGATCTCCAAAGCAAATTATTAATGCATTTTATAGAGTATAGCATCTAATTTATACTGGATGTTTGCAGACAGAGATAAGATGCATCTTGAACTCCTTTCTCGGTGTCTAAATTCATCTCTTAAACACCTCAAGCTCCAGCCCTGACCAGGCTGGTGGTCCCACCGGGCTCAGTCCTGTCTGAGCACCATCACCCACCCATCGGTTATGCTCCACGGAAACCTTCCCAAGCAGAATCCAACTCCAGCCCCTCCTCAGCCACTCACCTGTCCTGAACTTGTTGTAGGTGCCAGTCTCCAGCATCGGGTCACCTTCATGGGCACAGCAGGAGAAGCTCCGCTCTCGCCACCTGCAAAGGGCGAAGTGCCTGGGTCAGCTCTCTGTAGCCTTGGTCACATTATTCTCCTTTGTTAGGACTGGAACTGCCCAGTTATTTGGGGATTTGCTCAGGTCTTTAGTGAGAAGGGAGCCTGGTGTGTGCCTGTGATGCTGAAGTATCCACACTTCACATGAGTAATAGCATTTTGAGGGCAACTTTGTGACTAAGCCCTGTTTTCTAGGAAAGATTTAAGGGATTACAGTCCTTATTTTGCAGCCACTGGTTCCTAAGCAGACAAAGACATTTAAAATTTGTGAGTTCAGTGGACTCATGAGCCTGATCAACCAGATCACAGAGGCCCCCCAGGCACAGCTGATGGCCCCGTGCTCCCAGAAGCACTGAGAAAGCCCTTCCTGCAATGGCAGCCCCAAAGAGCCTTCTGGATGGATTGCAAGGTCCTGGGAAATGCAAAGACAGCATGGAGAAGCACATGAAAGGGAGCCTGGAGGAGATGGGGAGGGGAAGATTTAGAGAAGGCAATAATGTATTGCATGGGTGTGGTCATTTCAAGCCATTTGCTGCAACCTGCAGCCTTGGAAGCAAAGTGGAAGATGCTATAGCAAGACTTGGGCCAGGACTGCAGAAAGCAGAGCAGGGTGAGTGGTTTCTGATCCAAACATGGTGCATCCAGCACCCCGATCCAACTTTCCCCAATAATCAAACATAGATAAAGGCATGAGCAGCACAAAAGCAAAGAAAACAGTGCTGCACACACTCAGGTGTTCTCAGCTGGGGGGATGGATTTCCTCATTGACTTTGACATGTGTAGACAGAGAGACATGGGGGGCATGAATATTAACAATGAGAGCTTTCCACCTAATGTCTAAAGTCCTAGTATCTAAAACCCTAATCTAAATAGTAAGAATAGAAGAATCAATTCATTTTCCAGTCCATCAGCTTTGATAATTTATTTCTGTTGCTAGTCTAAACCCACCACATCTATATTGAATCCTTCAGGTAGATGAAGCCCGAGTTGTCAAAAGGAAAGAAAAACAGGAAAGCAAGCAGGAGATGTTTATGGAGATTTTTCAGGGCTTTGTTTGTTTGTTTGTTTGTTTGTTTGTTTAATAATTCTTAAAGAAGAGCAGTTTTAACCCTTCAGGACACCATAAGCATCCCTCCATTCCTCTGCCAAGGGCAACAAATCAGGTTAGAATGTGGTAGAGCCAAGAGTTGGACACAGTGATCCTCATGGGTCCCTTCCAACTTGGGATATTCTGTAATTCTGTGAATTCATTAGTTACCAGTGCAGAGCAAAGATGAGTGAGATGAGAAGCAGTGAGGTCAGGTCTGTCAGGATCCACATGATGTTGTACTGCCATGGTGTCTGGAAGAAAACAAGAGAGGATATGTCCAACATTAATACTGAAGCATGCAAAAAAGCTGCTCAAGCTCCTTCTTGCCGCTTGGCCATGGCAATTCAGCTTCCTGGTGTCATGTGAAGTGATATCCTTCAGGTGTTTAAAGCATTTGGAAGCATTTGGAAGTGGTCACCTGCCACTGGGTGCAAGTGCCAAGCCATCATCCTGTGTAAAAACCGATCCAATGGGAGTCCAAGGAGACTGGGTTGCATTGCAGTGAATACAGCAGGGGCTCCTTGTTTGTCCCTACAACATTAATATCAATTGACGGCATCTGTTCCCCCCCCACAAAACTGTCCTTGAGTGAATACCACTGGGGGGCTGGGATTTAGTTTTCTGGATGAGAGATGGGAGCATTTTAAAATCCACTTCAAGAGTGTGAAACTAGTTATTCCAAGTGGTATGATACAGGGACTCTGGTGAGAACATGGCACTCCTCAGCCCTACAGATCGTCCAAGGCAGAGTAGAGGATGGAAAAGCAACATGAAAATCTCCTCCCAGAAAGAAGGGGTTACCCCTATGCTTTTTTCCCTTTGGCCTGTGGCATCTGACCAAGTTTGAAAAGGAAAGTAGGAGTTCCTGGTCATTAGGAACTCTTGACTGCAGTAAGGTTCTTTAGAATCCCAGAAATTGAAATTGTCATGCAATAACCAACGTGTGCCCTCAAAGCCCCCTTCCTTTGTCTTTATACAAGTCTCACTAGGACTCGCTTTCCTTCATTTCTGACACAGACACCAAGTCCTACCAACCAGAGTGCTTTTCTAAGGGCCACAAAAAAAACAGGAGTTGGGAATGATGGTAGCTGCAGTGGTTCAAAAGAACCAGACTTATGTCCATGAATGAATTGGCCCTTGGTCTCTAAAGGTAATCATGAACATCCTACCCTTGTTTTGTACCTCAGGAACAAGGGGAGGACTACTGCTTACCATGAGGAAGAGTGGCTGGCTGAGGTTCTTCAGCGTGTGGACAGCATTCGTGGTCACAGAGTGAGCCCCAGAACACCAGGCCAGGGAGAAGAGCCAGGGCTCATTGATCACATAGAAATTGGTGGTGATGTTTGCCTCGGCGTATTTCCTTTAAAAGACCAAGAGGCAATTGCCTTCATTAAGAAAAGCAAGGAGGTTAGTACTTCCTTTGGGCTGAATCAAGGAGAAATGGCAAATCTGTATAGGAAATATTTGCTTTAGGACCTAAGTAAGGAATAAACAGGAAGCCCAACCAGCCAATTTGATAACAGTTAACTAATACAGAGTATCTGGTCTGCTGCAGGCAAATGTAATTTATGTCTAAAAGAGTAAAACTTTGTTTATCCCTCTGGCATATGAATCAGAAATAACGGATATAGAATGGCTTGGGTTGGAAGGGACCTTAAAGACCATTCAGTTCCAACCCCCTACCATGGACAGGGACTCATCCCATAGACTGGGTTGTCCAAAGCCCCATCCAACCTGGCCTTGAACACTTCCAGGGATGGGGATTTTAAATTCTGCTGTTTCCTAGGCTTTTAAATTCTGGGGAATATATCATTAAGAAAACACGAATTTTATTAATATCAAAAGGGTCCTAATTTTTTAAAAAAATATTTTTAATTAGATGTCAATATTTTTATAAATAGGACAAAAAGTCCTATTTACAAAAGGAGAGTTGGACAAGTCAGATATTTAGTGTGGGCTTTTAAGGCTTTTTTTTTTTTTTTTTTGTCTTTTTTTTTTTTAATGGAATAGAAGAGAATGGAGACTTCTGCAATAAATGTGCAGCCTTCCATTGCACAAAATGCACTGCTAGTATGTCACAAGCAGCAGAGCACTGGTAGCTATGGTGACAAGAAATTAAGGCTCCAAAACACCATCTGTGAAAGGGTGATGGTTTCTGACCACAGCATCATGCATTCACACAGATGTTTGTGGAGGCCATAGGAGGTTGAATAGTTGTCTGTTCTCCATGGTTCAGTGTTAGAGATGCTGGGGACGGCCTGTGTAAAAGGACAAGAAATCAGGAGATACTTTGTTCTACCCAGAAGATCCCCAGATCCTTGGAGGTGTTCAAGAAACATGTAGATGAGGTATTTAGGGACATGCTTTAGTGGGCAATATTGGTGATTGGGGGACAGCTGGACTAGATAATCTTAGAGGTCTTTTCCAACCTTAATGATCCTATGATTCTATGATTTTATGACTTTGGTTGATTAAATATGGATTTGGACTTGGGTAGGAAGGGGACTGGGGCTCAGTTATGCCACCTCTTGGCCATAATCAGGGTCAGCAGTGGGAGTGAGTGAAAGCCCTTAACCTCCAAAATGCAATAAGGGTGGCCTTGGCTTACTCCCAAGGAATACTTTCTAAAATGCTATCGATCCCAGAGTTGGTCACTGGAGGGAGACATTGCCACACATACGAAGCAAACGTTCTCCAGTCAGCACGCAGGCTGCCCTTGGGGCTGACTCTGCAACCTACCGAATATCTTCACTGGACATTTCAGTGTAGGCCAGGTTGAGTTTGACAATATTGTCCATCAACAGGTCTTCAACCGGGGCCTTACTGCCCATGGTCTGCTGGAAGCCAGGAGCAACAGATTGAACAAAGGACCTCATGTCATCCTCCAGCCACAGGACCTGCAAACAAGAGTATCTTGTGAATTCACAGTGAACTAACTAGTAATTGCCATGCTCTTCACTCAAATATGGTAAAGATAAGGTCTTGAAAGGCTTAGCCCAGCCTGTCAAATTACATATTTCTTGCAATGATCAAAGAACATTTATTTGCCGGGTTTAAACTTGCTTCTTAACAAAAGTCATTTTCATCAAGAAATTGGTCTTCAGTGTTCCTTCTTATCAACTGGAAATCACTGAACATTTCCCATTGCCCTAACAAAAGTTGCAGTGTTTGAAATGAATGAAAAAGCAGCTTTGTTAAATGGGAAAGGCAACTGAAAGTATTCTCTGATCCCTTTTTTCCAGCATGGGAGCAGACACGGATCAGCTTAACTCTCTGGAAATCAGTGGACACATAGGCTGGTCCACGTGGATTCAGCATGTATCCTAAGCAAAGTGTTGCCTGGGAAAGGAGGAAGGCAATGAATGCTCCCAGTTTCTTTCATTTAAATTTAATTTAAAGGAGCTTCTATGCAATATATAATATAAGTATGGGTGGCAGAGAGTTGGCCGTCAGTTATCACAGTAATGAAAGAACTCGGTGTTGACCCCAGTGTCCCAATCTGGTGAGCAATAGAATGGGATATGAAGACTGGCCACCCTACCAGGTGGGGTCTGATCCCCGACTCGTTGAGGATGACTTCCAGGGTTCTGTTGATCCATGAATTCCTGTAAGGATGTTTCTCTGGAGGACGGTAGAGATCAAATATCACAAGTTTATTCTGACTGTCTGCGAGGCGTAAGAAATTACTTAGCTTGTAAATTGACTGATTCATTGCCTGGTTTTGATCTGCCCTTGACAGGGAGCCCATGCATGAAAAAGGTTTGTCCTAGAAACAAGCAGATACAAAAAGGAAATCAATCAGCCCACTGCATCTGGGATTCTGCTGCATGCAAACAAGTCACAGCTCTGCAGAGGAAAAAGTTTGTCATCAGCCCTCAGCAGGGCAGGATATTCGATGATTCTAAGTAGCTGTCATCTTCTTTCTCCAGCATGGCAGTTCTTCTGCTGCCGTGGTAAAAAGCCACACAAAAAAAAAAAAAAAAAAAAAAAAAAAAAAGCCAAATATAACAAGTCCCCAGAGCCTAAAAGCCAACTGTACAAAACAAGAAGACCCAATAGCTTAAGGATCTCTACTGAATTTGTTCTGGCTCAACCAGAAATTTCCCTCCTAATATTCATGCTAATAAGTAGTAGCCAGCTGATTTCTCTTCTACAGATTGTTCTTTATGGTGCTTACCTTTAGGAACCATGCTCCAGCATTCAACTCTTTCAGGGCATCCCAGGAGAACAACGCTGCACTCTGAGCAGTATCATTGGGATAGACCTCTTTGATGTTGGTTGTCCTGCTCAAGGTGCTGTCATGCATGAGAAAAGGAACACCGTCATAGCTGTTGGAAAGCAAGAATTCAAGTCACTTGGGGTGCAGTTCACTTAGGGCACAAGCAGTGTCATGCTAGGCGAGAACAAGTACGTGGGCCACCACAAACACAGCTGTGTGACCTCCCTCGGTACAGACAGTAAGACAGAAAAGAAGTATGACACTCAGAACACCAACCAATACTGCTGGCTGACCCTGGGGACTTGGTTTCCTCAGGGACAGAGTAGAGATGGTGCATTTATGCCTGCCAGCCCCTAAAAAGGTGGATACAATATGATGTGAAAGGCACATTTTGCAGATGTCAGAGTGTTCTGGTGTTTTCCAGGACAGATAAAACCCTCACAGAGGTCTGTAAGCCAGACTAGGGTAGAAACTGCCTTCATATGCTGCAAAATGTTTAAAATAGAGTATAGAGATGATCATAGAATCATAGAAACATGGAATCATAGAATGACTTGGGTAGGAAGGGACCTCAAGGATCATCAACTCCCCAGCCACAGGCAGGGCCACAAATCTCCCCATTTAATACCAGGCCAGGCTGCCCAGGGCCCCATCCAACCTGGCCTTGAGCAGCTCTAGGGATGGACGGGGCATCCACAGCCTCTCTGGGCAGCCTGTAATAGTGATGAGGTAATATGTTAACCGTGGCCATGATGGCAATGTGTTGATGGTTGGACTAGATGATCTTAGTGGTCTTTTCCAACCTTAATGATTCTATAATTCTATTTTTTAATCATTAGCTACAACTTACTGACTTGCCCAAGAGTGACCATGCCCCACAGTCTCTGTCATCATATGTCAGCTGAGGGACCCTATCAGTAAAACAACATTGCCTGGAACTACGCAGCTCTAAATGCTCTTAGAAGAAGCATGAGCTTTGTGAGCTGTAATGTTGTCCGCTTACCTAATGGTGACATCTGTTTCAAGACCATCTGCACCATGTTCAATTGTCTTCTGAAATGACATCTCAGTGTTTTCTGGGGCCAGCTGAGGAAAGAAATGGCCCGTAAGTAAAATGGTTTTAGATACACTCTGGAGAACTCTTCAAATACATTCTGTCTCCTTGTAACTTTTCTGTTTTCTATTACGGAATCACCATTTTCTTGATAAAGTCTCCTGTTTCCTCGACTTTGTCCCTCAAGAGCAGTGCTGTCCATGTTAGCAGAACCACAGAGAGTGATAGCAGAGAGTGATCTCTTTGGCATGCAATTCCAAACTGAAATATCTCCCCTCCCACCTTCCACTGATTTCTTAAGGGGAAAAAAAAAAAAAAAAAAAGAAGGAGAAGAAGAAGATGATGACAAAGGTAGCAATACAGAAGATGAAGAGATGTATAACAACTTCTCCACACCTACCATTGGTGCTCCCCGGTGTCCGATGAGGGCTGGCTTTGGTCCAAGTGTCCCCACCTCTCTGATGCAAGGAGAGTACATCCCCAGAGGTATCAAGAAAAGAAAGAGAAGGATAGCCAGGTATGGACCAACAATTATCACCTGAACAACTGAAAGAATTCGAAGGAGGAAGGCTAGAGTTAATCCATTTGGTAACATATGGGTTCACCTCGCAGCTTGACTTAATACAGCCCTCCAGCTAAGTAACTGTTGGGCTTTATCCCAACCCTTTTAATCTCTCTTCTTTCCCCACATTTTCACCATCTCTCCAAACAATGAAATCCAGGAGAACAAGCTGGTCAAAGAAAGTTTTGGGCTGTCTAGGTTAGGACTGATGTTTTGTGCTGCAATTACATCACACTCTGCCTTCAGGCAAAACACAGCCTTAAATTTCCCCTATTTCACTGGCTTCTCCTAAGATTCTCTAGTCTGGATTGATTCCCTGACAAATGAAGCTGAGCACAGCAAGCAAAGGTCAGGCATTGCTTGCTTTCCCCTTCAAGTGATTGGCCAAATTTACATGCATGCCTTAGAACACGGGGATTTCTGCTTAGCCCTTTATCCTCAAGGCTGGTAGCTACCTAGATAGAGGCCAAAACCCTGCAAGTCGGTATGCAAATCATGGAATCATAAAATCATGAAGGTTGGAAGAGACCACTAAGATCACTAATTCCAATTGTCAGCCCATCACCACCATGCCCACCTAAGTGTCCACCTTTTTCTCAGCAATGTATATGGACAGACAGACAGGACGGTGCATTACTCAAGTTCAAGCCCTACAAATTTCCCTGAAATACTTGAAAACTAAAAGTCAACTCCAACTGGAGTGTGGATATGGGAGTAAAGGCTCCTTCACATTTGTTTTCCCTCACTGACATGCATCTTCTGTCATACAGGGAGCAGGAAGCAGAGTTACTATACCTTTCTTATCTGCTCTGATGGCATGCAGAGCCATGGGCCAGGAGAGGAAGACCATGATGGTTATTGCTCCTACGTGGAGATAGGGGGCTGTGATCTGGCAAGGAGAGAAAAGGATTTTATATAAAGGGTCGAGTGCAGATACAGGTGGAAAAAAGCCCCAACACGACTGTACCTTCCCACATGGTTCCTCTTCTCTCCCACTCCTAGCTTGAATCCACAAATCACCCCAAAATTCAGGGAAGAAAGGTATGCCCACATCCAGGCTGGTGCCCCAGAGTGCTCCTCACTTCACTGTGCATCTCTCCTGTCTTCTATTCAGCTGAAAGGTACAGGGCTGTCCTTGTCCACGAGGGCTTGGCAGGCAGTCACCTTCACCACCATGCCATAATTCATTAACACCTCCCAGAGAGCAGCCATTTTAATGCAGTCTAATTCAACCTAATCCTACCCAGGTAACAGCCATCTCCAATGCAACTAAGTCTTTGAAATAATGGCAACAAACCTGAGCTTCCTAAGCCTTTCCTATTGCTCTGCCCATGCCTGATTCTGTAAGAATAAAGGCTGAAGAAAGTCATTGAGAGATTTTTTGTGTGTGTGTGATGCTGTCTGCTCTGGACACTTGATACTTCCTTCAGTGAGAAGCAGGATTCAGTTGTGTAAACAAAGGAGTCATCTGAGACTTCCAGGATATCTGAGATAGTAACACAGGGCTAAAGGACGTGACACAGGATCTAGAAGAGATGCGTGTCCCTTGGGAACAGCAACAGGAGGCCAAATGAAGCATCTCAAAGGGCCTGAGCACCCAAAATAAACAATACCTGTGGGGAACCCCACGGTCCCCTTCTCCTCCTCCCCTGAAGCCTGTGCAGAGGAGAAGCTAACATTTTCTGATTACCTTTGCTACTACCTTAACCTAGGGTTACCAAATTGTAGAGTTCCCCAAGGACAGTGAGAAACTGAAATAAACCTGGGGCTACCAGCTGTTCCTCTTGCAGTCCCTTTGCATTGCTGTCCTAATGTTCACAGATGAAAAGTGAAGTGGGAGAGAGGTGATACATCTGAGTAATATCGTCAAGGTAGCTCTGTAGTCAAATGCTACAACTTCCTCCCTCCTGGCACATGTGGGGACCCAGATGCTACGACACTAAGCAGCAGTGGAGCAGATCTTGCCTCCACCTTCAGATCTGCTGAGAGTTGTGACCGTGCACTCTGACCTCCTGCATCCCACAGGTTGTCCCACCTTGCACAATTATTCCCCACCTACTCCCTAAGAACCCCAATGCTTTGTCCTCAGCAGATGAAGCTCTTCTGATACACTATGACTTCCCAAAACATGTTATATAAAACATGTTATATAAAACAGATAGCTCAAAAACAGACTTCTGGTCTTAGCTTCCTTTCTTCCAGTAGGAAATATTAACTTATTAACTCATAATAAAGGTTTGTGCAAACCTGAAGAGACTGAGAGGCAAACCCCTGTGAAAAACATTCACCATATGGAATTTTCTATTGATTACCAAAAAATACTTCTTGAAATTAGTTGTTTTGTTTTGTTTCATTTTGTCTTCAACAGTATCCAAGTCCCTCTTACCTGGAATGACAGGCGGACTGTTTTCCATTGATCTCCCCAGAGTACAGACAATATGAAGATGGCTGTGATAGAAAAACCCAGGACAAGAAAAGTCCCAATCTAGGGAGACAAAGAGAACATGAATATGCTTGAGTATTTCTGCATGGGTCATACCTTTCATTTGCCTGCCAGACTTATCGAAGCAGTTCAGGCTCAATAAATTTGGGATGCATGAGCTGGAGTACATCAGTTGGGAAACATCTGGTGGGACTAAAACCAAACTGATAGTGCTATAAATTGGATTTTCTCTATGTCATGACTGATTTTAAGAATTTGGTACCTAACCTGAGTCAGCCCTCAAGATTCCCTCTAAAATAAATACAGAAAGAGGGGAATTTCCAGAGGTGGCCTCTTTCCACTAGCTTTGTAATGACAGACATCTCTCTGTGAGCTGGTGTATATGGATCCTAGATGATCCAACACTAAATCCTTTACCTGTAGCTGGCTGAACTAAGAAGTGATGAATTGAACCCAAAAGACACATTGTCACATTGTTTTTTATGCTGAGTTGCTTTGCAATGGGCTTCTGCAACTGCAAGCACTTCAAAGATGAGTATTCATTTTTTAACTAAGAGGAGTCATTCATTCTGTTCTTTGACTACTTGCCTGGTTCAGTACCAAAGCAGTTATGATTGTATGCTCTTCTTGGCACATCATCTATCTGCTGGGCACTACATGATAGCTGGACCAAGATCCAAACCACACTTCAGGGAGATCCTACACATAATGATCCGTCCCCAGCCTCTTCCACTCAAGGATACCATCCTAATATTTTCCACAGATTGCTCTTTCTAGTTCTTCAGAAAGCCCATTTTCAATAGCAAAATGTTTATTTCCATTACTAAAACGAAAAAGCAGGATCAAGTATCTTCCCATTCAATTATTTATTTCCACTGCATAATTTGTCATCACGTTACATTCTTCCCTAAACTGCGTGGCTAGGGGCTCCTTTTTGAAATGCCTCGCTTAACTTTCAAGAATTTCTTAAGAAAGGTGACTTTTATCCCTGCCCAGGGAGGTGGTGGAGTAACCATCCCTGGAGGTTTTAAAGAAAAAGGCAGATGTCACACTGAATGACATTGTTGGCATGGTGGTGACGGGTCGATGGTTGGACTAGATGATCTCAGTGGTCTTTCCAACCTTAACAATTCTATGATTATGTACAATTTTGTAGCAACAGATTCCCGAGGGTTTGCTTCTGTACCTTCGGAACTCCAGGTGACGTTTCCAGAACTTCTCAAAGACAAAAAGGATGCCTGGGAAAAAGATTTCTGCTCTACAGAGAAAGCAGCTCCTGCCCGCAGAGGCTTATGCTGCGATCCTCAGCAAACTCCTCTTTGTCTTTATGCTACCACATGTGAGCACGTCAAATATAGACATCCTCACCTGAATGAGTCACTGCAGGCTCCTTTTATAGTCAGCAAGGAAAAAAAGGTGGTTTAGGTGTGATTCATCTCATCTTAATTTAGATACCTGTGACCAGCTGGATGATTTACGTCTTCAGACAGTTTGCTTCCCTCATCCAAAGGGAACCTGGGGTGACCAGCTGGAAACATCATTCTCATGGAAATCTAAAGCCTCTTGAAATTAACCACTTCCCTCCCTTCCGTCTCTCCCATAATCTAAGCTATTTTGCATGAAAAGTACTCCACAGGTTTGATGTTTAAAACATGGATTAGGGTTACCAGAAAGCCCTGACTCTACTCACCTTGTGACTCCAGTGCAGGTACAGCTGCTGCCCTTCTGCGAGCAAACACATTGCTAGGACCTGGAAAATCAAGAAGGCATAGTTGGCATCCTGGCATAGGATGATAAAGTGTGTTTAGTGAGGCAGTCCCGGAATGATTTTTGCTTTAGAAAGTCATTTTATGCCTTGCTGCACAACGGTGAGGATGTTAGCAGGACAGCTGTGTGCTGAGAAATGGTTACTGCCACAGTAAATATGCTCCTGAAATGACCAAGCACACGACAAAGCTGCCCCATAGGATCAACATCTTTGCTGAGCTCTTTGGTGCACACACTTTGTGAATATAAACTCTGGCAGAGAGGATACAGCCAGGTCCAGCATCCATGACATGAACCTTGCCTGCTTTTTATGTATCCGTTGTCATTTAGAGGCATATCAATAATAAATAATAATATAATAAATAAAAAATAAGTAACAATACAGAGCAGAGTGCAAAGTAGAGCACATATGGACAGGCACATCTCAGAACACAGACACCTACTACTGGAGATTCAAAACCTCTACTTCGTAGTGGGTTAATTTCTAGTCATCAGCTGCAGCCCTATGGCTGGCATCTTCCTTTTCCTGGTGGGGTACATGGGGAGGGCTCCCTTGAGGCACAGTGCAAACCCCAGTCAGGACAGGGGACAACACACAAGGCCTGGAACACTGAGACGTAAAGGGTGAGGAAAACCAACCCATAGCTTTGCTGGAAACTTTTTTTCTCTGCTCAGATAGCTGAATGGCTGTAGCACTCTCCCCAGCAACTGTAAGGGACAGTTTGGGGAGCAGCATCACCAGATGTTGATGTCACTGATGGAGACGTGGAATGGAGAGCACCATTCCCAGTACTATCCCTTGAGGGACACCGCTGTCACTGATCTCCATCCAAACACTGAGCCACCGACCACCACTCTGGGTACAATCACTCAACCAGTTCCTCGTCCATCGAATAGCTCATCCATCAAATCCACATCTTTCCAATTTAGAGAGAAGGATGTTATGGGGGACTGTGCCAGTGACCTTACTAAATCCAAAGAGATGACATCAGAGGTTCTTCCCTTGTCCACTGACACAGTTACGTCAACATAAAAAGAAGAAAGGTTGGCCAGGCAGGACCTGCCCTTGGTGAAGCCATGTTGGTTATCCCATATCACCTCCTTCTCTTCCATGTGCCTTAGCACAGCTCCCAGGAATATCTGCTCCATGATCTCCCCCAGCATTTAGGCAAGGCTGACAGATCGGTAGATCCCTGGGTAGTTCCCTGGATCTGTTCCGAAATCCAACTACAAAAGAATGTAAGCTCTTCCTGTCCCAGTTACAAATACACTCTTTTTCCAGGATGATGCTGATTTGAAGTGAGATAAGCACAGCAGAGAATACAGATCAGTTTTTAAGTACTTCTTGACATGTTAGACTCCTTTAATTTAATCCTACACCCTGTACATGATGGGTAACTGTGGGAACAGTTTGGAGGGAATTGAATTACTGCTGAAGATCTTAAGCCAGCCCCATCTAAATAATTCACTTCAGAAAAACAAAGAAAAAAGACACTTTCAAAATCCTGTCTTTTCTGCAAGCAGTGTTGTAAAGACTTGATCCAAGTCAAATGTGCATCCACTTATTTCACAGGGTGTGCTCAACCAAAATCTCCCCTGTTATTGCAGTATAACCTTCCAACGAATGATGCAGCACATCCAGGGATGCCATTGGAGGAAGAGCTCACTTTATGAATGGAATCAATGGTTAGTGATCAGTTTTCAAGAAGAATAATCACCAATCAGAGGGTGAAGAAGGAAGTCCTGCAGTTGTACCACTGGCTACTATAGGAGAACACATCTTAATGGGTTGGCGAGAAGATGTGGTGTGGACAAGATCCATCCTTTGTGTGTTCTGGCACAGTCAGCTTGAGCTTTCTTTGTTCTCCATGCACCCCTGAAGCTTAACATCCCAAGCTTCATCCTCAGAAGCTGCCTCAGGATCCATCCAGTGTGTTGCTCCAAAGGGACCAGCTGCCTCTAACAATGTCTCACATGTTTGCAGCAGAAATGGAACTTCCTTGGGCAAAAGGACAACCAACACAAGCAGGCATCCCACCTTCAAACTGTTTCTGTGCATATCCTAATGTCTAATATAAGCTCATGGACATGCTAGTGTTGGTGACTGATATATGTCTGATTATTACTATGAAGTTTAAAGCCCAGGTCCCTCTTGCCAGCCCCATCAGCTCTCTCAGTCTTACATCCAATCTTCTCATCTTTAGTAAGAAGTGTGGAAATGTCTCCTTCCACCAGGGTCAGCACTCCAGCCCATGGCAGGAGGGTTACAGCTACATCCCTTCCAACCCAAACATTTTGTCATTCTATGATCTACCAGCTAACTGGTAACTCAGGCATACTTCCCTAGTGCAAGAGAGTCGGATTCACTGTCATGGGGCTCACATCTCTGTCTTCCTTTTTCTGACAGGGGCACTGCCCACAAAATTATGATGAAAAATGATGGACAGTAGTCACCTCATCCCACCTCTCTGAACTTCAGTGCCAATGGACAGTTTTGAGTCTTTTTTTTTTAGCCTACAAACGCAGAGGCTACAGCATTTCTGAAGCACTTTATACAGTCACACATGACTTTCCCAAACCCTTGGAATGAACACGGTTGAACTACAGAAAGGAAAATAATATCTGTTTGTGTTCAAAAGATTGAACAACAAAAGATTTTTCTTCTCCACTGAACCTGGATTGTCCTGCAGCTAGACCCCTCAGCTTAACCTTTTAGCTTTAATAGGAATGAGAAAATTGTCTTGGGGAGCAGTAACAATTACATTAATTGAAACTGATCGTCTGAAGAAAATTACACTGATGTATGTAGGCAGAAAACGTTTTTGCAGTCACTGCTTTATTGTGCAGTGTTTTGTTCAGCAGCTGGTGGGCTGAAGAATGTTTGCTTCAGTGGTTCCCAATGAGGACATGGAAGCAGCCCTGAAGGTTCTAGTTTGGTGCCATTGTTAAGGCAGAGGGTACAGTGCACAAAGGTAAAATAAAACAAGCCACTACTGGATGCTGTAAATTCTCTCTACTCCAACAAGGCCAGCAGTGTGATCACTTTTTTTGATGTGATGGGCTACTGACAAAGCATCAGTATAAGGAATGAAAGGATATAAGGAAAAAAGTTCTTTACAATTAGGGTAATGAAGAACTGGCACAGGCTGCCCAGAGAGGCAGTGGATGCCCATCAAGGCCAGGATGGATGGGGCTCTGAGCACCTGATGGAGCTGTGTCCTTGTACATTGCAGGAGAGCTGGACTAGATTGTTATAAAGGTCCCTTCCAAATCAAAAGATGAATCTATGATCACAAGGAAACACTGTTTGAGTGAAGACCTCAAGTCCAACAGGTATGGAGATGGTCTCTATCCAGAACTGCTCAGCCAGAACATGAGAACAGCACCCACAACATGAAGAGTATTTAGGTGTAGAAGGGTTTCTTTGTCTTTACGAGTTTTTGGGGCTGGAGGGTTCATCACAGGCTACACTGGGTGATTAAATGCTGTGACAGGGAAGATCATATGGTGATGAAGGCGTGTTTCCAGGCTGAGGCATTCTCTGAAAGAGGTCCTGTTAGAACGAGCATTGGTGAGTCAGACTGCTGCCAGCCTCCTCCACATCCCTATCCCTAGTCATAGAATCATAGTATGACAGAACGGTTTGGATTGGAAGGAATCCTAAAGCCCACCCAATTCCAACCACTGATATTTGCAAATACATCCCAGAGGTCAGGCTGCCCAGGGCTCCATCTAACCTGGCCTTGAGCACCTTCAGGGATGGGGAACCCAGAGCTCTCTGGGCAGCCTGTGTCTGTGCCTCACCACCCTGTGAATGAAGAATTTCTTCTTAATATCTAAGCTAAAACTTAGCACATTTTGAGATAGCAGGAGCATGGATGGCAGTGTTGAGCACTATTCATGCTCCTCTTTTCTTCAGGGTCTATTCCCATTTAGATCACAGCCCTGATGGCATGGGGCCTTGTGTCTCCCAACACCCACTGCTCATCATAGTCTTGTGCTGCATGTCAAATTACATGATTGACATAACGATACAAGCAAGCAGGGCAAGTGCCCTTAGAAATACCTAGTGGTTTGGGGTGAGTGACTTCATGGTGAGGAGGAGGAAATGGAGTCTGACTGCAGGGGCACCTCTAAAATGTTTCTCTTCTTGAACTTGTTTGGTGATAGCCCCCAAACTCCAAGCTTCACCTTCTTGAGGAAGGCAGACCCTGTTAGTCTCATCAGACAGAACCAAGATGCTGGGAGGATCTATCTACACGGTGGGACCAAGACAGAATCAAACCCCATAGGACACCAATTTCTCTCATGTTTACAACTACATTTCTGGCTTTATTTCATCCATTACCTTCCCTGATAGCTTTCAGTCATCACCTCCGTGCTGCCAAGGACGTGAAACTCCTCTAATAAAGTCTGGGCACTCGCTGGTGTTTGGATGCTGACAAAGCACAAACACGAGTTTGGAGTTGATCCAGCCAGGACCAGGGACCGGAACTGGTGATAAAAGCCAGTGGTTTTGTTCAGAGGGGTGAGTCAAAGCCATCCACCCAGCCTGGATACATGACATCCCAAAATGGAAGCAGATGTGAGATCGAGCATGGACTCCAGTTCTTGAAATTGAAGTGATTGCTTTGCCTGGAGCTCTGCATGCATAAGATTGGAACACAGGGATAGATCTATGCTTATCTTGGCTTCTCTTTGAGGAAAACAACAGGAAAAAAGTTTGAGCAGGTAGCAGTGCTGGAAAATGCTTGCCCTTGTTTCCAGAAACCAAAGGAGGCAGCAAATCAGAAGTCCAGAGAAAATTTAAAGAGATTTGGAAAAATGAAGGACTCGGGGACATTACCTCTCTGGGCATACAATTCAGGAGTGCTTTCTCACCATGTCTGTTGTCTCTGCCTGGAGACAAACTCTCCAGCAAGGCAGAGGGAATCATGGCAACTCCAGTGATGATATTTCTCTTCTTCTAGTGAGCACTTCTGTTCAGGGTTAGAGGAATAACCCTGTTCTTACATTACCATCATGATGCAACTCAGATCCCCATACTTCCCTGCTGTCAAAGCAACAAACTTCAGCTCCCACTAAGGAGAGATGGAACGCATTCGCCAAAGGAATTGAAAGAATGCATTGAACCTACAACTATCTCAGAGACCTCTGCACTGAAAATGCTCTTCCATGGTCAGAAATGAGGAGAAAGTACCATAAACGCTCCCTGTGTTCCCAGTCCTCCCCAAGCATCCACTCCCAGTGATGGATGAACTTTGGTCTGACACATCAAAGCCAGCCTTATATTTACTTTGTAGGCCCATAGCTCACTCTTGCAAGGGGCTTTACTCACCAAAAGGAGCGTGATGTACATGAACAGGATTGCGGCCACTATCAGGAGAACCAGAGACCAGAGGAACCAGAAGCCTAGGTTCCCATAGTTATACCTAAAAAGGAATAAAATCTCATAACAGCATTTGTGTTACATTAGCACAGGGGCTGCAGGGAAACAATAGTTGGAGGAGAAGATGTCAGAACACTGGAGGAGCTGCAGAGGCATTTCCCAAGAAGAGAGAGGGACGCTTAACTTCCTACCCAAAGGCTCAATAAGAGTCAATGACATAATTGCACCTTTCCTCCCTCTGATATTAGAGCTATCTGGATGGCACCTAATTTTAGGTGTTAGATTTATCTAACTGTTGCCTACACAGTACAGAAGGAACGGATTTGCATAAAGGCTCGCTGACTATTTCTCTGTTTCAAGCTGGGGGGCAGGCAATTCTGTTTGCTCAGAGATAGCTGGTACAATGCTTCTGCTGCTAGACACTCTTTACTCCTGGCAGTGCTGTTCAATTTCATAGAATCACAGGATCATTTGAGTTGAAGGGACCTCTAAAGGCCACCTGGTCAACTCCCCTGCAGTGAGCAGGGTCACCCACAGCCCCATCAGTGCTCAGAGCCCATCCAGCCTGACTTTGGGTGTCTCCAGGGATGGAGCATCACCACACACTCTGTGCCAGTGACTCATTACCATTGTCATAAAAAAAACTTTCCTCGTACTCTAAATCTCCTCACTTTTAGTTTGAAACCATTCCCCCTTGTCCTATCAATTTGAATGCTGGACACAGGATTTCAAGGAGTCAAATCTTTGGCTCATGACTGAAGTGTCTCACCTGCTTGTGGCATCCCATTAGTATCCAAGTGGAAAAGAAGGAAAACACAGTACTTACCAGTCAAAGTTATTGTAGTCATTTTTTGCTTCACCCCACATGTACAGGAAGACCAGAGAAAAGCAGAAAGCTCCAACAAGCAGTGGGAAAAACACACATTCCCTCTAGAAAGGCAGAAGAAGGACAGTTGGTCAGAGCCCTGTTTGCTCCAATCAGAGAAAACAGATGTTGCTTTTAGACTGTCCTTAAACGCGTGGCTTGATGCTGGACCTCCCTCATATATAACCTCCCTTCAAGTACTGGAAGGCTACAAGGAGATCTCTCCAGACAAAGCCTTCTCTTCTCCAGGCTGAACAAGCCCAGCTCCCTCAGCCTTTCTTCATAGGAGAGATGCTCCAGCCATCTGAGCATATTCATGGCCTCCTCTGGACCCTCTCCAAGAGAGCTGAGGCTGCTCAGCCTATGAAGACACGATGCTCTGAGGGATCTGATCAGTTTGTGTAAGTATCTGAATGGAGGGCCTCCAAAAACATGTCTGTGCTGTGCAATGCAGGAGTGCTGTGACTGGGGCCAGCCGTGCCCCAAATGGACCCATAGGTGACTTCAATCTCAGCCATTCCATGATTCTGCAATATTGACATGGAGGGGGACTTCTTACCTTGCGCCCTGGGAGCGGGGGGATCTCCTCAAAGGAGAGGCAGTGGGCCAGCCCCGAGCTGCCAGAGCTCAGGGAGCATTGGGACAGCACTCTCAGACACGGAGTTTAGATGTTGGATTAAAGCAATGTCTAAGCTGTAAAGATTATTAAGGCATGTCTGATTTGAAAGTCAAATGCTCTCCATGCTCAGAGGGTTCAGACCACCAAGGGGATGTTCAAGAAGCATCTGGCTGAAACTCTCAAACATGTGGCCTGTTTTTTGGGTGATCCCATGTGCAGCCAGGATTTGATGACTCTTATGGGTCCCTTCTAACTTGGTATTTTCTGTGACCTACAGCTCCATCAGGTGCTCAGAGCTCCAGCCAGCCTGACCTTGAGTGCCTCCAGGGATGGGGCACCCACCACCTCTCTCAGTGCTTCACCACCCTTATCATAGAAAACACATTTTTCTTACATCCAATCTAAACCTCCTCTCTCTTAGTTTGAAATTATTTCCCCTTGTCTTTTCACAACAGACTCAGATAAAGGCTCTGCCACCTTCTTTCTTACGGCCCCCATTCATTGGCTCCTCATTTGGTGCCAGGCCGTTCCCTGCTGCCACGTTTGCTCACTGCATGGTGGCGCAGACAAACTGAGCAACACATCAAGATCTCAAAGCCAAAATCCAGAGCACTGATAGACTGGGTAACCTTTGACCTGTGACATCAATCGCTTGTCAGCTTGGGCTGACCTGTCTCAGTATGGAAGTCAATGTCTCTGCTGATTTTGGGCTAATTTACCGTCTTGCAGCAGCATTTCCCAGGCTCGGTCCTTCTGCGCTGGTACCGCTTCCATCTGCAGCTGTAGAACCCAGCCAGGCAGGAGATGAAGGGCTGGTGCTCATATCTCTGCAGCAAGCGCCGACGTACCACCTTCAGCTTCCCAAATTTGATCTTCTTGAGGCTGGTGGAACTGGCCTCCATCTGAATAGCCTTATCTCATCTTCTTCCTGAAATGAGATCCCAAGACTTATGGCACGACTGCGGCTGTCTTCTCCTTTCCTTAGAATTTGAACCACAGAATGGCTTGGATTGGAAGGGACTTGAAGATCATCTAGTTCCAACCCCTGCTTCAGGCAGGGTTGCCAACCATATCAGGCCCCAGGTCAGGCTGCCCAAGGCCCCATCCAACCTGGCTTTCTTATGGGGTGAGCTTTCCATATCAGAATTTTTCCCAAGAGGATGCCGAGACTGCTATGAAAGTATGCTATGGACATCCCACCTAAGCCCCCCCAGCAGTCAGTGGCAAGCAGTGGATGCTGCTGGTTATATCTCCAGCACTCTGCATCACCTCTAAGGGAACCTCTGCCTCCTTTTGACTACGCAGGGTGCTCTGGGAAAGGAAATTGTTAACTGAAGCACTCCATGCAGCTTTCCAAGTCATGTCAGATGAGCCTTAGCCATGGGAACCAGCTCAAAAGCACCATGACCTGTCTGCAACCCCCTACCAGTTTAACTAGCTCAAGCAGGAAAGGGACTAAAGCCCTCCCAGTTCACAGGTCTCTTATCCTGGAAAAACTGCAGCTCTGCACAGACTGATCCCTTATGGAAAAATTATTTCCTGGCTGAAATAGCTTTCCTGGCAGAGTGTTTCATGGCTAGGAAGAATAGCTGTAAATTTGCACACCTGGGAGATCTGTTCACTGTCAGGATTTTAAACAAAGGTTTTGGAGGTAAATTGTGAGTGATGTAGTCACCAGGAGAGCAAATAGCAAAGGGGTTTGTGCCAGAAAAGAGCAATTTGACCAGCAGGACACTATCAGGAACACAAAGAAAGATTTAGAAAAATATACTTGTGTGTTGTCTTACAAAGGAGCACCATCATCCATCACTTCTTTGGAGTATGAAGATGCCCTGAGGTGTATTTCTGTTACTCTAAAGAGTGTTTTGTTGCCCCCAGAAAACCTATAATGAGTTTGCAGTAGCCATAAATAATATGGAAAGACAGGACGCAACTTAACATTGAAACGTTGCACCCCTGTTAGATTTTCCAAATGTCTATCATCAGCTCGGTCGCAAATGAGAAGGGATAGATACTGGGTATTAGGAAAAGTTTCTTCTCTAAAAGAGCAGGCTGCCCTGGGAGGTGTTCAGCAACCCTGGAGATGTGGCACATAGAGACATGGTCAGTGGGAACGGTGGGATGGGTTGGGCTTGGTGATCTTAGAGGTCTTTTCCAACCTTAATGACCCTGTGATTAAATGAGACATAAGAGTTGTCAGTTTGGACCACTGCTAACTGAAGCATGCTCTGAATGTCTTCCTGAGGCAGAGGCCATTCAGGACAGTCAGGGAGAACCCCTACTGTTGGATACGATGGGGTCAAGCCACTCCTAAAAGTTCACTAACATCTTTCTTTGAGGGTCCCTAGACCAGTTTTCCCCATCCACAGCACCTGTTCTTCCCCAGCCCTTGATTCAAGCCTTCATCCTTCTCCTTCAGCAATAGGGATGAAGACACTCCATCAAAACCATCTGTTTTTCTGTCAGAAGACCTTGAGATTTGCTATTGCATTCCTGATGCATGCATGAGGTTCACACATCAATATTTGCCTATGAGTGCATAGGATTTGACAGGAAAACAAATTGCAGGGACCTCGACACAGTGTTCTCTCCGTTCGGTTGGCTGGATGTTAAATCTTTGTGGTAGTCTACCTTTCTCATAAAAACTGCCACGGGATGGAGGTACCACTAGCTCCTTAGACATGCTAATCCCACCTGAACCAGTTTTACCTTTCAAAGGTTTTTTCTACATCTAGCCTCCTGTGTTACAGCTTAATCCCACTACTTCATGACCTATTCGTGCAAGATACAGAGAGCAGGTTAAATTTTTCCTCTGCTATGTATTTCACAACTGTCTGGATGACTGCTGTCTTTATGGAGTTCTTGGAAAGAGTGAGCACAAAATCCCACGTAATGGGAAATATTCAGCAAGGAGCCTTTCACAGAGCTCCAGTCTTTACCACAGTGATCAACCGAAGTGTCATCTTGGTATCATCTCTAGGAATTGGACTCAGTCATCCTTATGGGTCCCTTCCAACTTGGGATATTCTGTGATTCTGTGATCTTGACCAGATACCTCCTTTTAGCATGAGAAGATGTGAGGATGCAAGCTTGGGGATTCCACATTCAGACCTCAGAGCCCTCAGTGTTCAAAGGGTTCATCTTGTCACAGGGCTGCGTCCCCAAATAATGTCCTGGTGGCACCCATCCTTTGCCAGCCTTCAAGAAATAACACTTAGGAAGCTTAAGTTTATGAATCTACACCGTGGAATATGAACCTTTGGAGCTGTTTATAAGGAGCATTCTTTCTCTCCAACAAGGACCATCTAGGAGATACGGCTCACATCCTCCCATGACCCTCCATCTTTGCCTACAGTCTTCCAGTTGTAGCATGGCATTCAGAAGCCATGAGAACATCTCTTCCAAGGTCTGTCTGAATCTGCAATGCCTCAGATCACATCAAACACAAAATCCACAAGGTTCTGATCCTAATAAAGATAATATCCCTGCTTCTGGACCAAGCAACGAGCTAAAGGGCAAACAACATTGCAACATATGGCAGAGTCCGGAAGCCCTCAGTAGGATCTGGAGCAGCTCAGTCATTACTAGCACAGAACAAGAGCAATCACAGCATTTGCATCAAGATTTGAAGCAGTGCTCCTAAAACTCAGAGGCTGTCTCCAACTGTGCTCATCCCCCCAGGCAAAGGTACATGACTGGAGAGGGGTGACTGCAAACCCTAAACCCATTCACTGGGAAAGACAAAGGAGTAAAGAGCAAGCAGGAAAACATACATCAGTAGGAGAGCAAAGTTTAGGGCTTAGTAAGTGAGCTGTGAAAGCTATAACACATGTTTTCCAGCTCTACATGCCCAGGAGACCTCAGGTCTTTCTCTAGCAAACAGACATTGTTTGCTCACTGATAAGGGTCCCCACAACTGCAGGCAGTGGATCAGGACTGCCCTGTTCCCAATGCTCGACAGAGGGTGAGGAAAAGTATGAGAAATCATCCAGGATTGATGGAGGAAGGGAAGAATAAAAATGGGAAACATTCTGCATGACCCAAATGCAAAGGCACTGCAAGAAGAGTTGCTTGGGAGTCAAGAGTACGAGCAAGGAGAGGATCTTTGTCTTTATTTCATATATATATGTATCTTTTCCCCTCCTCCCCTCTCATTTCCCTTTTCCTCTCCCCTCTTCTCCTCTCCCTTCCCTTCCCTTCCCTTCCCTTCCCTTCCCTTCCCTTCCCTTCTTCTCCCCTCCCCTTTTTCCTCTCTGTTCCTTTCCTTCCCCATCTTTCTTTGTCTTTCCTTGTCTTTTCTTGATCTTACTGCGATCTATAAGTGATTTGGAGAGAAAATGAACCTCATGCCAAGGCAGGGACATGCCCCAAGCCTGTGCTGAGCCTTCCCAACACACACAGTCCTTTGCATGAAGGTGCAAATGACAGAAAAGACCCCCCCAGTGCCACTCCCACAACTCTCCAGGGGCATCACATCCTGCCCTCCCACCTGGGAGTCTCCAGCTGCATCACACCAACAGACTGGAAGGAGAAAAAAGAGCCTGCAGGATGCTGCTGTCTGGTCACCATCACCACAAGCTGCACACATCAGCCAGAAGATCTCAGCAAAGAGCATAGCTGAATTTCCATTTCTACCCTAAGGATCTGGATCACAGCCCTAGATTATCGCTTCTTTTACTGCCATCTTCTTCCAGTTTCTTTTCAGAGAATTTAGGAGGCTTTACGTAGGAAAAGAAGAAATTTTGTATAAAACATGACTAGTCATAATCTCCCTGTGATATGGAATATACTCTCTATCCTTTCCTTTCCCTGGCAGGTAATAATTATAATTTATCACTAAGACTTTCAACAGTTTCTACATAAGCCCTAATTATAGCTTCCTTCTGTGTGGGATCCCAGTATGCGTAGCTTAAAATTAGTTTCTCATGGGTTGAATAGCAGCTGGATCGAAGCAGAAGATCGCAGTCTTTAGTGCAAAGAAACGATAGAATCATAGAACCATTAGGGTTGGAAAGACCACTAAGATCTCCTAATCCAACCGCCAACCCATCAGCACAATACCTCTAACCCATGTCATTCAATGTGACATCCACTCTTCTTGAACAGCTCCAGGGACAGTGACTTCACCACTTCCTTGGGCAGCTCGTTCCAATGCCTCACCACTCCTTCTGAGAAGAAATGTTCCCTAATATCCAACCTGAGCTTCCCCTGGTGCTACTTAAATGCCATTACCTCTCATCTTTTTGAAACGATTGGGCTTAGCAGGGGAAGTAACGTGAATCAGAAGTAGTAGGGGATAATGAGGAATAATCGTTCCTCTGGCCTCCAGAAAAACCTTTTTCATTTTTTCGTTCATTTAATGTGTTGTTCTACACTTCCAATGCACAATGGCTGTGGTTTTCAAAGCTACGTGGAGGTTTCCACCTAGGTTAATGCCCTGTAATATGTCACCACAAATTAAATAGACACAAACAATAAAGACTGCTTTAAACTAATTAACCTGCAAATACAGATGAACCTTTGCATCTCCTGGGGTTGCAGAGAATTTTTTGGACTCTATTCTGGAGGGACCGTTGTAGGAAATAACAGTCCAAATCTGAACCACATTACTGCACAAAGCACTTTTTTCTCTACCTATGCATTCCCCCAAAACTGTTCAGTCTCCATATTCCTGCAGAGAACCTCTCTCAACATGTTCTTGTGTTTGGAGCACGTGTGTCCCCCAGTATTCACTCCCTGGGGATGACTCATTGTTCACAATCAGCTGCAGAAACCTCATTTAATCACAATCACCACCATTAGAATTTACAGCTGTTTTGCTCCATCTTCAAAGCACTTTATGGGCTGTGTTAACAAATGCATGCCCAGGAAATTATTGGCCAAACCTCAGAGCATTTGCAGTGGATTTGGTACAAATGCTTTCAGTTTTGTGTGGAAACAAGCAAGGGGAAATCATGTTTGCAAAAGGGTTGTATGGTGTTACAATAGATTTTCCCTTGCCTGCTAGGAGCAAAACAAGGATAAAGCCAGTAGCTTAAAAAATAGAAGAGGAAGAAGAGGAAGAATGTAGAAGAGGAAGAGAAGAGGAAGAGAAGAGGAAGAGAAGAGGAAGAGA
>JAPSGF010000099.1:128670-254979 GCA_035772895.1 Perdix hodgsoniae | reverse complement strand
AGAAGAGGAAGAGAAGAGGAAGAGAAGAGGAAGAGAAGAGGAAGAGAAGAGGAAGAGAAGAGGAAGAGAAGAGGAAGAAAAGAGGAAGAAAAGAGAAAGAAAGAAGGGTTGAAGAAAGACTTTTCACAAATGCCATATCTTCGGCTGGACCCATGCACATTCCTGTCCCCTATTAGATGGAAACTTACCAGAAGTGTGACTTTGGTTCAGCAAAGGTTGACACACTGCCTGAGTCTCTTCTTTTGCAAGGAATGGAGACATGAGACTGGCGCGTACAGGGATGGTTTCAGCTTGGGGAAGCCTCTTTTGTGGGAGAATAGAAGGTAATTCACACCCTAGGGTCTGGGTTTTAATTATTTTTGACTGATAGCTTCCTTATAAAGAGGCCCGCCCTACCTTTGGGAGAGATTCACCCAGATCATCTGGAAATGGGCTTTCCAGGCCTGCCTACCAACCCTCCTTCTAGAAGTAATATTACCCTCTCCCCATCTGCCCTCCAGGGAGTCCCAAATGTCCTTCCAGAAATTTCCATGGCACCTCTCAAGTGAAAGTAGCCACCAAGAGCTATCAGCCCATCTTGGTGGTCTCCAGCCCACACCAGCCTCAGTCCCCACAGCCTGCAGGACAAAGGCACAACCTCTCTATCACCATGGGTTCAGGTAGGGATGAGCAGGAAGGGCACCAGCCCCTGCCATGGAACTCACTGCTCCAAGGAAGGGATGCTCCAGCACCAAGAGGACAAAACCTGTGTCCATCTCAAGGTATTCTCCAAGCCCAAAGCGATAGTAATGACTGTCAATTATATTGATGATAACTGGAGAGGAAATTCTGGCTGAGGACAACAAAGAAGTCTTCAAATCTTACAACAACCACTGACCTGAGCATAGGAGATTTTTTTTACCTTAACTTTTTTTTTTTTCCCCATAGTTTCCCATGCACAAAAATGTGGGTAGGACACAGTTTAGCCATGGAAGGGCATGAAAAGCTATCAGAGCCCCCTCTCTCTCTCTCAAAAAAAAAAAAAATAATAATAATAATAATAATTATGTATATTAAAAAAAAAAAAACCAACACATTGTTATTCCCCTATATGAAATGGCTACATGTATAACGTGCTTTTCAGAACCTGCTTTCCCAGGGTGTTCACACAGCTCCCAGTACAACAAAGCTCTGATCCAGGGGCAGGTCCCACTCATGTAACGCATGCAGCACTACTGCAGAAAAGCCCAATACGAAAACACAACACAGGAAAAACGTGAAGCAGGTGATTTTTTATTTTTCTTCCAAATGGAAAGAATAATTACTTTAGTAGAAGCAGTAATTACTTTATTAATGTTTTCTTGCACCCAAGCAGATGTCATGTAATATGGATCCTAGAGAAGGGTAGATAAGTTATACTGTAGAGAGAGCAAAGTGGGTCTATGAAAGCACAAGGTTAGGTGTAGTACCACGGGGCAGATCCATTCTGCAAACCAGGGGTGTGTGGTAAAGGACTCCACTTGCAACAACCACCGTGATCATGTTCCCAAAAATTCCTTCCAGACTTTTTGAATACACAGCCACAGAAAGCAGAAGGGTTGAGAAATTCCCTTCCAAGCAATCAAAGAGTTGCAAGCAATGCTGGAGTGTGAGTAGATGAGTAAGGACAGAAAGAATTTGATTGCTCCAAGTGAGGAAGTAAATGTGTGTGACGTTAAAGCTTCTATTAATGCTGATTCATTAATAGGATTATCCTGAAGTGCCCTATAAATGTGATAAACCATCAGATTTGGGGTCGGGACCCTAAGGAGGTTGTTATCTGCTAGACCAGAGCTTGGGGTGGGAGTTGAACCTCCCTACATATGAGTCAACCCCACCAGGTGCATAGAGTAAACTTCTCAGGAAATCTGGAGATGCTCAAAGTTACACCTTTGCTTTATACACGGGAAATATGAGGCATGGAGAGCAGCCCAGATGGTCCAGATCAACAACCAAGCAAACAGCAATAGCACAGGATCATTAAATTAGGCATAAAATGCATTACAAATCAGAAGCTGTTTAGACTGAGCGGTAACAAAGACCTTGCACAATTAACAGATTTGTGGCCAGCCCCAAAACACCCCAAAACAGCCAAAACGTGGATCCACCGCACAGAGATCAGTGGAACACAAGAGTTGCTTTGGCCCTGTTGGGTGGGCCACCAGCGGTTCCCCTCCTCTGATTTTGACCCTCAGCTCCTTCATATAACTGATTTATAAGTTTGTGTTACCATAGAATAACAGAATGGTTTGAGTTAGAAAGGGAACTCGAAGCCCACCTAGACCCCCAACCCCCCCATAGGCAGGGACAACTCCCATCAGACCAGGTTGTTCAAAACCCCATCCAACCTGTCCTTGAGCATCCTGCCAAGGATTGGGAAGCCACAGTTTCTCATGGCCATTGTGTTGCTGGCAGTGGTGGCTTTGCTCCATGTCCTGCCCATGCAGGATTCAGCTCTGTCCCATGGAGCACACAGAGCTCAGCCCTGGGCTTTGCCCCAGGTGGCCTTCAGCTTTCTAAGAAGTCTCTCTCCCACCACTAAAACAGCAACCGTGGGATGGCAAAAAAAGCACTCCCATAGCTCAAACGCAGCCAAGTGCTTGGGGAAAGGAGGAGGAACGAACCCTTTGGAAGAAAATTCTTTTTCTAAAAAAAAGGAGCTCAGAAAGGAGGGAAACATTTCTTTGAAGATAAATCCCACTTTGTGCAGTTCAGCATGTCCTGGCTCGGCTCCCTCCCTGCTCCTGTGAATTCCTGAGCTGCTCTTTGTGCTGTGCTGCTGAGGGATGACGATAAGATTGGGACACAGCATGAGGGACCCCCTGCTTCCCCCCAGCTCCGGCCCCACTGAGGGCAGCACGTTGCCGCCAGCACCATCTCCAAGGGAAGACTTTGTCTGCCGGCCAAAAGGGAGGAAGAAAAGAGGTCTGCAGATCACATACCTCTGTCGGCAGCTCTGCAGAGTGCTATTCAGCCTGGACAAAGGATGGGGCCCCTGGACGGTCATTTTTCCAAAACCCCCAGTACCAGCCCTCCCCAGGCTGCTGGAGTTAATAGGCTTGGAGCAAAACACCCCTGCAAGGAAGGGATGTTTTCCACGAGCTTTCTCTTTTACAGCATCTCTATGCATCAGGGCTGGTCCATTCTTATGCCGCACAAATGCAGTTCTTCTGTTTCCAGAGCAAAACTCTTTCTAGCTCATTAAACGCTACTGCACCTTTGTATCTCAGTAAAGTTCTGAATGAACTTTGGAGTGAAAGGATTGTCTGACACTCAAGATCCATGTTCTAGTTCCCCGTCAGCTTGCCCAGAGAGGTGATGGGTGCCCCATCCCTGCACTCAAAGTCAGGCTGGATGGGCTCTGAGCACCTGATGGAGCTGTGGGTGTCCCTGTTCATTGAGTGCTATAGAATGAATCCAACCCAAGATGAAAGCACTTTCATCACTCAGACTCAACAAGACAATCCCAGCACACCTTAAAGGGCCGTCTGCACCCTGGGCTACATGAGTTGTCTCTATATAGCCATGGCACTCGGGCACCAAAGGGCAGCGCTACAGAGAAGACCACCCCATAGAAAAGCTCAGAGTAGTCAGATATCAGCTGACGAGATAAGGAAAGTGTTTCCCAGGATCTGGGAGAGCCAGGCACTACCAGGCACATGATGGACTTTCACCCTGTGGTAGAGCCTCATATTCACAGAATGGCCAAAAAAACATATCCCTGCAAACAACATTCACAATAACCCAAGAGGAGGATGGGATAGGTGCAGCCTGATAGCAGCAGAGGGAAGGAAGAAGTCACAGGGGTGAAACACTGAAGTGGGGGTTGGATAATTTGAGGGAAGGAAAAGCAAAACGGTTTGGTGCCATTCACCGACGTTACTTGCACAAACTGGGTTTCGCCCAACTAGAAAGTGTTAAAAACTTTTCAGGGAAACGGAGCACTCAGGAGAGAGCCTAGTGACCCCACAGAACCTTTCTGACTGCCTTAAGGCATGAATCAATTAAAGCAATCATGGAGCAAAGGTTAATCAGTAGCAAGTACATCTTAAGAAATAGGCAGTCGTTTAAAAAGCAATTCTCTTGCCAATTCTGCCGACTCCATCCCGCTCCCCCCTCTCCTTTTTAAAGTGCCTTTTATTTCTCAAACTCTGGAGGCTTTCCAAAACAAGTCCAGGATTAGGAGCAGGAAGGGACCAGCCAGCATCGTGCTCCAATCCTGACTCAAAACATTTCTACGCAAGCAATGAGACTCAATCGATGAGAATCTGAAGGACAAGGTTCCTCATCTCTCTTCCCACAGCATCATATGTACTACCTAGACCAAAGCACCAGAGAGGATGGGAGCTGGGAGGATGGAGTATCCATCCAGACCCTTAGAGCTGGTCCTCATCATGCTTAACACAGCATCTGTGGACATCATAAAGGCCTAAAGGGCAGGAGAGAAGGACTGGTATGAGGCCAGGATCTGGGTAGGATAAGGTCATAGAATCATAGAATCATGAAGGTTGGAATGGCTGATAAGATCATCTAGTCCAGCCATCAACTGCTGACTGTGACTGCTCTAGATCGTGTCACTCATTGTGACATCCATGCTCTTCTTGAAAACCTCCAGGAATGATGACTGTTCAGCCCTCTAAGGACTCTCCTTCCCACTTTTTTTTTCTTGGAGGGTACAAAGAAAGGATGAAACGCCACAGATGCCAGTGTTCTGCTAGTGAGGAGTTGCAGGGAACAAGGACCAAGACCACCCTCCCTACATGAGGGATGTCACCAAATAATAAAACCCTCAGCCATCAAAAAGCCAGCAGATGAAGGATGAGGTGAGAATGAGATGCTGAAGGGATGAGCACCTGCAGGCAGTCTCCTCTGCTCCCTTCTGTGAGGTGTCCAAAGCTGGAGCAGTGGCTGCAACGTGGAGCCAAGCCCAAGCCCAGGCTGGTGCAAAAGCATAGAATCATAGAACTATAGAATAGTGTGAGTTGGAAGGAACATCAAAGATCATCTATTTCCAACCCCCTGCCACGGACATTGTTGCCAAACATTAAATCAGGCTGCCCAGGGCCCCATCCAGCCTGGCCTTAAACACCTCCAAGGATGGGGCATCCCCAAAATGGTCCAGGGTACACCAAAAGTACCATCTCCATGCTATTCTGTCCATGTCACCTCCCTTTCCTTCTTCCTATTGAGACCTGGAGCCCATAGGATCTTGCCAACTTCTTTTCCTATTTACAGATTAGTCCAAACCCCTCATGTCTCCCACGCAAAGCTGCCATGTGGTCGTTTGGCCATGGGGTGGGATTTGCTTCATCTCTCAGCTGATGCCCATTGCCATACCCATTGCCAAACAGCAACAAGTGTTAGCAAATCTTACTGCCAAAGGGCAACAAATCTGGAGAAACCATGCTTTCTGTTACTGTTTTTTTATCACACTAAGCACCCACTTGCACACAGTCCTGCAACAAGCTGCCACTGAGTCTAAAGAGCTGCATTTACATCACCCTAATGGCACATAAAGCCCACAAGACCCCAACCAGTCACTTCCCGAGTTCGCTGCCATGCCACAAGAAAGTCACAGGGCTGCTCGTGGAACCCAGCTTGTTGTTTCTCATCAAAGTTTTCAAAGTACCCTAGAAATCTCATGCATCTTTTAAGCATTTCAATAGCAAAGTTGGAAAGGAAGAGGCTTTGGCTCCTTTTACATCCAGAGGGGTTTTTTTAATTAAAATCCAGCTGGTCCCACAGCACTTTCTGCATTTTCTTTAGTGAAATGTAGCTGAACACTTTGAGCAGCTGTAGGAAATTACCTCCAATCTCTCTTGCCCTTCCACCTGGAGTTTTGTTTCTGAGGATGAATGCAGAGAGACCCCACTGGGAGAGCAGGAATCCCAAAGTAAGGAGAAGGAATCAAGAGATGTACACTATAAGCTGGACCTCCAGCCAACCAGAACCCGCATTATCCAATCCAAACCTGCATTATCCAACTCAAACCCACATTATCCAACACAAACTTGGCTCAGTGCTGGTCCCCAGGTTTACAACAGCTCACCAAGACTCTCCTTCCAGATGTACACCTGCACAGCCAACCCTATGTCAAGACTCCCAGCCTGGGCAATGGGCACCATTGCCCACCCAAGGGACACGAGGGATGCGTCGGACCTCAGTGCCACTGCCCGCTCTCAGCCTCCCTGAATGGGTCGTGATTATTTGCAGCTGTTCCCAGATGTTCCCCTGCCACGGGTTATTTGTTCCCGGGACGACCTCCCCGTTCACACGCCATGAGAAGAGAGAGGCTCCTTTCTCCCGATTCCTATGGAAACAGCCCTTTATCCGAGAGGCATTAGGAATGCTCGCCCGCCGCTTCCCTCCCTCCAGCCCCACGGCCACCCACTGCTCATACCTCATCCCAGCTCCTTTTCCCTCCTCTCCACAGCTCACAGCAAACTCATCTGAGAGAGAAGCTGGGCTGCTCAATGCCATTTCCTCCCCAGAGAGCCACCAGAAACCCCCCAACTTGCAATAATTCCTTTCGCTCCCCCTTTGTTATCGATTCTCCCCATTCTCCAGCTTTTCAGGCTTTGTTTTCCCTACCCATGCAGAAAACAGTTCGGTCGCACCACTGCTGGATGCCAAACAACGCTCCCAAAACTCTGAAGAATTAAAGAAAAGTCATCCAAATCCCCCCGCTGTGATGCTAACTTTCAGGGGCGGGCGGGGATGAGTTGGAGGGATGCATTTCACCAAAGATCATCTTTAGAATGAGGATGCTGGAAGGAACTCACCTCGGCAGGGCGCACGTGGAGGGGTATTCCTGCTCTCTGCCACACTTGGGTGACGGCGTCCTTTGCTCGTGACACTCCTGGTCCCGAATGGTGGCAGGGCTCCGTGACACCCAGCATTAGAGAGGCTGAGGAGCCGTCCCTCCCACGGTAGGAGGGGCCACGTGAGGCTTAATAAATTCAGTCCTGAAGGCTGGGAGAATTCAAATCCCATCACGGGACGTGGGCAGCCGCTCACCACACGCGGCTCTGGGAGAAATTAGGTGAGTCCAGGTTAGGTTCATCCCATGCAGAATGTGAGAGTCTGGTGCTAAAACGCTGCTCCAGCAGAACGGGGTGACTGCAGGATGGGGTTCGAGGAAATATCCCAAATATTTGGGCAAGATGCATCTAGCGCTGATCCTCAGCATCCTCTGGGAGAGCATTTCCTGCATCTGTAAGCCTCAGGCAAAAATCTGCTGCACACCATTTCTGAACAGCTCCAGACACAAACTGTGCTTTTTTTTTGCTTTTTTTTTTCTCTCCCAGTGTTTTTGGGACTTTAATAACTTAATCCTATTAGAGACATAACTTCCTTCGGAGGGGGTGAGGGGCAGATCAGCATAACAAAAGCATTTTGTGCGGTTGAATTTTGTAACTTCCAACTTGCCTTCGCCGTAGGGGAGGCAGCTGTGAAGTTTCTCAGGCTGCACAGCTCACCTTACACACAGCTCCGCTCCTCCTTCTCCTGCATAGCTTCTTCATAGTATCATAGAATCATTAAGGTTGGAAAAGACTGCTAAGATCAAGTCCAACCCCAAGCCATCACCACCATGCCCACTGACCGTGTCCCTTGGTTTACATGTCCCTCTTTGCTGCACAAGAGGCCAAAAACATATCCCCCCAGCCCAGGAGGAATGCCAGAAACACCACCAATGTAGACCTGTCATCCATCATCTCTTACACTGGGGTTTTTCTTGTTGGATGAAGAGATGGATCCAAAGGTCCCTCAACAGCAGACTCAGCAAAGTGCCTTAAAGAGCGGGGAAGGAGCGGGCAGAGATGGCAATCTGGTGTCTTTTAGCCATGTTGTTGCAGAGATAAACTCTCAATTAGAAGATGGGTCACAGAGATAAACAGCCTGATTTGCTCTGAAACCTGATGATGGGTTTCAGAGCAGGCGGAGGGCATTGAACACTTCTACACTGAACACTTCTACACTGAACACTTCCACTGCAAAAGCAGTACTGATAATTCCTAGATAGCACTAGATCCCACAGTACCGTCATTTTCCTTCAGAGTCAGATCAAAGAAGTGAAGGAACCACAAGGTATGCGATGAATGCAGAAGCAGATGGTTTTAGTGCAGGCTGCCTTGGAGCTAAAACTCAGATGGAGTTCATCAAGGAATCATAGACTCATTAAAGCTGGAAAAGACCTCTAAGATCCCCGAGTCCAACCCCAACCCACCCCACTATGCCCACTAACCTCGTCCCTCAGTGTCACCTCCCCACTGTTCTTGAAAGCCTCCAGGGAGGGTGACTCCACCACTCTCTGCACAGCCTGTTCCAATCCATTACCACCCCTTCCAATTAAAAATTTTTTGTAATATCCAACCTGAACCTCCCCTGGTGCAACTTGAGACCATTCCCTCTCCTCCTTTCAAATAAGCTGATTTCCTTCCCGAAAACAACAGCGTGGTTTTGCATCCTGCCCTTCCTTCTGGGGGCAGACTCAAAGCCCTCTGTGCTGCAGTTTGCTCTCTCTTTGGTATCTCCAGCTCAGAGTCCAGCACCTTATCTCAACTAGAAAACCCTTGCCCCACACCCCCACCTGTCCCAGCCCTGCCAGCAGCTGTCACTGCAGCACAGCTGGGTGGTAATTGTGCTCCACGTGATGGACCTCATCCGAACCGGCACCGAAATGGGATCTGTCACCAACAAGCCCAGCCCTGAGGTTTATGAGCCCATAAAGGAAATATTTGCAGGGAACTGGTGTTGTAGAAACCCCACTCAGGGATATCAGCCTTGAACTCAAGGTGACTTGTGCATCTGAAGATAAAACCGTGGAGAATGGCACAAACAGGGAGTGCCGGAGCAGGGATGTCTCCTCCCCCAGGTGCCAGCCAGGACGAAGAGTCCGGGGCTGCATTTGGGTGAGAAATACATAGATTCATGTCCTACCACCTCTGACTTGGAATGTGTGTCCTGTCTGCTGCTCTGTGCTCCATAATGTTGCACATGGAGCAGGAGACCCATGCAGGGAGCAAGATCCCTGCAAGGTGAACCATAGAAACTGTGGCATTTATGACACTGGTGTTTATAGGAGCAGCACAGGAAGAGGGGACTTCAGCCCTTGTATTGTGCAGCCCAGCACAATACCCAGCTGCAGGGAGCACAGCTACAGGCTGTGGTGTGGCCAGGGGAGATTTTACACTGCACCCCAAAACCTCCATCCCACTGCAGCAAACTCTGCCTCTTGCAGTTGCAGCAGCTCTATTTTCCATTCTCTTCCATTGGTCTGGTGCTGCGTGCAGCGTGGACCAGCTGATATGGCATTATATAAAGAGGGTGAGTGCCTGTCCTCTCATTTCTTCTTCCATATTTCATGGCTATCCTTTACACTATGGGATCATGTTGCTCTTTCCCAGCAAAAATGAGGATTGGTGATGAAAGACGTGCAAGCTGAGTTAACCCAAGGAGGGCTCGGAGAAGCAGATGCAAGGAGCAGCGAGGAGAAGCTTGGGGAAATGCCAAATGTTTCCACACCTTAGCAAAGCAGTGTGGGGAATGATGCGGGCACCTCTCTTCTGTATCAGTCCAGCCCCCAGGAGCAGCCTTTGAGCATTTCAGCTCTGTACTGGAGAGAAATCAGTGGATTATCCCCCGCCCAGTGTCCTTTATGGCATGATCCCAGTGCACTCAAGTCCTGGATACTATTGCAGGACAATGGCTTCCATGGCAAGTAGGGTAAATAGCCCCAAAGTTGTGCAGGTAATGGGTTTGGGACGCAAGATGTAGGGTAAGAGATATTTCATGGTTGTTAGGAGAGAATGTTAAGCAGTGCCCCTGTATTGCAAAGGGACTCCCAGGGAACAAGCTCTGCTACAGACCTGTCATTTGGGTCCTGTCCAAGTCGTTTCCAGATCCATTGGGAATCACAGAATCCTGTCCTCAATGGATCACAGGATGGCGTGGGAGAGAGAGGTCTCCCTGGCAGCAAAGCCCACCTCAGCACTAACCCAATGTTCATGTGATGGTTCCTTCCTGGGCAGGTTTGCACTCCTCCAAGCACGGGGACACCAAGGCTGGTATTATAGGATCATTAAGGTTGGAAATGACCTCTAAGATCACCAAATCCAACTCTAACTCATCCCACCATGCCCACATACCACATCCCTCAGAGCCACATCTCCACAGTTCTTGAACACGTCCATGGATGATGACTCCATCACCTCCCCGGGCAGCCTGTGCCACTGCATTGCCACTCTTTCTGAGAATAAACTCTTCCTCATACCCAACCTGACCCATTCCTGGTGCAACTTAAGGCCATCACCCGTCATCCTATCACTGTTACCTGGGAGTAGAGGCCGACCCCATCTCACCACAACCTCCTTTGCAGGAGGTGGCCTTCAGCCTCCAGGAGATGAGTAGGGTAGGGCAGTTCCATTGGAAGGGGACCTTCAAAGATCATCTTGCCCAACCACCTGGCCACTTCAGAGCTAACCAGAAGTCAGCAAACTTTTGAGGTGCATTCACACCTGGTATCCAGGTCACTGATAAAAACGTTGAAAAGTTGGGACTGGAGGACACGGAGTGATGATGGGGGAACTCTGGGACAAGGGGAAATCATTTCAAGGTAACAGAGGGAGATTTGGATTGTATATAAGGAAGCAGTTTTTACAGGAAGGGTAGTGAGGCACTGGCACAGGCTGCCCAGAGAGGTGATGGTTTCATACCTGGGGACACCAAGGTCAGGTTGGATGGGGCTCTGAGCACCTGATGGAGCTGTGGGTGTCCATGTTCAGTGCAGGAGAACTGGACTTCGTGGCCTTAAATGTCTCTTCCAACCGAAGCAATTCTGTGATTCTCCGATTCTAGGACAACCCTTTTACACTTGCTGCTATGCACCAGCTGCCTTCAGCATGCAGCCCACAGACTTCGAGCTTTGCAGTGGAAAATAGGAAATGTAAAGAGAAAGGCATCCCCAGCTCAGCTACCAGGAGAGGGCATTACAGCCGCAGGAATGGGAAAGGAGCAGCATGAGAAGCCTGCAAGCTGGCTGAGTTCAATCTCTAAATTCTCCCCAGATATGAGCCTGGCGACCAAAACCTGGAACTGCTCTCGGTGCTAAAAATCAGGGATGCAGAAAAAACATCGTCTGCATGGGGAGATAATGAACCCGTTGTACCTACCAGCATTGATTCTCCTAGTGCTCATTTCCCCCTTTTTTCTCCCAAATAAACAAAGGTCTGCAGAAGAACCCATAAGGATTTAGATGCCAGCTTGCTGTCTGGTTTAGAGTTAAAGTTGTGTGTTCCCCAGAGCTTTTCCTCTGGCTTCCACCCTTTCCCTTTTCACACTAATCTTGCTCTAACACAAGGCATCGTCTCTCCTTAAGCCTTAGCAATAAGTGGGGCTACATTGGAGCCACACAGGAACTAAAAGGCCAAAACACTGCATTTAGGTATGAAAAAAAAATAAAAGTTTAGAAGTTTGGAGTAGGTGCTACCTCCAAAGAAATAGCTATAACTGCACGTTGAATTGCCATTGAGGAGTATACATGATCCCCAATCTGGCAGCACAGCCGTGCAGAGTCACCAAACACCAACCCAGTCACCAAACACCAACCCAGTCACCACTTTTATGTGTACTTTTTGGGGGGGGACACATACCAGGATCACCAGCCTGCCAGGTACCAAACCTTGTGTAGTTTTACAGGGGGAGGAAGAAGAGGAGGAGGGGGCTGCACCACTGAGCTGCTCTGGCTCTAACAGGATGAGGATATCAACACAGGATGCTACCACATCTCAGCAGAGAATCCCAGCCACTCGGGCTGCTATGTTCCTACTCAAGAGGCAGGAACCTTCGTTTTTGTCTGAAGAGCTCTTGCAAAGCATCAGTTCTGGACACAGAGGAGGAATTTCAGAAGTAACCTGCAATTGCCTTATTCTAATTGGCTAGCTCCCCGTTCAAGGCATTCCCCTTCCTTACAGCTCCCTCTCTAACACACCGGGCTCAGCACCCCGACTTGGAAGAGCATGGCAGATCCCCACTCCTGGCCACCCTCACGTTCCCAGGAGAATGACTTCCCACCAGGTTTGGTTTCTTGGGCTCCAGACACCCAGATCTGCCCAACAGCAGATAAAGCAGAACACCAGACACCCTACTGATCCCACAAGAAAAAGCTGGAGAAAGCAGTTGTACGTATTCTCCTGAATCCTCCCATTTCCTCCTCTGCACAAGGAGCCATGGGCGCCAAGTTCTACCTGGGGAGAAAACAAGCAACTGGGAAGCCAACATCCCCCTCTTCTCCTCCTCCTCAAGCTGTGGTCTAGATCCTCTTCCAGATATTTCTGAGAGCATTAATTACTTCCATATGAATTTTGATAAAGCAGCAAAAGTCGCGTTTATTTCAACAGCTTTCAGTGTGAAGTCACTTTGCTCTACCAAGATCTAATTAAAATAAACAAGAGAAACACAGCTTCTCCTTCAAGCATCCCACTCATTTCTGCACACGTCGCTGAAACAAAGTGAAGTAGACCCAGGTAGTTCATTCGGGTTTTATTTTAGCTTTCAATTTTGTTTTCCAACCAGCTGAGCTGACCTTGCACTTCAAAGAAATCGGGCACCATCAGAGCGCTATGCCATGACAGCACGAAGAAAGAGGAACAAATTTCCTGCCTGAGTTTAGAACGGCCACAGCCCTCATTGTTTCCCAGCAGACACACGGATCTGCCCACAGGTCAACGTTGCAGTGGAGCAACAAAGCCTTCGCTGCAAACCTGATCCCAAAGCGTGGCAGCTGTCAACACGAACCCAAAGCAGTGCTGATGGTGCGGAGTTGAAAGATGGGAATGAGTTTCTTGCCATGCACAGGAGCCTGATTTAAATTTGCTTCTGCGTTCTCGTGTACCCGAAAAATCTGGCCTCTCTCCATTTCCTCGGCACAACAAAGCTACCTCCTCCATTTAAACATCCCCTTTTTCTTTCCAGCTGAAACCTGTTACTATTTGCCAACCTCCTGGATTGGCTCTAGTGGGATTCCCCCACTCCTTCCTGAATTTCCCCAGAGACTGTGGAACTGAGCTTTTAACTTCTGCTTCTTCCTTGGACCAACACCACCTTTTGCTCCTTTTCCACGGGCATCCATGCTGTCTGAAGTTTCCATTCAGCTCCCATATGTATTGGCAGCAAACGATGGGATCAACCCTAGGACAACAATGATCTTTGCACTTCATCTGGTGGGTTTACAGCACCAAAATACATCCACAGGTTCTCTACTATGATGACAATGAGAAGCCATTGATAAGTGTTGGTATTTCACACTAGGAAGACGAGTAGAGAATCGGACTTCATCTTTAACCATTTTAATTTCTTAACAACTTTTTTACAACTTTACAATTTTATAATCACTTCTAAACTTTTCTTTATGGTAACAGTGCACAGGTTGCCCAAAGAGGTGGTGGAGTCTTCTTCTATGGAGATGTTCAAGACCCAGTTGGATGCCTACCTGTGCCACCTATTGTAGAGTACTTGCAACAGGGGTTGGACTAGATCTCTTGAGGTCCCTTCCAGCCCCTACGATTCTGTAATATTTAAATTATTATCGAGTGTACAAATAGAATTGCCAGCTCTTAGCTAAGAAAGATGCTCAAATAAATATCTTCCTCCAAGGACTTTGGTGTGAACCCTTCATTGTCTGCAAAGACTGGCAAATTTAAAAGCAACCTACCACTGGCCATTTCAGGCCATTTTTGTTCAGTACTTTGCTGCAAATATCACCTATTGATACCAACCAGTGGTATTTTGAAAGACAGATGCATTAGAACAGCAATGGAAATCTCAGCTCTGAAGTGACTTTACATGCTTCACGGCCAAGGTTGGTGGGCATGGTGGTGATGGGTCAGCAGTTGGATTAGATGATCTCAGTGGTCTTTTCCAACCATAATGATTCAATGGTTTGTAAGCTGTAATGCATTATACAACTTCTGCACCTAACCTGGCAGACTTGCCTAAGGTCCCTTAAAGAGGAACCAGGTTTTCAGAATGGATAGTCAAACAACTTAATATCTCACGTTCTAATGTAGAAGAGAATCTAGAATTAATAATCAAATAAATAATTGAGGGCTGTGACTACAAAGGGCTCAGACTTGGTAGAATCACTTCACACAGGTTCAAACAAATGAGAAAGCCACCGAAGCAGATCACTAGTAAAAAACTGTTCTCAAATCACAGCAGTCAAGATATCTGCAGAAAAAGTAAGCCACGGAGGTGACTTTCTAAGTCATTCAAGAGCTATTTAAGAGCTCTCGTTATGTGACAGGAATGTGCTACAAAAGCTGATACAGGTGCTGAAACCAGGTGATGGAGTGAAAAAAAGGATACATCTCAGAATGAAAAACATCTAAATCCTCCTGAGCTTCAGGTAACTACAATTTTTATTTATATTAATATGATATTTCTGTTAGCTTGGAACGGGGACCAGGCACATCACAGCAAGTTGACTTCTTTCTCATCACAGGTGGGTTAAAAAAAAAAAAAGCCTGGGACAGGCTGATGTGTCATTGACACTTCCTTACAGCTTCCTTCCTCTTGAGCAGCTGGTAGAAACCAGTGAGGACTAACCCAAAAAGCTGAAATTGAGACACAGAAGCAAACCATCAATGTAAGGACAGGAATAAAGACGTTCATGTCCAGCCTTTTCCAGTAGGCATCACAGAATCCAAGAGAGGAGCTCAAGGAAATAGAAATGGAGATTGAAATAGTCCTTTTAATCTCCTTCATGGAAATGTAGGAGTCCTCCTGCAGAAAAATAAGCTTCTGGAAGTGCTGGCAGGTAGGGCATACCTGTGGTATGATTTGCAGCTCCATGGGATACCAAGGGGGGAGTGGGAAAGGAAGGTGAAGGAAAGTCAGGAACAAACAGTGCATTCACTGGGGGCTGGAACCAGACAATCTCTGAGGTCTCTTCCGACCTAAGCTGTTCTGTGATACACGGGTCATGCACTGTCTTAAGAAGCCAACTGCTCAGTCTGTAGGACCAGAGCCACATCAGATTTTAGCTAAGTCAGATCTAGTCCATCATACCCATCTCCCCACATATGCCATTCTGATACTTCACAGACAATAAGAACAAACTCCTTATCAAAGACAACGATTCAAGATCAGTGGCCTCCCCCTTCCCAGTTTCACCTAAGATGCAAGCAGAGCAGCTCACCAATAGATCACATTCCCCCAGGGCTGCCAGCTTTGCTGTTTTGCCCAAGGAAATTCATCTTGTGAGGGCAAATCTCTCAATCTTACATGAAGATGAAAAATCTAACAAAGGGACAAAGACAGCAGATTTGACAACGGACTTCAGACATGGTAGCCTCAAATCAAGGATTGACCACCCTGTGGCACAAAGGGTAAAAAGGCACAAATAAAGCAAGAGACTTTGCAAACTTTATCTGCAAAACCAGCGTAAGGGCTATCATATATTGTAGGGTGAGTGGGGGAAAAACATACATTTGAAGACAGCCTAGAGTAGAGGGGAAAGGACTGGTTGAGCAGCAAGAAGCAGGAATGAGTTTTTGCACAATACAAGCGTTTAGGTGAGGGAGGGAAACTTACTCCAAAACTGATTTAAACTCATCCCTTAAATAACCAAAGCAATATGTACAGGGAGCACACTGAGATCTTTTATCCTTTCCCTTGATGTGTAGTTACTCCCCTTCAGGACCATTTGGCAACCCATAGGGCTACAGAAGCTTCCATCCTTGTCACCTTCAAGCACCCAGTGCCAATAACATGAAAAATAATCCCATCTGACAAAAATGTTGGGTGACAGTGAATGCTCCAGTCCTCCCTCAGCCCCAGGTTAAGAAATTCAACAGTCATTTTATTAAAAATCAGTATACAGTTGAACATAAACCCAGTGTTTACAACCAATCTCTCTAGTAGTTCCAGGTTTCCTGTTGTTTCTTTACAGATCACTAGCAACCAAAGGAGTCAGTAGCATACAGATACCAGGTTACTCTCTCATTTCAAGAAAATTAATGTCCCTGTGCTTTCAGAAAAACAGTATCCATGATCAGTTTGTTTTCTGTTGGACTTGGTCTAAGAAACTGTTGTCGTCAACAACATCTTGCAGGCAAATCTTATCGTTGTAATAGTAATTGCTCTGTTAGCTTTGTCATACAAGGCAGGGCTCTGTGAAGCCTCAGAGCGCTGATACAATAACCCCAAAAAGGAATCTTTATTCATTTATCTTCTGATTTTTCTAGAATATCACAAATATTTGAAATCTGTTTAACCAGTTGAGCTGAAACAAAAGCGTGTGGGGAGAGACCTTGATTCACACCATTTGGCCAAAAGATCACCTGTGAATTAAGCTGTCCAGCAGCAGCAGGAAGCACACACAGGCTTTCTCCTTGCTCCCTCGAAGCATCCAGCAGTACTGCAGGAGGGCTGCATGTTCCTGCCCTCACTCCCTTCTCAGTTGTTAGAGCTGTTCAAATTTCTGCTGCTGCTGCTGCTTCGTTCCCTCCTCGACTCATCCAAAGCACAGAGCAGATTCAGTGGTATAAGAGCAGCTTGGCAGAAGCAGGAGTCCAGCCAGCAAAACATTTCATTTATTAAGATAAACACAGTCTAAGGCTCCACATAATTTTTAAAAAATAAACACAGTAATATGAAAACAAACTGGCTTTGTTACATGTAGGTCAGGTTTGGATGTTCCCAGATCTTCCTGGCTGTAAAATACATCCTTCCCCTCCTGCCCCCATCCAGACAGATGGAAAGGCAGTTCGCTCTGTATGATCAGCAATGTTCCACTTCCAGCAAACAATTCCTCTGCTACCCTTCAGCACAGATCAAAGTTTTAAGAACATCCTTGTGAAGGCAGGGCAGGAGGGAAAGAGAGGAGCAGGAAATCAGTCTCTCAAATGGACATCTAAAAGGATTCGACACGATGACTATGTTAACTCCATCACTTCAGTGGTTGTTCTTTGCTGCCTCTTTAGCAGCAATAATTAGAGGAGTGAGGCTAGAAAGAGGCTTTGCAATTTTCAGGAACTGGTGCTAGCAAAAAGGAAAAAGAAAAAGGGTTAAACTTTTCAGAACACATCCCAGAAATCTAGAAGCTATATAAAAGATTGGCACCTATACCCATATGACAATCAACAACATACTCTAATTTCCAAACAAGTGAAACAGAAGTGTCTGTTACCACTGTGAACTTCAGTTCAGGGCTTGTCTGAACTGATAAAGAGCTCTGCATCCAACCCATGTTAATTTCTCCAGTGTCTGCACACTCTCAGGACCAAGCAAAACTCAGCAAAATCTATACTGAAATTCTACATGGAAAGAAAGTGCTGAAGGCAACCTGTGCAGTTCCAACGCAGGGGACAGGGCTTCTTGGAGCAATCATCTCTTAATTCTTTCTTCCCCGTTATCACAGATGTGGTGATAATATTGCCTTGGCCTTCTAAACATATTAGAAATTTCCAAAACAGTTGGAATTTAGGAGCAAAGCAGAAATTTGCAATTTGACCATTCAGTCAGGCTCCCATACACAGCACTCCGTTAAGTAGAACAGTATCTATGACCAAACACACAACACAGAGTAGGTGGTGCCACAAAGTCCTGCTTGCAGGACTGGTGTTCCCTTTACTCATGCTCAGATTTAAGTGGAAAGCCTGTAATTTTCCAGCCTCACAGAGGAAGTCCAGGTTGAGGACAGACACTGATACAAAACAGCTATCAGATGAGAGTGAAGGCACATAGAGCAAGTTCAAAACCTCCTCTGAAAGCAAATAGCAGCTCTGTCCCACAAGACCTCTGAGCATCAGAAGGGATCAAACACCCAAAGCACTGCATTTGAACATGCTTCAGAGATGGAGAAATCAGAGGCCAGAAGATAAAGGCAGACTGAAGAGCTATAGTCAAAACGTTCTCCCACTCTGAGGAACAGAACGTTACTGCTGTCTGATACTTTGAAACTGGCGAGACCAGGAGAAATGGGGTCTTTCATCCACTGCCATCCTGCCAGTGATTAATGCTTCATTACAGGCTCAGAAGGCTGCAGTACATCCAAACCTGAGCCCAGGAGACAAACTAGTTGAAAATCAAAAACAGGGAAAAGGGAACTGTCTCTCAGTTGAGGTCTGAGGGTGATCACAGATCTATTTTACAAAGAGCTGAAGCACATTTTCCACCCCCATGGCAGATCTGACAGATGGAAAACATGAACACTCTTCATCTGTGTTAGTGAAAAGCCTGGCAACTTGGTCCTCCACTTTCACCAGGAGTCCAGGCAAAGATACCAGGTTTTCAGTGGGGAAAAAAAAAACAACAAGGATTTCTCGTAAGTTTTTTTCCACTGCCTCTCCATTAAGGACCAGTACCTAGCAAAATGTGGTTTTGCCAAAGCATTCCAGTTAATGCAAGACATGCCCATACCAAAAAGCTTTGGGATCCCTCCACCAGAAAGCAGACAATGAGAGATGTCAACAGATGGAAGCCCTCCTGTTGTCCAAATCAAAACAAGCATGGTCAGATCACAACACATCCAGATGTCAGGGTGAGCTTCACGAAGAAGCCACGGGAATTAAGGGTCTCAGCACTTGGCAGGTCTGGAGCACTGCGATTATCTGAGGTCTGTTATAGAACATGCTGCATAGCTGCTGCCAGTAGCAAGTACTGCATGAAAAGGGAGTGCTCTGTTCACATTCTGGTATGGATTTTGGATGGTTGGTTGGTTTTGTTTTGGCAAGTTACCCCAGCTGTCCCTATACCTTGAGATGAAGTAGTATTCAAGAGCCCAGATGAGATTTCTCCATATTTACAGAAAGGGTTGTTAAGCACTGGAATAGGCTCCCCAGGGAGGTGGTTGAGTCACCATCCCTGAATGTGTTTAAAAACCATTTGGATGTGGTGCTCAGGGACATGATTTAGTGGAGGGTTGTTAGAGTTAAGCTAGTATGGTTAGGTTGTGGTTGGACTCGATGATCTTTAAGGTCTTTTCCAACCTGAGCAATGATTCTATGATTTATATGCCTTATCTAACTGAAATGCCTCACTCAGCCCTGTTCCCCAGCAGTTACCTGTAGCAGCTCTTTTGCAGAACCTCTTTTTTCCACATCCATTTCAAGACAGCGGTTTAGGAAGTCTCTGAATATGGGTGAAAGCTTTTCCGGATTCTGCAGTTCTGGAGTCCCATTGGTAGCAATGAGATACAGGGCCTAAAGCAAAACAAGCACCAAAGAAACAGGAGGTTATGAAGGTCAGATTCCATCTCTGGATTACACCGACATCCACTTTTCCCCTCCCACCCACCAGCTCAATGGGAAAAATAAAACAACAAAAAGCCCTTATCAGGGTGACTAATAAATGATTAAGTTTCAGCAAACAGAATAGCTGCTGGCTCTATTTTCATGTGGATGGGATCCAATCCTTTATTGTTTTACCCTCATAATCTGGGTTTGGATCCTGCTTCCCTCTCGAGGGATTAGAAGGACAAAAACAACATTCCAGACTGTGTTTATATAGGGAAGCTAACTGGCACAGCTCTACCAGTGCTAGACTCCTGCAATTGCTATATCCTCATGGGAAGGTACTCCTGCATAAATAGATTTTGTTCTGTTGGTACTTTGCCTGAGTATGTAAGGCCTATAAAGTCAGCACTGTAAAGATGGACTTAACGCTTTATAAATGATGTTCAGCAGATCCTCGAGCAGCATTTGACATCCTAAAGAAACAAGTAGCTTTGCTACTGCTTGGGAATAAATGTGCATGTAAATCCTCTGAGAATCAAGGAACTCAACATTCAAAATTCATGCCAGAAACTTCCTGGGTGGATTTTAAAAGGAAATGCCTATCTATATACCCAAAATCACTTCCAGTGAAGGAGATGGAAACACAAGTTAAGCACAACTGCTCTGGATCTTTTCATTCTCTTTAGCTTAGGAAAAAGAAAAAAAACACGAAACAGAAACCTGGCTTACACACAGAACAGCTACATTATTACATTATACTGACAGGATTTCCCTTTTCATTAAAGAATGAGAAAGACACAAGGGAAGTTAAAGCCTGTCTAAAGACTTACTAAGGTTGGAGTTTTATTTGGAGCATGCAAAGTGGAACAATTCACCAGAAGAGAAGAGCCCTGTTTATTGATATGTATCCTTCAGTGCAAGGAGAGCTTTCTTGCCCACTCACAGGGCACAAGGATTCAAGAAGCCAGGTAATCTGGTGCCAGACAGTGCTCCTTCTGTCCCATCAGCCTCTTGAAAGAGCAGGGAATTATGAGTTTCTTTGATTAACTGAGGCTCCATTAGAAGGATTGCAAAAGGAGCCTGTGCTTCTACCATCCAGAATCAACTATGGCTTTTAACTCAAATGATCACAATCTTCTCGTTACAATATCCAAGGGAATATGCAGCTGAATGTGATGAAACCACACTGGAGGCTCTTTTAGAGCCTGAGTTAGCCGCAATGCTCAGAGAAAAAACAGAGGATGAAAAGATATCTGCTTACTCTCAGGGGGTTCTCGTTGAGGTAGGGGGGTTCTCCTTCGATCATCTCAATGGCCATTATCCCCAGAGACCAGATATCCACTTTGGGCCCGTATGCTTTCCGTGTCACCACTTCAGGTGCCATCCAGTATGGGGTCCCCACCATGGTGCTGCGTTTGCTCTGCTCAGGAGTGATCTGGGCACAGAAGCCAAAGTCAGCTGGGAATTGAAGACAGAGGGAAAAGCCAGAAATCAGCGGGTTTCTCCAAAAACAACATGTACTGATTCCAGCAGTACAAGCTGGTCTGTTGCCTTGCATTGCTTGTTACACTGCTTCTGCAGCTCTAAAGGAAGGGTGGTTTTGTGGCTAATACGGTGTTCAGAAGTTCGTTTCTAAATCTGACTCACTGAAGCCATGAGGAACACAGAGCTGCTGCCTTGTCTATATGAAGGTTGGTGATCAGCAAACCGCTGTATGTGGACGCTGTGAAACTTGACTGTGCAGCATTCTGCAGTTGTAAAACACCACCTATGTTTTCAAGATCACTCCTGGGTATGTAAAAATATAAATTAATGCCCAACCTGATCTTGATATACCCCTCCACCCACACATTGCATTATCTGGTCAGACTTTCATTCCTAGAGATATTTCTTCCCTGGAAGACACATCATCCCTCAAACAAGATTTGCTTTACAGGGTAAATAATATGTTCAGAATAAACTTAAAGTACCAAAATGTATACTTAACTTGGAGTAGACAGAAAGATGGGAGCCTTCACATGAAAATTACTTGGTTCTGGGTCTTATTTGCATTTGCCTTACCTAAAGAAAACCAGTCTGTTCTTGTATGACCAGCAGAATTAACACAGCAAGATGCAATGCACATGCTGATCTCCTATGTCACCAAGAGTTCAATTTTAAGCAGAACCATGGAAATTAAACTAATCCCCAACTGAGTTTTTATCAAGGGTAACAACCAGGATAGGTACGTATGATTCATAAACAGAGCAAACTGCTAACAGAGCCAATACGAAGCCCAGGTCCAGAAGGTTACTGCATCATATCCACAGGGGCTTTCCTAACTGCAGCCAAGTACCTGCATACTGTGCTCAAATATGTTATTCCATAAGAACAGAGCACTTTGGCCCTGTTAAGCTATTCACTGCTGACACTCCAGAGATCTGACTGTACCGAAGTGTAACTTTAGTCTAAAAGGAAATTATGTACAAAAAACCCCACCAAACAAACACTACCTTACTCAGCATATCTGCACTGTGTGAATTTTGAGTCATATCTGCTGTCACTGCTGACAAAAATAGATTTATTTATGCCTGTTGGGTGCTAGCCAACAGAACTGGGAAGGAGAGGGAGGGAGCGCAATTTTGTTAGAGCCATAGGTGGAAAGCAATCATTCACTGGTCCCCAAACTTGTCCCTGCGTGGGCAATCGCAAGCACAGCTGCCACCTTAGCACCAGAGGGGCAGAACAGTCTCAAGGTCTTCATTATCAGTGATAACACAAGGAGGAAACAACACGAAGAATTCAGTTTGGGCTGGGTTTGTAAGATTAAATGCTATCTCACTGCACAGCTTTCAGTTACCCATTCACCCGCTCCCATCTCCCAAGTACCCACAAGTATTTTCCAGTCTGAAGAGATCACACACAAATAAAGGCTTGTGACCCTACAGCTTTAAACTCAGCTTTACAGACTGGTGTAGCATTTAACTACTGTCATTTCAGGCAACAAAAGCAGATGGTCCAAAGCTACATTATTCCAGTTGGATATTAGGAAAAACTTCTCTTGAAGGGGTGGTAACACACTGGCACAGGCTGAGCAGGGAGGTGATGGAGGTTCTGTCCCTGGAGGTTCTCAAGAAGATGAGATCTGGCACTCAGGGATACAGTTAGTGGGCATGGTGGGGACGGGTTGATAGTGGAACTTGATGATCCTAGAGCTCTTTTCCAGCCCTAATGATTCCATGATTCTAATTCCAAACCTCACCGCATGTCTGGTATCAGTCCAAAAGGACTTACGCTTGCCAATCTCCATTAAAACAGATGCCACAAAAATACATACAGCAGCATTTCTACACACTCATCATCACTGCAGCATGAAGTAACTCAAAAACCCCTCTTCCCACTAGGCCTGTACTGTAGCAATTAAGAAGCCTGGGCTGATAACAAAAGCCACAACCAGCACTGCTCCCCACATACTTAATTTAACAGAGCCATCCATTCCCAGCAGGATGTTGTCACTCTTTATGTCTCTGTGAATAACTTGGTTTGAGTGGAGGAATTCCAAAGCCTGAAGACACTGAAAAATAATTTAAAAAAAAAAAATCACATAAATTAAAACAGAGATATTATTTCTGACTATGAAATTATGCACCAGCTATAGTGGTGACACTATACGCTAACATCATGCATTTTGAGTACCACAGGCTAGCTTCTTAAAGAGCCTTTCCCATATCCAGTATGTGTGGGGCTACAAAAAGACATCCCTACTGGGAGCAGCAGGTGGACAGGGTAGTTGCAAAGAGAACAAATGGAACCATGGGAATTCTAACCCATTTTTGCACCACGACCCTCACTCTAGGATGAAACCTAACAGGAGTATGCTGCAACTCCCTAAGTCAGATCCACCCTCTGCAAAATTACTGTTGCATTAGAGAAGCTGCAGATGGCTGTTGCTGCAGAGCCAGTGACATATCATAGAAAGCCCATGTCCCCCACCCCTGACTGCTCACTCAGTGTGAGCACAGCTTTACCTCTCGGCACACAGCTGCAATCTGTCCTTCGTCCATGCAGGTCTCTGTAACAACATCTGTAAGGGAGCCTCCTGCCAAGTACTCCATGACTACCCAGAGCTCTTCTCCTACAAGGTAACTGAAATACCAAAGAAACAGCTTTTAGAAGAAGGAGATCTATGAGCACGCCACTGTTTACCTAGTCAGAATGCCCTGGGTTTTTAAACCATCATAGAAGTACATAGAAACCATCTACTTTGCTCAGGCACGGGGGCAATCCTGGAGGACACAATGGTTGGTTACCCACAGACAAAACACAATATTTTTAAGTATCATGTTTACAAAAAAAATAAAAAAGATCAATCTTTTATTTATGGCACCGTTCAGTTTGGCATTCTCACAGAATCACAGAAGTGCTTCCTGGTGTTTAGATTTTGTCCAAAAAATTCAGAATGGTTGCCCAGAGAGCTGGTGGATATCCTGCCTCTGGAGACATTCAAGATAAGGCTGGATGGGTCTCTGAGCACCTGACAGAGACGTAGGTGCCCCTGGTCATTGCAGGAGAGTTGGACCAGATGGCCTTTAGAGGTTCCTTCCAACTCCAGTGATTCTATGAAGGCTACTGAGTACATCCTTCTGGATGAAACAGCATTTCTACAGAATGAAGAAATAAAACAGGAAAAGCCTGGAAGGGCAGCTCTTGCCCCAAAAGGCCTGCAGGAAGACAGAAAGGAGAAAGCTGAGATGAGAGTGAATATTCTCAGCCATTTGTATTATTATTCTTTTCTGAGAGCACATATGTTGACGTCCAGAAGCAGAAGACCTGGAATGAAGGCACCAGCATTAATTCATGTTAAAAAAAAATAATAGTAACCACCAACCACTTCTGCCTTTTGGGGCTCATCTGGCAAAACATCAACACAACTTTTCATAACAGACACATAGGTATGACACATTCTTGAAGGAAGGAATCATTAGTTTGGAAAATATAAAACCCACTTTCAAGACTATCTGACCATTTTTGACGGGAGCAGACAGATGAGTCTAAGAAAGAAGGAAGGCAAAGATTCAAATTAAAAGCTTCTCTGCTGGCACTAGAATTCATCAACAAGCTGTTTGCTTTGCTCAGAAACACTGATCCTGCTAAAAAGTGAACAGCGAATCTGCTAGGAGCCAAAGGCAAAAGCAGGACACGCGCTCCGGGGAACAACAGTGAAGGAGAAAAAGGTTATAACGTCTGACTCGGCACAGAAAGTAGACAGAGATGAGCCAGACATCACAGGAGTGAGCAAGAAGTGCACTCTGGCCCCAAAAGAACATACTGCCAGCACCTGAGCTGATGAAAAAAACTCCCCAAAATAAAAATTGCAGTCTAAGCTGTACCTGGATGCTAGAAATATTACAGCTACAGAGAGCTTTTAGTATGAGAGACAAAGATGTGATCTAAATTTGGTGGTGCTGTAGATTGCAGCAAGGCAAAGCCTAAAGCTTCTTACAGTATCCAAAGCCCAAGGACGCAGAGCAATGCTCACAGAGCAGACAGGTCTCCAGCTCCACTACTGAAGTGCTGACACGCTAGCAGCTTGTTTCTGGCAGCACAGACCCCAACAAAGGCAGAATCACCTGCACAGCAGTCTGTTGGTGTGACAGAGGAGCAGAACTGCTTTCCGCAGCATTCCTGTAGGTCAGCAACCTCTTCATGGGCTCTAAAAGCCACTCCATCCAGACCTCTCCTTTCTGTTCCCTTTGCTGTTGTTGACTCTTCTCCTCCTGCCAATCCAGAGACTCTCCAGATTTTATCAGCCTCTCCACAAATCAGCGGCTGCCTGGAAAACCAACACTCCCCTTCTGTGCCACTAGCACCTCTGAAGCCCAAATCTACTTGGCTGTAGGGATGGGCAGAACAGGATCCACTGTTCCTTTGTAACCCTCTCAAACTGCACCAGCTGGGAGCAAGCTGGTGCTTCTTCACAGCCAAAAGGGATGGAGCGAGCCAAGGAGCCCACTGTGAATCAAAGCTGTACCACAAGCAGCACACGCCAAGATCCGGGCACCTCAATAATTGATAGCTCTGACACAACGTGCAGGGAGGTAAAATTAACAGCGGATCCTTTCAGAAGGCAACACGGTGTCATCTCTGTGCTCTTTTCACTCCCTCACCACAGCAGAGGCATTTTAGTCCCTGAGTTGCCTCCTGCAGACATGCCTCAAAACAGCTCTATCAGATGTACCTGAAAAAAGCCAAAAATCATAGATTCGTGGAATATCTCGAGTTGGAAGGGACCCATAAGGATCACTTAGACCAACTCTTGGCTCCACACAGGACCACCCACAAATCAGACCATATGTCTAAGAGCATTCTCCAAATGCTTCCTGAACTCCAGCAGCTTGGGGCCACGCCCACCGCCCTCTGGTGAAGGACCTTTTCCTGATATTCAACCTGAACCTCCTGTGTCACAGTTTCATGTTCCCTTGGGTTCAAGGGGAGCCAGGACAGCTTTGTACTGCTCTCCATGTGACTGACATCAAAAGTATCACAGTCACCTGCAATCACTCTCCAAAAGAAGGCTGGCAGAAAAAGCAGGGTGATGAGTCTTGGAGGAAGGATGCAGCCTACAGTTTTCTCTTCACCCCACTTAATAACTTCAGTTTCAGCTGAAGGCTGCATCCTGAAAGGAGGTTGTAGTGAGTGGGAGGTCAGCCTCTTCTCCCAGGTAACAGTGATAGGACGAGTGGTAATGGCCTTAAGTTGGGCCAGGGGAGGTTCAAGTTAGATGTAAAGAAAAAATTCCTGTCAGAAAGAGTGATAATACAATGGCACAGGCTGCCCAGAGTGTTGGTGGAGTCACTGTCTCTGGAGGCGTTCAAGAACCGTGGAGACGTGGCACTGAAGGACGTAGTCAGTGGGCATGGTGGGAATGGGCTGGTGGTTGGACTAGATGATCTTAGGGGTCTTTTCCAACCTTAATGACTCTATGATTCTATATTGGTAAGGGCAGGAGCTGAGGCAGAGATCAGAGTGACGGTTTATTCTGATGAGCATCTTGACAGGCTCCTATTAGGTACTGAGAAGGGGAGATGCTGTCAGAAACAGAGCCTCAGAAAAGAAACCAGGTCCCACACCAGCAATGCATCCTTCCTCATACTTCCTTCTGGGACAGCGGTAGACAGAAGCCAGCAAGCTTCATCACTCAGAAACAAAGAGGCACACAAGGCCAAGCAGGAGGGATGCAGCTCCCCAGCAGCAGGAAGCTGAGTTGCAAAGCTGAAGTGGCACAATAGGCACAAGAGCTCCCACATGCACCCTCACCACTGTTCTGTCCATTTGCAGCACTCAGATAAAAGCTAATCCCTCTGCAAAAGATTACTGAGAGAAAGCTGAGGACAAAAACAGCAGCTCTTGCTGGAAGTTTAAATAAGAAAGAAGGACATGCAGCCACCCTGCAGCTGGGATGTACTGCCCAGGCATGGCATGTGCAGGGACACTGTGATGCACTCTCTAGTGAGAACATGCATCTCAAACAGTTATCCCAAAACAAAGCCTCTAATCAGCCTGGAGAAATACATACTTCCAGCCTACATGCAGTACTTAAATGTTCTTTTCTACAGTTCTCATTTTGCACAGGTAATATCCTTCTGCTCTTTCTAGGAGAGGGTATTTGTCCTTTCAGCAGCACATCTCTTCACAGTTATGCACATAACGTGGGACGCAGCACCATCTAAATTGAGTATCACAGTGGATGTTGATATTGCAGCATGAGAACTATTCTTTCTTATTTTTGCTAGAGACATCGCAATAAGCCAATTAAGAAAACAGCCAGTAGGCTTTTGATGAACATGCAGAGCAATATATGTCCAAATATTCTCTCTCAGACCTCCAAAAGTGATTCAAGGTCATCTCTCTCTTTTCTATCTTCAGAAGATGAGTTGCCATTATTCAAATCTGAAGCTTGCTTATCTGAAGTTTCCACTTTCCCTACAAGCCAAACCTGTAGTTAACCAAGACTGCTTGTTTCTGAAGAGTGCAGCAACCTGGAAATCCTGCTGCAGCTCCAATGGAAAAAGCTGTAACGTAAGATGAATGATTCAAGCTTGACACAATGCATCAGTGTTAAACTGATGCTGAATTCAATTCACCATGCAACACTTTCGCTCTGTTTAGCTTTCAACGCATCCTAGATTTCAATGCTGGCAGCTCGTGACTGTTTCCTGGAATTCAACCAGGGGGAGATGCAAGCATTTCTTGTGCTTTCTTTCAAAGGCAGCTCCCTACCCCTAAAGCCACCCAGTTGCTCCTTTTGAAGCAGCCAACCTTCAAAATGTTGCTGATTGCAGCACTGCTACTAGCACCCTTATGCTACAATATTGATACCCTGTGGGGAAGAACCCACAGCCACATTTGTTTGTAGACTTGGTATTTTATTCCCTTGAGCTACATAGTGAACAGAGTTTTCACGGCTACATGCATTTATGTTAGAAACAGCTTACATGGGGCAGCAGTCACAGCACTGATTAGTTCTGCTCTGTTTCTGTCCTAATCCAAGGAACAAGTGCAAGTAAAGCAGGTCCCTACATATGTAAGCAATTATGTGCAGCTCCTGCAGTAAGAAGAAGCAGGGATTCAAGAAGATGTTCCACATGAATGCAAGGCTGAGCAGGAGTAACACAGAGTGTGTACAAGTCCACAGAATTCAGCTACAAGTAAGGAATAAGCTTGTTCCTTACACCTTTCAAAGGATTTTTACACACTGTACCAGCTATTTTTCTCTCCCTTATCCACATCCACAAGAAAGCAGTTTTGCTTGGTTCTGTGTTACACGTTATTTACCCTCATCACTACGTAGAAAACCTCTGTGGAGAGCAACAGGGACAGAATTACCACCCATGCCTGGAAGGAGTTATGCTAGCAGAATGTTTGTCGTGTTCAGAAGAGAGGAAAGAAGAGGAAAACAAATATAAGTAACGCAGTTCAATCTATTTTCGTTTCTCCTCTAGGTGCAGGGAGGAAATGGCTCACCGTGTTAAATTTGGCAGAGCATGCTGAAAAATGGAGTCCTGAGAGCACGATGCTAATGCCAGTATCTCTAAGAAGCCTGGATTCTCCTTTAGCACCAATTCAGTCACTTGTTTCTCCTAGGATTTGGACAGAGACCACTACATCACCCACACCCCAGCCTTACCAGATGCAAGACTGTCCTTTATCTGCATTAAGCTGAAACAGGATCACTTAAGACAGTAACAAGAGCTCTTTCATGAACTCTTTGAACTGTGACATACCTGTCCAAGTAGTTGACAATGTTGGGGTTTTTGTTTTCCCTCATTACGAGGATTTCATTGATAATCAATTCCTTTTTGGGCTGCTGCTGCAAATTCATCTGCTTGATTGCAACCTACAGGGAAGAAAAAGCAAGACAGAGCATTATTACAAGAGTTCCCAAGAGTTCTGCCAGTAGTACTGATTGTTTTAGTCTTACATTCACACCAAGGAGGAAGCCATTTATTCATCATGAATTCCTCAGTCATTCAGCAACTCTGAGCTCCTGCAGCCAGTTCACTTCTACTCTTGCTGGGCATACAATGTCAAAAAGAGCAAGGGAAATTACTGCTTTCATACTGGACTTTAATATCGCTGTTGGACAGCCATATCTAGCTATAGTTTCTTAGCAAGACAACAGAGAGACCCTTACTCTAGTTCAGACTGATATTTCAAAGACCTTTTTGAATCAGATGTCTTTGGAAGTTTTGTTTTTGATGTTGTTTGTAGTTTGTTGGGTTTTTTTTTTCATTCCTGTGCAAAATCCTGTGCTTCTATAAATCTACAGCAAGGTGGGAGTGTAGGGAAGAGGTAAATAGCATGGGCTAAGTCACTTTCAAGAGAGAATTCTCTTGTGGACTTGGCATTTTATTCCCTTGAGCTATATAGTGAACAGAGTTTTCATGGCTACATGCATTTATGTTAGAAACAGCTTACAGAGGGAATTAGTCACAGCAAGACCTAGGGGAGAAGAATCATCAACATTTAGATTAAAAGTTGAACATGTGGGAATTTGATTTAGCTTTACCCCCAGTTATAACAAAGAGAAATATGGGCAGATTCATTAGCTGTGGCCTTTTTGCTCAGTAGCTGTCTACCTGTTTCATTATACCTGCTCCATATGCTTACGTGCAGAAAGCAGTTGGCTACTACATGCTTTGAATTCCTACATTCAATTCCTACATTCATTATATCCCACAACCAGTATTTCCATGAGAACACCTGGCCTTCAAAGAAAAGCCTTCCAACCACAGAAAACCTTCAGTCCAGTAAGTCTGCCCAGCACAGCAGGAGGCAGAAACACTTTGATAGGCACTGCAGCCCAATTGTATTTGGTCCAATACTTAAGCAAAGGGAGTGATATGTAATTATACCTTTACAAAACTGCTGATTAGAGAAAGCACTATAGGCTAATGGAGAGGAGCCAGTAATTGGAGCGCACAAAAGCAAGGATCAGAAGCAACAAGCCAATATAGATAGCTACAATTAGCATTTTGATAGTATAGCAGGAGATTCTACTGAAAAATGCCAGCACACAAGAAGGCAAGAGCAGACAGACATCATACTTCTTTTCCACAGTATTCAAAAGGCTGCCAGACATATTTAAGAAACAAAGACCCTGCACTGCTCTCTGCACAAGGAGAATGAAAAATGAAGAAGAGAGGGAAGCATTTGCTGCAGATGAAGAAATTCCAGAGCAATACTGAGAAAGTCTCTGCATGTCCACGCTCCTGTTCAGAGGCAGACTCAAAAGCATGCTTGCACAAAGGGCTGTTTTCCTTATCTATGTATTAAGGTACAAAGTAAACAGCTGTAGTTATACTGAATAGGCATAATCAGTGACAATCGTGAGTATTCTTAATCCTGGCAGCTGCCCAAAGCTCTTGTATATTGCACAATTAAGAAATTTCTAACGTGCTGCCCTTTCACTGAATCCCTGAGCTCTCAGCGTTGGTACCAGCAGTGCTTCACAGACAGGAACAGGTTAACAGCGTGTCAAAACTACAGTGATCCCAAATGCAATTTCAAAAATCCAGGGACCAATCAACCTAGTATGAAGGGAATGATTTAAAAGTCTGTTGTACTGCAAGAGTTCAAATATTCACATGGGAGTCACTGAAGGGGATCCAGAAGGAAAACAGAAAACCATCGAAGGATTTCCTCCTCCTACAAAACTTCTCATTGCTTCAAAATAAATGCATCACCCCTTCCTCAGAGGCAGCAATTAAACTCTGTTATTTCTTCAGGAACTGGAAAAGAGGAGTTATGAAATTCACTGGTGGATAACCCTGACATTGTACAAATGCAAAGTAGACACACAGTGCTGCAGACTTCCATAAAGATATCTGGAATAATGCATACACTTCCCTCATCAACAATCCTCCATCTAGCAATAATCATTTAAACAGGTGCTGCATAGCCATCACTACTAGTTTATTATGCATGCATACAATGTGCACAGCACTTTTCAATATTCAGGAAAGAAAATAAAAAGACACTCCTTGTCTGTCAAGCCAAGGGCAAAAAGCAGATGGGCAAAAGGTGGGAATTATTTCCATGCAAGCAACTGGTATAAATGTATGAAGCAAAGGAAAAGAAGATGTAAAAGAATTTACATGGGGGGAGGGACTTTTCTGATAAGACAAGGGGAAATTATTTCAAACTAAACCAGAGGAGGTTTCAATTGGATATAAAAAAAGTGTTCTTATGATAAGGGTGGTGAGGCACTGGCACAGGCTGCCCAGAGAGGTGCTGGTTTCCCATCCCTGTGGATACCCAAGATCAGGCTGGATGGGCTCTGAGCACTTGATGGAGCTGTGGGTGTCCCTGTTGTTCACTGCAGCAGAGTTGGATCAGGTGGCTTTTAAAGGTCCCTTCCAGTTCATATGATTCTGTAACTATGAACATAGGGATGAAGAGAGAAACTTCTGCTAAGGAGCTACCCTCTCAAAATTTGCTTCCAGCCTTTGTAGTCACAAAATGGTTCTTTATAAATACAAAGCAATTCAGGAATTAAAACCTGGGAAATCATTTTTCCAGTTTACTGCTCAGACCACTTGACCAGGCCTCATTAGTAAGGAAACAAATGCCTCATTAAAAACAAAATGTCATGAACCCCTGAAAGAATGTCTTTATTTTATAGCATCACATGTAACTTTCTGTGGATTTTGAATTGTGTCCTGAAGTGGTATTCTGGCAGCACTTACCTCCTGTCCTGTAGCTACATCCATTGCTGTGTAAACTGTACCTGAGGCTCTAAAGAAAAGGGAGAACAATAATAATGAAAGGGGAGAATAATAATAATAAAAAGCTTATTATTGTCTCTTAGCAAGACAGAATTTAATATACTCCTCCTACTACTTGTCTCACTCCCATTCTCACTCCCATCATGTCAATAATTCCAGTGGTAAATGTAATCTGAAATACTTCTTAGCCAACATCACCACTGGAGAAGTTCCAGTGGCGAGCAAAGCTCCTGGAATGGAACAGTCTGGCCATCCAAATCTTTGCTGCTAAACCAGCAATGCAGCACAGCTTGTAGGACCATGATCTAAACTGGCATGACTGCAGTGCCCTGGCTTGCAGACTGCCCAACGTGATTACAGAACAGACAGGATGAGATAAAGTAAACAAATGTGGCATTTGTAGTGAGAGCAATGAGAGCCTGGGCCTCAGCACAGTCTTTTCATGACATACCTCACTGTAGCCTCTCCCAAACCTCTTCTTTCCCCTACTCTGCTAAGAGTAGCACGACACCAGCATCGAGGAGAGTTAACTCAGAAAGCAAATCTGTGCTTTCAGCCTTGCATGCTGAAAATAAGCAGCTCCATCCCTGCCTACAGCTATATTTAGCAACCTGATCATCTAATGACATATTTTCTTCTATTAAAACACAATTGCGCAAAAGAACCCAGTCACTGTGACTCAAAACTTTGATAGGAAGGGGAAGAGGGCTTTGGGAAAGGAATAAAAAAAATACATAATCACCAGCTTTTTCAGCAGACTAACTTAGCCTGGATTCAGTGCTTCTTTCTTAACCTAAGGAATGGTACAGGAGAGAAGTGAAGCATATACCAACCCTTGTCCAATCTTCTCAAAACGTGTGTACTTCTTTTTTGGATCACCCACACTCACGATGCTTCCTGCAAAAAAAATGAAAAAATAATTTTAGAAGTACTTTTCCATACAACTACACCATGACAACTTCTGTTAGAACAAACATATTTCCCACTTTTCCATACCAGCAATAACATTGTTATTGATCTAACTAATAAATTGCAAGACATGGGAGGAAGCTAGAGAGACCCTCAGAATTGCCCTGGGTATTGCTCAGCTCCTCTATTAGGAGCCCAACAGGAAGGGGAAGAGCAGGAGGTTTTTAGCAGCAGTTGCCATGCAACTGCAGCCATGCTTTCCTGGGTTTGGAGAGTACCCTGAGGCAATCTCAGCTCATTTTCCCTAATGTGGCTCTTCGGCTGAAAGAAAGTCTATTATTGCATCCCTTGGAAGGTAAAGCATTTGGCTTAGTGTTCTGCAAGGTGGTGAGGGGCTGCTCGGGTTCAAGGTAGCCATGAGGAACACAGCCTCAAGCTTTCTGTAGTGGAGGGAGCTCACAGAATAAGGGCACAGAAGCACCAAGGCCAAGGATTAAGCTAGAGAAGCTGCCAAAACGAGCATCACTGGAACCCCAAGTTCCCAGAAGACACTGATATTCATCATGTCCTCAAAACTGGAAGGGAATCACATCCTTCAAGGCTGAGGACATCTGGGTTAACAATTCCTAGAGCTCAGCTGGGTACAAGAATTCCTACAACACCACCAGGGTTGACTAGATTATCTTAGTGGTCTTTTCCAATATTAATGATTTGATGATTCTGATAGGATCAAGGGATGCAGAGCTGCCTCTGCATTGTTTGCAAGTTGCTCAAGCAGCCAACATACGGTGCTGCCTTTGCAGAGGCCTAGGGCTGAGCCTAAGCAGATGCATATTGGCAAGGAAACTGGTCGTGGTCATCATGCCAAGAAATCCAGTAGCGAGCAGAGTAAGAGCAGGCTATTTTCAGACACCAATGGCCAGCAGCCAAATCCACAGGGTTTAGGGCAGACAGAAGTAAGAGAGGGGAATACAGCTCATGCCTGGGGAGGAGGGTGGGAAGAGAAATCAGACTGTATACACCCTACTGCACAATTACTGAAGCAATGCTGTCTGCCCTGAGGACAAACATTTCTGGACAAATGTTCATAAACTTTCCCTTAAAGCCTAACACAGGATGCAAGTTCAGACTTCGAGAGGCAAATGTTTGCCCAAGGCAGTCACGGGACAGTGCTGCAGGGCAGTGACAAGAGGCAGCTGTCAGTCTTGCACTGTTTAATGCTCTCATCTGTGAAAGGGGGTAATGTCTCCTACATCCCTAAAAGCCAGGTGAGGATTCATTAATGTTTGCACTAATGCTGCACTAATGGTAAGAGGTGGGGATTTACAGAAGCAAACGTATTTGCATTAGAATAGCACTTTTTTCCTGCCCAACCTGGTCAAAGAATGGCTTAAATCCTTCATGATACAAAGGTCCTGCTAATTCAGCAAGTGAAGTTGCTGTTTTGAAACCTGCCTTGAAAGGGCAAGTTTTCAAATAGCAAACACTTCCAGCTTACATGCCATCAATGCAATTTAGGCTTAATTTCAGAGGAATGAGGTACCCAAGTGGCACTGCTGAAGTTATGCCCTCAGATTAAGTTTCTCTTGATTCAGGTACTAGCCTCAGCTTCATCAAATAGGGGGAAAAACTATCAATGGAGGTGTCTAGCCTGACTGTAGGGGTGCTAACACAAATTACACCATCTGACATGCAAGTCACATACATAATTAACACAGGATTAGTAGTTCAAAGAATTAGAAATGCTCTACCCTAATAAAAGCTGGCCCAGGCTGAGGACAGCAATCAACTGCACAGAACAGCTGTTTCAGCTGTCAAATGCTGCCACAGCAGATCCCAGTAATGCCAAGCAGTAGAAGAGCACTTTAAATAACACCCATAAACTAAAGGTAAGGACTGCTTAATAAACTGGGACACAACAGAAAGACAACGTAATACCCACAAATTTGGGTTATTTATGGGGTATACACACAGTGTCAGGACACTTAAAAATTAGCAAGACATTTAATATCACGACATCAGGGGAGGTAAACTTGGGTTTACATGAATTTTCTCTGTCTTTTAGTTACAGCTGAAAGCTCTGCTCACCTTAGGTTTAACATTTCAATATAATCATCCACACTCCAAAGCTATGGAATATCAAGATGTGGAGCAGTCTCAGACTTGGTGGTTAAGTAGATGTTACATATTCAGGGCTCGTTTTGCAGAGTCTGAGGATCTGCAGCTCCCAGAGCCCTTCAGCTGGCATCGCAGGTGCTCAGCTTACATCTACATTCTCCTTCTTCATCTGCCCCAGTTTCGGCATGCAGTCAGAAGGCAAAGTTTTCAGCAAGGGATCTCAAAATAGCAGTGCCCAAACATCTCAGCTTTTAAGATACCAACACAAAAGAACATGGAATTTAATTATTTTTTTTTTTCCCAAGAAGACATACTTAATTTTTCCAAAATCTCTTCATCTGACATTTTTGGCTTTTTCTTTTGTTTCTCCACATTCCTGATCAGCATGTCGGGTGTCGCTGTGCTGTTTTCCGAGGGAGAAGAAATAGGAGAGGTGGCCACATCTCTGGTAGGAGGAGGAAGGGGGTCTATCACAGAGCGGGTGTATATCTACATTTTAGTGAATAAAAACAAAGCAGATGATGACTTAAACACTGCTTTTCTTTTCAAGATCTGAGCGTGACTGTGCTGAAGAAGGTACCGGTACTCACAGATTTGGTGTGTTCAGGTCTTGGAGCTATCACAGGGGGTGGAGCTGCATCATCTTCATCATCTTCATCTTCAGACACTGAGGGCACTGCAGGGGTCTCAGACACAGCTTTCACATTCTGCACGTGGTCACACAAATAGCAAAAATAAAAACCTAATTGCTTGTTGTAAACATGTAGCACGTTTGATTAAGTTCCTAACAGAGAATGTCTTGAAGGAAACACAGAATTATTTTTTCCTTTTTTGCCCAGAGGCTGTGGATGCCCCATCCCTGGACGTGTTCAAAGCCAGGCTGGATGGAGCCTTGGGCAACCTGGTCTACTACCAGATCTGAAGGTTGATGGCCCTGCCTATGGCAGGGGGGTTGGAACTTGATCCTTGGGATCCCTTCCAACCCAAGCCATTCTACAACTGAAGTTCACTAAGGCCTTTCCATGATAGACACTCCAAAATAAACTTGGCACGCCCTTAACCCACTAGCCCAGTTCTGCTCATGCTCCTGCTTCCAGGCTACCATCACTTCTCTAGGAGCAGCAGTGGAAAAAGACTCCTTAAAGTACTAAAATAAAGTTATCTATCTCTGAAATAAGGGAGTAAAAAGATTTCACTGATCACATTTCACTGATTCTATGTCTTTGGAGCAACCAGCACACTGACATATATTTGATAAAGTGCCCTTGACGTAAAACAAAGGCTTTGTCTATTAAAAACAAAAACTACTAACATACTGTGAATTTCCTCGATCTCTCCAAAATTAGAGGTTACTCAGCATCTTACAGAAAACACTGGGCCACCTCAATAGACTGGTAACTACTGCTTTTTTCAGGATTTATTTTAAAATCCATTGCTCTCAGATATTCTAAGCTTCTGAGGACTGATGCACAATGAGGTGCAACAATGAAAAATGACCAAAAATGTTTTCTTTTAGTAGAGTCAAATAGCAACACGCTGCTCCCAGAAGGGAGCATAACAAGCCAACTCCAGATAACATCATGGCTGTGAGAAAATTACAGGTGAGAGAACTGTGTGCTCTTATGAATCACCTCAAACATAAAGTTCTGTTTATCTCATAAATATACATACATAAATTTTACAGAGCATTTCAGCTCTGTCTCCAAGCAAAGTGAAGAGGAGTGGTGCTGTCCTGGTAAGGACAGAGCAAAGGTCAAGCAGAGAGGAGAAGAACCTTTTATTTCCTTCTAGGCTGAGATTAGCTTGGTTAATCAACACTGCTTCAATCCAACCTCTCCGGCTAGTGATTAAGTTTGTTAGATCACAGATGTTTATAGAGACAATATAAAATCTGAGAGCAAAGTGGTTACAGTTTTCTAGATTACCCCCACCCAAAATAAACAGATACAGGAGTGGATCAGTTTATATGAAAACAGCACTATTTCTACTCATCAATTCACTAATTTCATGTCGCACATGTTGTTCATGTTGTACAAACAACGTCCTTTTAAGATAATTTGCCTGTTTTTATAAACATATTCATTATATAGAATCAAAGAATCACGAAGATTGGAAAAGACCACTAAGATCATTAAGCACAACCATCAACCCATCACCACCATGTCCACTATGTCCCTAAGTGTCTTTAAAATGATTTTCAAACGCTAAGCAAACTAAAAGCTACACAGATAAAACTATCCAATGCAAGTCTGTAAATGCCCAAACTCAAGAAATGGTGTGAAGGCTTACCAGAGTATTTGATGAATTGTATTCCTCTGCCAACTTATCTGAAAAAAAATATATACTAATGTAATTATGAATGAGTTGTAAACACGGCAGCACTAGAGAGAGGAGAAAGGGACAAGCTCCTCTCGGAAGGGACAGAAAAAATGGCTCCTCTCTTCTTAGAGGCTTTCAGATACCTTCTGCACCCTACAGCAAGTCTGTCAGCAAGGCTGACTCAAGTCTCATGACCATCCTAAACCTCATTCATTATCCTAGGATCATGGCTTGCAGCACTTCTCAGAAGGATTAGCCCTGAAGCAGAATTAATGATTTTAAATCCAATGAAGCTTAAGAGAACGGGTAGCTGTATTTCAACATCTATGCTTTTTTGTTGTTGTTCTCCTACAGGAATCTCTAGGTTGGATCTTATTTAGGGTCCTTGCACCTGAAGGCACATTTGTGGAGGAAGTATAGTGCAAAGGAACTCTCCAGACCAAGCTGACACTTGGATAAGGGAACAGGGAATACAAAAATTCTACAGGCAAATGCAGAAACCTCAAATCCCTGCTGCAGGAAGGTGGAATTTCGCAGAGCAACACACAGGAATCTGTATTGTCATCCACCCATGTACACAAGGTGCTTGCAGTGGACTTGAAAAATCATCCGATGCTAAATCACCAGCAGAGACACTACAGCTAGCCTGAGACCTGCAAGGTCCAGTTCACTGGAGTCCCCTTTTATAGATATGCTGGGCATTAACAAAATTAACAGAACAGTATTTTTCAGAGAAGAACAGTGCTCAAGCAGACATTGAAAAGACAGATCTACTCGTTGATTAAACAAAATAAAATCCCTATATCCAATAAATAACACAAAGCTGGACAGAGCAGCCATATAAATACCTGTGAAACTCATGTACTTCTGGCTGCTGGAGGTCTTTTTGGAGTTATAAAACTCCAGTACATCCAGTACTGCCTGGGGGTTCTTCTTCTGCTCTAACTTGGTGATGTTGGAAGTCTGTAGTAAGCGTGCCCATTGCTCCGGCATGCCCTGTGGGGAGATGTACCACATTAGCCCACAGATGACCTACTGTGGTTCACTCTACACACACACAGCTCTGTCACACTGCTTCTGGGGCTACTCCATACTGCAAAGGAAATGAGGAGAAAAGAAGAAGGGAGGGGGGTTGAAGCTAGATCATCTCTGAAATCCGTTCCAACCTATGCCTATCTATCATTGTATGACAGCCATTATCTGTGTCAGAAGTTAGAATCACAGCACGGTTGAGGTTGGAAGGCATTTCTGGTCCCATACATCTCCAGCAGGGACACCACCCAGAGCAGGATGCCCAGCACCACATCCAAGTGGCTTTTGGAGATTCCCAAGGAGCAGCCCTCAGCCCTACTGTGTTCTCTCTGCCAGTGCTCAATCACCATGTTCCAGTATCCTATGTCATGTCTTTCCCACATGAACAGGTCAATGCCCTCAGTTCACAGGGATCTGTGTAAACCCCAGATCTTTTGAAAACCAAAACTCAAAAGACTGAAAGAATCAGACCCCATGTTAACCTAGCACACAGAGCTCATAATTTGATTCCAGGGACACAATTTCAATCCTAAAATAAACACATCTGGAATACAGTGTGGCTTGCAACTTTGAGCACAAGCAAGGACAACTGTGTGCAGATGAAGTGGCAAGTGGCTGGGGTACTTTACTGATAAAGTTGCCCTCCCTTTTCTAAAGACTTGCTGGATGCACCCTTAGAGGTAACACCCTGCTGGTACACCCAAGTAAACTTGACCAAGTCTGGAAACTGACCTGCAAAATACATCTGTACACACAGTTCAGGCTAGGAGAACAAAAGAAAAAAAGAAATAACCACGGATAAAATCATCTTGCTTGTGAATAACCGCTGTTACTAAACCCTATCTCACAATCAAATTAAGAGGAACAACATGATGAAATACAACTCTGTCTCCCTACTCTTTTGCATGTCAATAAAAAAACTGCATAGAAGTATCTGCCATTTAGCCTTAGGACAGCACATGCACATTCTGGCACAAACAGGCTTGCACAGTTGTGTGAGTCCTAAAGCAAAACCCTGAGCTCCATTTAGAGGACATGGACTATGCTGTAGAACTGATCCAGCTCTAGAAGAGGAAAGGAGGGGATATATACCAAGTTTTGCTGTCCACATCAGCCAAAAAACAGGACAGGAAAAGTCTGCTGGCAGCCTGGGCCCTTGGGATGTGTCAAAGCTTGACAAGCAATCTCTCAGCAGGAATTAGTGGGCTGCTTCCACAGATGCAGATCAAACCAGATGATGGTAATAGTCTTTCCAGCGTTACCATATAAAAGATTAATAGGTCCTGGCTCCTCCCAGCAATATGCCAAACCACACAGTTCTCTTTTTCTACAAATCACTTACTGTGAATTCCCCAGTGACTGCATCGAACCCCACATGAATCGTGTGTTCAAAGTCAGAAGGGAGGGAGATCTCTGGCCGCTCCTTCTCCTTCTTCTTATTGGCTAGATGAGACAACAACAAAAATATCCATCAGTCCTTCAAGAATTCATATCTCCCTGACAGCTTCCAATTTATCTGAGCATCCACAACCCATTTTGTGGTAGACATCAATCTGAGGCAGAATAGCAGGTTACAAAACTTCATTAACCCACCACAGAGCAGACACTGTAATGGAGTAATAAAGATCAGAGTCCAGCATCAAAATAGAGTTTGTGAAGAAAACCAAATATACTGCATGTGTTTCTACTACAAAACCTTACAAGCAAAACCATTTTTATGTTCCTTCCCAGAAAATGAACTAAATGTGGTTTTAATAACAAGCCATGAACACACAGCAGGAAGAGAGCAGAATCTGACAGGTGAGGAGCAGAAATCAAGGAACAGGAAAGAAAATAAACCAAAGCAGATGCACTCCACAAATTTTCAAGTTAAGGCTTCAAACAAGATTATCATTATGTCTTGGATTAAGTTTATCCATACTCATGACATATTAGAGACTCCACCTTCCTTTAAATATTTACTATATTCAAGAAATTGAGATCAGTTTAAAGGAGAACCACGTTCTACTCAGATTTGCCACTGCTTTTAGCCATAAATTAAGCAGAACCAGAAGAAGGTGATTAAAGCTCCTGTTTTCCAGCTGCTACCTTCTGGATCTAAAGCCACAGATAATTTGTTTTGTAGCTGACGTTCCACAGTGCACTTTTGGCAATACGAATGCCAAACCTCAAGCATTTCAGAAGTCTGGGAGGATGATGCTCAGTGTCGCCATTATTTAAGATCCTGCTGATTTAAGACCCTGCTGGAGGTCCAATGCCTGTTTTCTTCAGTGCTCAAGCACTGTTCTCAGTGCCATTACAGAGTTAGTGTTGCACAGAGTAATTCTGGAGGAAGAAAAGGATCAGTTTGAGACATGGAGAAGGAACAGTTATCAATCACTCTTTCATACAAAGGGGATGGGGGGAAGCTGAATAACAAGAGAGACAGTTGTTAAGAGGAAGGTCTAATAGTGATAGGACAAAGGGAGATGCTTTAAACTAAAAGAGGGGAAATTTAGGTTATATGTTAAGAAATTCTTTACTCAGAGGATGGTGATGTCCTGGAACTGCTGCCCCAGCCCTGGAGGTGCCCAAGGCCAGGCTGGATGGAGTCCTGGGCAGCCTGAGCACGTGAGGGGCAACCAGCTCACATCAGGGGTTGGAACTGGATGATCTTTGATGATCTTTCCATAAGCCTATGAATGTGGAGAGAAAGCTGAAATGCTGGAGGAGCCACTGCAGAGGTGGAAAGCTAGAGGCCAGAAGCAGCTGCTTGTTATCAGATGGTGAGCATCTGCAACATGGAGGCCTGCCAGAGAAGGTCCAAGCAGCTGCATCCAGCAGGTATAGAGAAAATATTGCATGCACTAGGAGCAGATAGAAAGCAAGAAAAAAGAGATGTGCAGAGAGCCAGCTGAAGCATCATGTTATGCAGTCCATTGCTCCAAGCCAGACTGAGTTGTCAGCTGCAGTCCAGAAGCCGGAAACTTAGGGGAGGAGAAAGAGAGCAACTATACCACTACCACTGTGTGGGAGTTCCAGTTCCAGCTCCTGCCATGGCCTGGTTGCCCCCTACCAGCTCAGGTTGCCCAGGGTCCCATCCAGCCTGGCCCTGGGCATCTCCAGGGATGGGGCAGCCACAGTTCACTGAACAGCCTGTGCCGCCCTCTGAGTAGGGAAAATTCCCTAATATTTAATCTGAATCTCCCTTCTTTTTGTTTAAAATCATTCCCTCTTGTCCTATCACTATGACCATATTGAAAGTCTGTCACCCTCCAGTTTCTAAGCTCCTTTCATGTACTGGAAGGATGCAATGAGGTCGCCCCAAAGCCTTCTCATCTCCAGACTGAAAAAGGAAGGCAGCTTTCTGCATTTACATTGCTTTCATACTCCTGCAGCAGCTAATTCTCTCCCCACAACCTTACAGTATTTTGCAACCACTTCCTACAGATTCTCAACTGTCTGCATTTTTCCTGACTCTCAGTAACTCTTTGAGACAGCTGCACAAACTCTTGCTAAAATCACTTTGCCTTAGCTATAATGTTACAGCAGGTGAAGCCATAAATGTTTTCTTGTATACTTTATTAAATCTGTCTGAATGCCACTTTCAGGGTTTCTTAGTGCCCACACTGAATTAGAGCCTTATGTGAATGCACGTGGAGGTGGCACATGAATTCAGAAGCATTCCTCCAGGATTCCCAAAAGACAATGTGTTCCACAAGCTCTTGTCCCAAAACCTAACAGACCTACAAGTCTAAATGCATACACACATTAATAACTGCTTTCTGTGGTAGAGATGTATGTCATGGTAGGAGGTATATAACTAAAAAGAATTAAAGAGATGAGCTCTCAGTCTCATTGAACACGTACTCCCCATCTACAGTGATCATGTTGTCCATGGCAGTGAGTCAAAAAGCCCTGAAGAATCTTAAATAAAATAAAATAAATAGAAGAGAAACTTATACTTGCTTAGGAAGGTCCACCTATCACTAAGTGCTTTATCACCACAAACATCTTACCACCTCCTCATTCAAAGCCTCACACGTTTGATGCTGTGAAAAGAGTTGACCACAGACTTCCATCATGATGCTCTGACAAGTTGGGCTGCAGCTTGGAAGCACAGCATCCTCCAGTAAAGAAAGCCCATGGCCCTTCCTGAATGTCTTCTTCACTGGCAAATTTAAGGAAAGCATTCCCCTCTGAGATGCAAGATACCACACACGTGCAGCAGTGTAACCACCATGGAAAGGGCTCGTAGGCACCATACATCATTGCTTTGTGGTACCACTGTGGCTCTTTGCGAATCAGCAGCGGAGCTCAACAAACATCTGCAGAACAAAATGTGCCACATGTGCCTGGTTCATACACCCCAAGAAGTTACTGAACCTAAAAAGACTTGAATGGTCACAGCTGCTCCTAGTAATACGATATCATGGGAGCATGCATTTGGAGAGGGTCCATCCAGTATTAAAGTTGAGGGTTAGGCTGAGACAGAGGACATTAGAACTGCAAATTACAGCTTACACTCACAGACAGAGCACTTCCAAAGCAGCCTGGCAAGGAGATGTAGCTCAAGAGAAGCACGTGCACACATACAAAGGCATTTCAGATTTTTCCAGGCACAAATCGTTGTCTTCTTTGATTTAGGACACAAAGTCACAAAACACTCCAAATCACAGTACTCTGAGCATCCAGCCAAACCAGCAAACACCACTTGAATTAATTCAGACACAGACCAAACAGACTCTCAGAGCACCTGGGAATTTTACAAACAGTTAAGCAGCAGGAGGGAATTTAGTTGTCGTCGGAAAAAATGTCCCTAAGGTGAAAATCAGCCAATCAGAAGTGGAGGTGATGGTGTTAAAGCTAGTTTTTGCTTGACAAGTATTGTAGGACAGAAGCAGTCATTCTAGTTTGGGAAGGTGATTGCAACAGAAGGCTCTGCTGGGCTTGGCTAGACAAACATCTCTCCTGTCTTGAAGCATCTGTCATGTTGGCCAAACTTCAGAACATGCAGGCTTAAATCTTAATATTAGTGGTAGTATCTCATTTACCTGAGCTATTTACCGTATCAGTTCTCCTTTAAATTCTACAGTATTTAATGCTGTGTTTATTTTTATCTTAGACATTTCAGGTTATTTCTTTATTTTCTGCAACTGCTGACCCTAGAGGTTTTAAAAACACTGTTAAGTAAGCTGACACCAAAATCTTACCGCTCTTCAGGATTAATACACATAATGGCAAGTTCTAACCAGTATCCTGCAAATGTTTAATAGAGTTCATGGGTTCCTGGGCTGCAGAATTAAAAATCAATGTCTATAAAACAATCCAAGTTCTCCCTGAACCTGTATCTCTGTGATTTAAATTAGCACACCAATTAGACTTCGTTCTATAACAAAAAAAATCAAGGTGGCAGCTTCCTTCCTGAAGGCAAGCAAGTTGCAGGTACTTAGACTTTGAGTTATCCAGTGTCCAGATACCAGATGAAGACTCTGATGTACTAGAAAGAGAAGTCCAAAAAATAGGTCAGATATAAAAAGAAATCAGCAGATACTAGATGGATAGAGGTTTTTTTTCTTATATCACTTTAAGATTCATGAGAGAGTTTGGAAATTATCTGGATTGTTACAATTTAGAATTTCAATTCACAGCTTCTCTCTTTATTCCCATCTGTTATAGTGCCTGTAACAGGAGAAAATTCCTTCCCTTCACAAGAAACGTGCGAGAATTTGTGGTGAGAAATTATTTGTAACAGCAAGTAAGAAATGCATGACACAAAAACTAGAATAAATGAGAAACTACACCTTTGACTGTAAGTTTGTCGCAGCAGACCATGCAGCAACACACGACAGTCCTGGCAGGAAATGGACTGTTACTTGTGCTTCACACAAACTACTTGCTGTAATAAGAAACAGGCAAAAAGCTTCCCCTTCCCCAAAGGAACTGCCAATTGCAGTTTTAACTGATCAGCTTGTAACTGGGAACAACATTTATATTACTTTTAAGATCATTAAGGATAAGTCAGGCTAGGAACTGCAGAGCTAGTCCCACCTTTCAGGGATGCTGTTCTCATAATTTAAAGGAAAAAAAGCACAAAAACAGATCAACAGGGATAGATTAATTGTGGCAGAATTAATAGTTAGGAAAAGAAAACAGAACTACAGCCAGTATCGCATGTATCTCAAAATGACCATGACAGCAGTGCAAGAAATGAGCATGAGCCATCTTCCAAACCATCATTAAGCAGCAGACATCCAGAGCAAAACTGAGACATGAGGTTTATAAGAAAAGTCACAATACTGTACTTTTATCTCCTTGTAGAATAGACCGGTAGAATCGGTCCCTCTTCTTCTTTTCTTCTGGGTGGGGAGGCAAAGGTTTTGAGCCATGGTTTAAAGTCCCAGTGTCTTTGCTTCCTGAGCCAATCATAGTGCTGGTATTTCTCATCGGAGGAGCAGGTGGTTTGTCTTCTGTTTCAACTCCATTGCTGGACATCTTCAGATGTAGAGGCCGTTACTAGCAAAGGAGGAAGAAAAGAAATAAGAAGCTTTGTGGTTTCTTGGGTTACTGCTTTTTTTTTTTCTTTTTTTTTTTTTTTCTTTTTTTGGTAAATTAGAATCACATGCTATCAAATAAACCACACACTGGTATTTTCAGACAAACCTGTAGCCTCACACTGGTGCAAAGCATCAGCACAAATTCCACTTAAGATCCAAATTGTTTCTATTAAGATTACATTCAAGAGTTTCAGTTACTAATTATCACAAAAAGCTTATTGCAGGGTACAGCTAGATCTCAAGTATACCACGAAGTAGAAGTGTAGGGTGAGGATGAGCAGGAAGAGCAGTAAATACAGGTAGCAAAGAGCAGGGATACCCGACAGCAGCCAATATAATCATACTGTCACTGAGGCTGGAAAAGACCCTAAGATCATCAAGTCCAACTGCCAACCCATCTCCACCATGTCCACTAACCACATCCCCCAGTGCCACATCTCCAGTTCTTAAACACCTCCAGGAACAGCATCTCCACCACCTCCCTGGGCAGCCTATTCCAATGCTTGATCACTTTTTCAGAAATACTTTCTTCCTAATAAGAGCTCTCTGATCCATTCTAGCTCTGCCAAAATCTGCCTCAACAGGTTTGCATCAATCTCCAGCACAGGCAGTAACACAACGCAACAGGGACTGAAGTTTGCAATCAAAGAGCTTGGATGCAGCCCTTCAGGCTCCATCACTGAAAACGTGCTGAAATGTTCCAGAGGGAGATGGGCAGAAAGCATCAGAACTGCATCCACGTCACCTCCACGTCAAGTCCTGCAATTCTTGCTGGGCCCTGGCCTTCCTGCCATAGCAGCACACTTGAAGCACAATTCAGACAGCCAGAACGTTGATCCTCAACATACACATTAATCTGTAAGTAAATAAACCCTGCTGTGAGGATTTAAAGACGGAAGCTTGTGAACTGGGTAATAGATTATTCTGCAACAACTAGTTTGTTCCACCCAAATGAGATCAGCCTGACTTCAGAAGCAGTCTGGCTGCAGAGAGGTCCTTCTGGAGACTGAAATTCGCTTGCATTATGCTCTCAACAGAAAGCTGGGAGTTGACCAAAGGACAGAGACCAAAGGAGGAACAATTTTGTTTGGGTGGAAAAGCAGTTCAACAGCTTTCTGAATTTCACAAGCAATAAGGGGAGATGTTTCACTCAGGGAGATTATGTGGCAGCAGAAAGCAAGAATTGGTTTGCTCTCTGCAAGTAAGAAGTCAGCTCACAAAGTCTGCTGGCCCAGGGGGTTGCTTTTTCATAGGATGGACTCAGAGGAACTGCACTGAAGTGGATTTTAATACTCTGGGTTACACTTCAAACAGATCCCACAACCACACTAAGGTCCTCTTCAAAGACCTTTTTGGTCCAACTAATAATGTTGGACTCAGAGCATGCTTTACTACAATTTCCCTCTGCTGCATGGAGTCAAGTGAAAGCAAATGCTGACCACTGTAGGCACTCACTAGCAACAAGCTGGACCTTGCTAAAAGCAGTGGTTCCCTGGCTATTGCCTGCCAAGCCACAGTTGGTCTGCAGATCCATATTCATATATTTGTTTCATGGTTTCTTCAAAGATGCACTTGAGCAGGAGGGCTGGCAGGGGTGCACAGCTTGTAAGGCTTTGGACAACTCTTCATACACAGATTTTTAAGTTTTATTCCACCCCAGCTTCCTCCTAACAAAACTACACAATGGTATTTTAAATTACAGATTAGCATTTGGTGTATTTCTTTTAATAGTGAAACAGTTTAGGCATTTGGGAGAGGTGGCAGAAATGAGTTGTGCACTTGCCTGGGTGTGCAATGACATGTGCCCTGTTTATCTCCCATTGCTCCTGCTTCAGACTCGTGCCATTTTCCAGTGTAAAAGCATAGCAGAAGTAAGTAACAGAGGGACTGACAGCAATGAAGTAGAGCAAATGACTTCCTCTCCATGTAAGCAGGGGGGAAAAGAATTCTAACCTCAAACTCAACTGCAAGTTGAATAAGTTGAGCAAGTTTGGCAGCTGCTCTTGCTCACATACTTTGTGCAACACAAAGGCATCAAGGATTCCTTGAAGGCTTTGCACATTGCAACGTCAGTGGTGTCAACACTAAACTGGCACGACTGAAGAATTTGAAAAGACAGAAGCAGAAGTGCCATGTAAGATCTGCATTCTTCACTTACTTGACCAGTGGCAGGCAAACTGCTGCAAGGATGCTAGGAATATGTATCCAATGGGTAAAATGAATGTTAGCAGCTCTACATTTGCCAAATGACCCTCTCCATCCCTGCAACACTGATTTACCCCAGGGTGGCTTGCATAAAGCAGCATCCAAGAATTCTACCACCAGCCAAACTTCCAGCAGTCTGTCTCCTACAGAGAGGTAAGGAGGTGGGAATGGGATTCCTGTAGTGGGAAATGGATGCAGAACCAGAGAGGAGGATGGGAGAAGGAAGGGAACAGCAGGAGGCTCCAGGCTGAAGAAAAAGAAATGAGGAGGAAAATCCCACAGATAATAGGCAGAGGTTGGTGTAATGCTAGGGGGAGATAAAAGAGAATGTAAGCAAAATAAGACCATGAAAACCTATGAAAAACCTCTCGATGTCAGGCATCTCCATTCCCAGATGCACCAGTGCAAAACACCATGGAAATCTGCTTCCATTTTCTTTAGTGTAAGAGAGCTTTTCAAAACCACCCAGTCAGAAAGAACAGAGTACAAGTGAATTACTGTTTTATGGCAGGGCTGGAAGCACCGGCAGTAAAAGCTCTCGTTTACGTTCTGCTATTCCCCAAAAGAGAAACTAACTACTGAGAAGTTACATATTTTACAACAAACAATGCTTGTTTATATGTATTTAGTAACTGCAATTTTCACAAGGACAAAGCCTACAGCACAGCCTTTCCTTCCTTTTCCATCGCTCAAGTCCCCAAACCCCTCTTGCAATGCAACTCTTGCGTGTGACAAGATATATTTAATCTGTTTGGAGACCGAAGGTGAGAGAAATCCTTCAACCTATTGAATTAAGAGATTGCTTCTGCAGCAGTTAGTCCTTGCAGTAAGGACTACTGTTCTTGAGGGTCCCCATAAGGCTTCTTCCTCAACATATTTACATGAAAAAATAAGAATCTGCTTCAGTCATCCCACTGAAATATGGAAACATGGTCCACCCCAGAGTCAATGTAGTTGTGTTTTAAACTCTTGTGTGCTTCAAAGTTTTTGGATGAAGCTCTGCCCTGACAGGACCACATCTATCTTCCCATGCCTCGGAGCACCAATGTAGCCATAGAGGCAGCCCTCATTGACTGCTCAAATTCTTTCCTCCCAGGAATAATCTCCTTGTAAGCAGAATTGAAGCAACTTCCCTTGCATAGAGGCTCTGCTAAATTTCAGAGCAGCAGGCAATTGCTTCAGTAGTTGGCGAAACCTTGGAGATGAAGTGAGTCACTGCTCCACACGATCCATCCCAACAGGAATGCACTGGACTGAGCTTCTTTCCATATCAGCATGACTGTGCTGCTCATGCTGAACTCTGAGAGAAATCCATCTTACGTTCCAGCAGCAGGACTATAAATGAACAATGGAAGCAGTTACCCAGCACGTGAACTTTTCAACTGCTGTTGGATGAGGGAGCACATTGTAGATGCAGACACCATTATTCTCTACAACTATATATAAAGATAGCAGCAGTCAAAGCAAACCAGACACCACTAGGAAGGCACAGCCTAGGACTATGATTTCTGCAGCCATTCCAGAGCACTGAAAGACAGAAGCCCAGGTTGTTTCAGTAGACAGCCCTCGTGAATATAGTTCTCCATATATTGTGACTTTTAACAGTTTTACACAACTTTACACAGCCTGTGACTAACCATGAGTCAAGTTACAGAATCACAGAGTCATTAAGGTTGCAAAAGCCCACTAAGATCATCTAGTCCAACCACGAACCCATAACCACCATGCCTACTAAACCATGTCCCTCAAAAGGATTGTGGAGGAAAAGGATCTGGGGTTGTTAGTTGACCAGCATCTGAACCCAAGCCAAGAGCATGCTGGGTGGTCAAGAAGGACAGTGGCATCCAGGCTTGTATCAAAAGTTATGGTGGCCTCCAGGAGCACTCTGTCCCTAACCATCAGCTTTTGGAGCTCATTAGATTGCACCAGCCTCAAAAGAACCAAACAGGAAACCTGACAAATCCTTCTCACGCTTCTACAAAACATTTCTGCATCTGGGAAGAACGGACAGTTTGCACGGAGGCAAGCAACTCAGGAAACTGCTTGGCAGCTCAAGACAGGACATGTGGTGTTATCGGGACAGAAGAGACACCCAAAGTGCCAACAGTGGCAGTCAAAGAGTGTGCAGATGTGCTCATATCTGAGCAGGTCTGCTTATCAGTATTCCACAGGTATGGCTCAAAATCCTTTACTTTCTGCCTCTTTCCTACAGTAACAGTCACAGGCTATCCAGTTTGTCTTGCAGAGTGGGACCTCAACATATGTGGAGCCCTCTGGCACTACTGTATTTAAGACACATGCATGACAATGAAAAAAAGAGAGCAAAGAACCTTCATTTATACCATTTTTTGCCTCTGGTAAACAAGCTTGTTTCAAATCTACTCTAGTTATAGGTGTCTCTGGTTGTTGCAGGGAGGACGGACGAGATGACCTTTATGGGTCATCTCCAACTCAAGCAATTCTATGATTCTATGAAATCTGATGCTCCATGCTGAACTGTATGTTTCTATTGGGTTGGCTGTGTTTTCTTTGCATTCCTTGAGTGATGCAGGTAAATAAAAAATCATGAGTTGAAAACCTATGCTACAGTAGATGCAATAAAGAAAACTGTCCGACACATACTGATGGCTGGAGTCAACACAAAAACTCATAAAACAGCCATCTATAATTCATGCAGTCTGGCAAGACAGTAGCGGTAAGATACTCACTACAACTTACAGATGAATTAATGATATGAAAAGAGAGGGGGAAGAAGGATGCTTAGCAAGTGCTTTTCTAGCTCTGCCTACCAGCAGAAGAAAATCTCACATTTTTCCAAAATGCTGCTTTCCTGTTGTTGCCAGGGTAAGGAAAGACCACACATGAGCATCTTTGACCACAGAAAAAGCAGAAGGAGACTCTACTCTCAATTGAGATTTTCCTAATCAGAACCAGCACTTTACCTCTGCACCAGCATCCCTGTATCCTTTCACTTCCAGGTTGGACAGTGCTTATGCAGTTAAAATCTCCTTTCTCCTTGCACCGACCAAAAAAGCCAGGGCAGGCTCCTGCTTTGTTCAAACATATTGTAAGCAGCAGAGAGATTCTCTCACTGTGTGTCATCCTTTCATCCAAATCCCAGCAGAAAATTAACTATGCAGTTTACCAGCTGGGTTTCAACAAAGGCTGAAAAGGCATTCATTCATCTTTTCTTAATTACTTTGCATGGGACTAAGCTGCAGCCTCAAGCATAGTCTTGCACCGAAAGAAAAACACCCTATGCGTGTTCCACCTGGAACTGAGATAGAACATGTGTCCATGTCTGCCACCAGACAGCAGAGGGGATCTAGGACACACCATCACAAAGCAGGGCAGTAGCAATACTCATGTCCTAGGGCAGGACAAACTGATGGTCACATTCAGATGAATTAAAACAAAAAACAGTAACTGGCATCTAGCTGCCTCCCCAGCCAGTTATGCTGCATATCTCAGTGCTCTGCAAGAGCACCAATTAAACAAAAAAGTCAAGGGCAATGATGCATTAGTCCAGACCCAACATTTACCAGTGAATTATTTCCATGTAAGGAGAAAAACAGCTTTTTTGTGAAGTCCTAATGAACACCTAGAAGACTACTTTGTTTACTCATCTGTTTAAAAAAGTCACCTGTTAAGAGCCCCACAGTTGCTGCCAGCACCTAAAGACACAGATGAAATCACTACATTAAACAAAGCAATTATTAAATCGCTAAAAGAAATGTATACACTTACAGGGGAGTGTATCCACTGCTGCAGTGAGAGAGGGTGGGATGAGGAGAGGCTGGGGGAAAAACTCTCATGGCTGAGGGCCAGCTACCCATTGCAGCCTTGATGCTCTGCCAGCACCATTTCCACAGTGCCAGACATGAAGGATAATTGACCAGTTATACCTCAACAGGAATGCTGGAGGCTTAAAATTTTAAAAGGCAAAAGACAGGAGGGTCCTTTCAAAAGGTACTCTTTAATGCAAGCCCATTCATTTGGGCTAAATAAAAGCACTGCTGGTGGGATTCCCCAGCCTGTTTTTTCCAGAAGAACCTGATCCACTTTGAGTACTGCTTCTTGGTAGGAGAACTGCAAAATTTCTTCCTGGGCAGACATAGATGCCAACTCACCATACCACACAGATACGCTTCTAAGGAAGAACAGACTAATTATAACTGCTCGATTCCTAGCAACAGAGCAGAGTTCTCCTTTCACTCATGCTAAGGAAGCTCCTTCTCATTTTAAATAACCAAGGTGCAGCTTTCATCAAAAGGGTTGAGGCACCCACAACTTCCCTGAGGTCCAGTGCCAGGACCTCAGCACCCCCCGAGTAAAGAACTTCCTCCTAAAAAAAAACCCAAGAGAAATAAACTGCATCCATATTTAAAACAATACCAAAAAAAATCCAAGTTGAGACAGAAGGAACCAAGAGTATCGCTTTTTTAAGTTCTCAGCCCACGTATCATCCTTATTATTTCCTCACCTCCAGAAATGTGCCTCCCCTCCCCAGCTACATGCCTGAACAAGTGATGTTGTTGGGGCAGATGTTGGTGCAGGCTCCTTTTCCCAGCCTTTTCCTTGGCTCCAATTCAACTTGAGCTCACAGCACAGCCGAAAGTCAAAGTAGCAACTGGAGTCAGAGCTTGCTAAGCAGGGTGGGGAAAATAAAGATCTTTTATATTAAAGTATACCAAAAGCCCATGTAAGCAGGTTTCCTGGAGGAAACCTGTGTTCCGGAGGAAATGACTAGATGCATCATAAAGAAAACGTATTAAAACATGCAGTTAAACCCACCACCATTGCTTTCCACAGAAGTTACTTGGCTCTGAGTCCAAACTGCACGTTAGCAGCACAGCACTGAAAGCAAGCAGATCACAGAACTTTTTTTTTTGTTGTTGCTGTTCAAAAGTTTTCAATCCAAAAGATGAACCCAGAGCACAGGGCAGAAGTAAGTCCCATTACTCCCTAATGTGGAAGTGTACAGTACCTTACACTGCTCTTTCCAAGAAGAAATCATTCCTTATATCCAATTTGAACCCCCCCCCCCTTGCACAACTTGAGGCCTTCCCCTCTCATCCTCTCTCTGTTACCTGGGAGAAGATACGAACCACCACCCCACTTCAACACCCTCTTTGGGAGCTGCAGAGAGCTGTGGTTGAAGGCAGATGCTCTTCTACAAGATCAGCAATCTCGCTGCAAAGGACTATTCTGATAACTGGAGCTGAGCAGGCTTGCTCAATAGGATTTCTCTAGTGTTAGACATTGTCTGTAAATCACAAAAATATACAACTCCACTGATCTATAAAAATTTGTAATAAGTACCTGCCTGAAGGAGCTGAAAGCAGATTTCAAAATGTAAATAGCTCCATTGATCCTGAATGTCTAATTTGGGTTTTGAACACTTACACATATTTGCAGAATCACAGCACGTATGCAGACATCTTGTTAAATGTAGAGATTTGATGTCCAGCAACAGGGGTAGAGGTGTGAAATAAGTGAGAAAAACTATAACATGGTCAGGTCAAGTCAGAAACATCCCATGAGCACAGAGGGCACCACAGCCAGCAAAAAGCCAGAGTATGCAAACTACAGAAAATATTCATGGACCCGGAAAAGATGAACTTTTCTGAGAAGAGAAACCCAGATAGAGACCTGCAAAGAGGAATCCAATGTTCTAACAGTGCAACATAACCAACTCCCTTCTCTCTGGGAAACTGCAGAGCAAGAAAACACCACCAGCGTAGCTAGCTGGTGAAACCATCCAAGAGCTCCAATTAGACTGAGGAAAAAATGCCACAACAGTTCAGTGCTAATTAGAAATGCAAACATTTATCATCAGAGTAGAGCTCACTGCTCTGTGTAGCCCCATTGTCTTCACTGCAGCTAATGACAGTAGGAAACTCTGTGCTCAGTGGCATTTATGTAACAGACTGGCAAAGCTGTCACATTCCCTTAATTAATTACTAGCCAGGATTGTCATACTGGCAGTGGTTTTCAATTACATGAAATCACAGAATGGTTTCACGTTGCTCCTTTCAAGTTCTGCTTCATCTCCAAAGCTGGAGAAAGAGGAAGAATGAATACTTTTCCCAAGATGAAATGACTTCTGCACTGAATACCCTGGAGGTATTCAAGAACCACAGAGGTGTGGCGTATGGGCCACGAGGGACATGGTCAGGGGGCACGGTGAGGGTGGGCTGGGATTGGACTTGATGGTCTTAGTGGTCTCTTCAACCTTAATGATTCTATGACTCTAAAGCATCCGCAGTGCTTATAATGATACACTGTTTGCCCAAACTTGCTATTGCAGGCAGTTTGTAATCCTGTACAGTGTAGCAAGTACGTTGTACTAAAGCCTCATACTCCCAGACTTCCTCATTTCCATCAAATGGACTGCAGAGCATTCAGTAGTCCATTAAGAATCATCATCATCATTTAATTTAATGAGCAGCAGTTTGTTTTCAGGAAATACCATCAGGCCTTCTATCACATCAGTTCCTCAGATCCCAACAGTACTTACTGTATGTAGGTAGAGAACAGAAAGCTCTATAGATCCGGTGAAAGAATCTGCTGTTTCTACAATATATTATGGCAGAACGCACGTTAGCACTCAGTTAAATAAAGCCATGAGCCAACTGAAGTATTTTTACTTCACTGAATAAAAGGAAATATAAGGACATCATTTAATACAGCAGCAGACCCTTTTCAAGGCACCATATAACTATAAGGAGTAGAACTCAATAAGAGGATCAGAAGGGGAAATGGAACTAAATGATCTTTGATGTCCCTTCAAGCTTCTTTCTGGGGCATGAATCTTCCTATCCTGTCTTCAAGCTGCAGTTACTCAAGCAGCTTTAGGTAGGATATGTGGATCTTCTCTGCTAGTGGAGGTGATGGGTTGATGGTTGGACTAGCTGATATTTTCCAACCTTATTCATTCTACGATTCTGTATTCAGATTTCATTCTCACTGATGACAACATCAACTGCAGGCACAAAAACCCACTCCAGTGTCACAAGCCTGTGTATAGGGCCAACAAAGCTCCTGAACCCAGTCTTGAAGACATTTTCAGCAAGCAACCACCTTCCTTCGATCCATTTCCCAGTGGACAGGTATCTATATCATAAAATTAGTACCAGTTTGGTATTGGAAATTCATATACCTGGAAATTCAGCAAAATTCAGGTTCACTGATGGACTACCAGTACTCATGTTTTATTTATATCAAGACTGCTTGGTCAGATTACTTCTATTTCCTCCTTGTTCTTAAAATGCTAAAAGTCATTTTAGAATACAGTAACTAATGTGCTGCCAAGAAGCTTGTAGATTCCTTCTCAGCACCCGCAAATCACTTTGCTGAAGTCCCACTGCTGCTATCTCATAAGGTAATCAGCATGTAAACGAGCATCCCTACGAGAGCACAGCATGCAGCAGACACAAATGCAGTTTGACAATCACCAGACTTTTAATTCGAGTAAGGAAGATTCAAGGATGTACACCACAAGCATGCGTTCACAAAGGCTCCTGCCACCTACCCAGAGCCCTAAAGCTTCCTCAGATTTATTCAAAAGAACTCTCATTTCAGCATCATCCCCATGTTACCTGCCCAGCTTCCCTATCCCTCCTATTATAAATTCAGTGCAAGAGGCTGCAAAAAAGAGCTATTATAAATTCTTCAGTTAGCACACTGTAAGCTCACCCACTGCCTTTACACAAGAAATCTTCAGATCCAGGAGGGATGAATAGGGTTGCACTTCCCCAGTTAATTTTGCTCCCTTCACCTCATGGCATTTACATCCTGCCTCCCTCTTTGCTGAGGTACCCATTCATACCATTCCTGTGCTTACAGAGAGATGTTGCAAAGTGAAATTTGCTGGCTGTGGGAAAGAAGATCTCAGGACTCAACCCAGAAGTGAACACGACCCCACGAACCAAGGGCTTAAGTAGATTCTCTCCTTTGCAAGTACAAGGCAGCTGCTTCCAGTCTTTCCTCCAGTGATTTCCTTCGAGCTGAGTTTTCCTCCATACCAGGTTATTTTTGTATTGCTGTATTTACAGGTGCTGATCACAACTTCCCAAGCAATGCACATTTGGCTGCTTTAATTTTTAACAGCAGTCACTTCAGGCTGTTCCTCTTCTCTAAATACTCTAACCACAATCTCAAAGTCTCTGTTGCTCTATTAAAACATTATATATAAATCAGGCATCCAAATTTGCGGTCTGCTGTTCCATCAGGTCCCTGCTAGATTTAAATATAGAAGTTGCATTTGAGTTTAATGCATATGCTTTAAACTTTGAACAGAGCTTGCATTTACATCTCCATATGTGAAACCTCCCCAAGGGTCCTGATCCTTAGTACAGTTAAATCTGAATGCAAAATCTGAATGCCTTGGTTCTGATTAAAGCTGAACCAAAATATCTCAAATGGAAGTGGTCAAAGCTCAGACTGTGGACCTCAGTAAGGAACTCAAAAAATAAAATAAAATAAAAAAGCTCTGAGCACATCAACCCTGATTCTGTCATTTTAACATCCCACATTATCAGCAGCCAGCATATATCTCAGATCTGAGATGGTGAGCTGCCTCCAGCCCCTGCTCAGCTGCTCCTGACCTCCTCTCCCCCACAGAGCAGCTGTATTCCGGGTATTTCCTTGGAGATCCATTAACTGCTCCTTCCTCAAAGGCTGAAACCATTGGCATTTTTCTCACTCTACATTTCTAAGCATTTTAAAAGTCCTATCAGGACAGAGAAATACAGATAAAAATATCAATTTATCATGCACTGGCAAGATATCCTACATAAAGATAAGACTGAAATTCTGGTTAATGTTTTTCAAGACAGTTTCCTACCTTGCACACAGCCTGTATATCATTTACATAGCATTTTACTCTCTCACTTAATGCCAGTGTCCTCAGAGGGAGAGTGAATTAGAATATTGGTGTGCCTAATTTAGGAGGCAATTAGACCAATAACAACAAACCCAAGCTGAATGAGTGCTAAGAATAATCTAGTTAGAATTCTACTTTAATTAAAAATCAGTCAAATAATCCTATTATCCTGAAGATTGCTTTAGGCGTGGCTCCAATCCAGCACTTCTTAATTTGAAGCTTTTAGGTCTGTACTGAGAAAAACCACCACAAAACATCGGAACAGTCCTTTCTGTACAACAAGTTGCTCTCCCATTCTGCATTTCTGGATTTGCTCTCAGATGCTCTGTGGGGTCCTGCCGCATAACAAACATTTTATACAGCAGAGACAGCAGCACGGGGTAGCAGAGCTGCCAGAACCAGTTACCTGTATGGGGCACTGAGCTGGGCTTCAGGAGAAATGGCAGAAGAGGAGCAGTGCTGCAGGGACACAACATACAGCACAGTGTAGAGAGTGCATGTTAAATACAATACATATATACACAGGGCTTATATATACACACGCTTCTAGCCACACGTAAGTGCATACACATGTAACTTGCACCACCCAAGTAACTCACCCACTGTGTTCATTCCCAGGGAGTGACTATGCATCATGTGACAATTTATATAGCATCTAACCTCAGGTGATAACCAACTACTAAAAAAAACAAAAGCTGTAAAAAACTATAAAGCTTTATAGAGAGCGCTGAGTTCATATAATATTGTATCATGCATTGCCTAGTTACTTCTGTATGTATACATACAGCTGATCTCATTTCTTCTAATTGGACTCCATACTAATTAAAAATAAAAATAAAATTCAACCGACCCCTTGAGGCATGTAAATATGGTTGTTGCTCAAATCCACATTTACCTCATGCACATGGGTTGTTCAACTACTACCATTCACTGTATGGAAATGCACTTAAGGTTTAAAAGAGGAAAGAAAACCAAGCCACACCTCTTGAGCACATTCCTTCTTTCAAGACACTTCTGCAGGAAGGAGGGATACATAACCCAAGTTATTTTAACCTCACAGTGTCCCTTCATGCTTCCCTATAGCCTTGTGCTAAAGATTCAAGGTCTTCCAAGTCCATAAACTGAAATAGCTCTCTACAGAAGCATTTTTCCTCCAGGTCACCACACAGAAGACATTGGGATGTCCCCAGCCATCTCCTTCACTGCTCTTTATCATGCTAAGCCCTCAGGACTGCCAAAGTAAACTCCAAATGCTTCAAGCCTATTGAGAGAGAGAGAAGATGCCAAGAGACATAACTAGTAACATCCATTAACCACCTGCAATATCTTCACAGTATTTCTTTTTAGAATCAAAGAATCATTACGGTTGTAAAAGACCTCTAAAATCATCAAGTCCAACCCCAATCCATCCCCACCACGCTCACTGACCATGTCCTTCAGTGCCATATCTCCACAGTTCTTGAATACCTCCAGGGATGGTGATTCTACCACCTCCCTGGGTAGCCTGTGCCAATGCATTACCACTCTTTTGGAGAAGTTTCTCTTCTTACCCAACTTGAACCTCTCCTGGCACAACTAAAGGCCGTTCCCTATTGTCCTACTGCTGTTACCTGGGAAAAGAGGCCTACCCCCACCTTGCTACAAGATCCTTTCAGGAAATCGTAGAGTGCAATAAGGTCTCCCCTGAGCCTCCTCTCCTCCAGACTGAACAATCCCAGTTCCTTAAGCTGCTCCCCATACGACTTGTGCTCCAGACCTTTCACAGTTTAACTGCCCTTCTCTGGACAAATTCCAGGGCATCAACATCTTTCTTGTAGTGAGGGGCCTAAAATTAAAACACACTACTTGAGATGCAGCCTCACCAGAGCTGAGAGTATGGAGGGACATCAGCTCCCTTACTCATGCTAGTCACTATTTCTAATATGAGGCAGGATGCCATCGGCCTTTTTGGCCACCTGGCCACACTGCTTGCTCATGTTCAGCTGAGCATCATCCAGCACCCCCACATCCTCTTTCTCCATCCAGGTTTCAGCCACTCTGCCCCAGGCCCATAGTACTGCATGGAGTTGTTGCAACTAAAGCGCAGGACTCAGCACATGTTCTTGTTGAAGATCATCCCTGTGTCCTCAGCGCAGTGATCATAGAATCATAGAACCACAAGGTTGGAAACGACCTATAAGATCATCCAGTCCAACCGTCTTCACATTACCACTTCAGGATCCAGTCCTGAAGGGTCACCACTGTGCTGAGCTTGGAGGTCGGTCAATGGGGCCAGAGCCCATTTCACCTGCAGGCACAGCTACAGCACCAGATCTCATTGCATAAGGCAAAAGGACCAGATGGCAAGAGCACCTTTGTAGACTGGCTTGTATGGTCATATGAGTACGGAGCTGAGGGAGGAAGTAATACCCTTCCTAAACTTCCTATAAAATTAATGTCTGCACAACACTAATTATGATAGCCAACAGCAGTTGTCCTGCTGGGAAGGTTGAACAGAAGTGACACAGCTGTCAGCCAGCTTCAAAGAAGCACATCCTTGCAGGTTCATATTTTTGGGGTCAAACACAGTCAAAACCAGAACAACACACATGCTTGCAGCCTTTCTAGGACAGAACACCTCAGAGATTCCGTACAGCTGACACAGACATTGAAAAAACTGAGCATGTTTGCCTGTTTCTCAGGGGGATTTAAACAGCAGGTGAGTGGGGCTGGTCTGTGGGACACGACCCTTTTTTTATTTAAGCTATTTAGATGCAAATTGTTCTCCCTCCCTCCTTCCTCCCCACACCATCTGTTAGCCCAGAGGTTTAGACTATGCCTAGGGTGTAGGTTTGGGGGGAGGGGGGATATAAATAAAGCACTGAGCAATTTCAGTTGATGCCCCTATTTCCTCTGGGTGCAGTTCAGGGGGAAAAAAATTCACTGCATTACTAGCAAATTCCAATAGGATTTTTCTCTCATTCTTCTGCATCTTACCCACCAACCTCACAGATTTCCTTCCCTAGAAAGCATTCCTTGTTCAGCTTTTGGCCAACTAGCAATGCCACAAAACAGGTTGTTAGTATCAGCATGGGGAACAAGTTGGTATTGAAGCAAGTATCAGAGCTTCAAGGAATGTAAGTGTCAAACATTAACAATCAAGTCCCTCGCTATAAGGTGCACAACTTGATGCTTTTTCATTCTAAGGGAAGTTACCTCATCTGACTGTTTTTCCCTAGTGAACAGCAACCGACTTCAAGGACTGTCGAGAGACTCCATTCATTAAGCACTCCACAAAGGGCTCTGGATTCTTCATAAAGGAAAGATTATGGGTGATGGCACAGAGTGCACTCTCAACAAGTTTGCAGACCATTCAGAATTTGGCTGGGTGTTTGACAGAGCAGATGGGTGTGGTGCCACTCAGAGGGATGTGGGCAGGCTGAAGAAGGGAGCCAAGAGAAGGTTCAACAAAATGAAAATGCAAAAGTTCTGCCCCTGGGAAGAAATAATGACGGGCACCAGTGTAGGTTGGAAGTCTACTTGCAGAAAAGCTGGGCAGAGAGACTGGAGAGCCCTGGTTGGCACTTCAGTTGGGCATGAGCCACCAATGCATCATGGTGGCAGTGAAGGTTCAGTTGCTTGTTGGATGTATCAGGAAAAGCACTGCCTGCTGGTCAAGGGAAAGGGATTCTTACCCTCTGCTCAGTTCTGGTTAATTAAATCTGGAGTACTGGGTCAAATGCACACCTCCCCAGAGCAAGAGAGACATGGAGACTCTGGAGTGAGTCCCGTAAAATGACATCAACATAATCACAGGATCATAAAGAATAAGATCACCAAGTCCAGTCCCAGTCCTCCCCCACCATGCCCACTGACCGCGTCCCTCAGTGCCACAACTCCACTGTTCCTGAACACCTTCTGGGGTGGTGACTCCACCACCTCCCTGGGCAGCCTGTGCCACTGCATTACCATTCTGAGTGGAAATATTACTGAATATTCAACCTATTAAGGACTGGAGCACCTTTCATATAAGCAGAGGCTGAGAGCTGGGACAGCTCAGCCTGCAGAACGGAAAGCTCACAGGGTTTTATCAATATATGTAAATACCTGATATGTGATGTAGAGTTGGAGCCAGACTCTTCTCAGTGGTATGTAACAACAGGTCAAGAGGCAATGGGCATAAACTGAAACACAGGAAATTCCAATAAACATTATAACAAAACAAAAAAATTATTAAATTTTATTATTATTATTTTTTATTAACCCCTTTTTAGCATAGGAGTCAAACCCTAGAACAGATTGCCTAGGGAGACTGTGGAGCTACCATCCTGGGCACTGCTCAAAGCCCATCTGGACATGCCCCAGAACACACTGCCCAAGCAGATTTGAGCTGGAGGTTGCACAAGGTGACCCCCAGACATCCCTGCCAACCTCACTAAGTCTGCAGTTACCAGCCACGAAAAGTGGCAGGCAGCTTCTAATGAAGAGGGACACCACCCAAAACCATTTGAGCTTATCTAAAGCAAGTAGATTTTCAGTCAGTCCACAGTGTTCAAGGCCCCAGTTTAGTGATGGAGATGAAAAAAGGAGGTAAGTCATCACAACCTTGAGCAGAAAAGTAAGTGAAGGAGTTGGGCTCAGCACTCCAACCCCCTCATTTTGAATTTTAACGTCTGCAGTACAGTCCTGGTACTTGGGAGATGCAAGCTCTTGTCCCAGTTCCTGCACTGACCTAGTTTGTGATTATGGAGGCACAAGAGGGCGGGGGGGGGGGGGGGGGGGAGGGGGGGGAAGGGACAGTGCTATTCATTCGCTGTGCCCTCCTCAATCAACTCTTTAGAAGAAAGTCAGGTATGGAAAGAAAACAGCATGAAAAAATTCCTTCCAGGTATTTCTGCAACTGCCGTTACCATAAGAAACACGTCCTTGGTTTAAAAAAAAAAAAAAAGAAAAGAAAAAGACCTGCATGCAATTATTTTAATAAGAGTTGGGATATTGTTTTGTTTTTTGGGATGCTGCCAACACAAGCACAACATTTTCCTCTTTCTTGCATGGACAGAAGAAGCCAGAAGATTGTATGATCTCAACTGCATGGTGCCAGTCAGGAGCCTCAGGTACCTACTTCTAAAATATATGCAACTCTAAATCTCAAGCTGGAAAGAAACAGCTTGGCAAAATTAGCAGGCATTTCATTGAAATATTTTCCTTAAACACATAAATAACATCAATTATCGGAACAATAATTACTTCAGTAAAGTTGTGTTGATATTCTGAGAGAATCTGAAGCTTTTATTTTAAAGTGAAAGTGGTTATATTTTCTCCATTTTCAAAAAGTAGAATTTAGAACATCAGAGTTTTCCCAATAGAATGGAAGTCCTCTTTATGCAGTGCTCTACATCCCCAGCTAATTTCTATTAGCAGAACACTGGCATTTCCCCAGCATTACTGAGAATCTAAAGAACAGTTACTGGAAATGGTCTCATTTAACCAACTTCTTGATCACAGACCCAACTGCATGGATGAAATTAAGGGCTGTAATCCTGCAGGTTGATCTGTAATATAACGTATGGGCACCAATGCTCAGTTTCAGTAACTTAAAAGAGATGGAAGGTCATCTGTGATAGCTAAAGGGGTACTTGGCCTTGGTGCCAGCAAGCCACCCACTGAAACCAGTGGGTGTTTGGGCCAAATCAGGATTTCAGAATTCATCCCATCTTGCCCTGTAACACTTCCCACACAGTGCTACCTGACAGCTTCTGAAAACTGGCAAAATGTGAAGGACAGCATCTGAGATGAGCTTTTTGTGTGTTGTTAGAGTATTTTGTAACAACTTAGTTCAGTCAATACATGCATACATACCCACATACTGTGGCAATTCCATAATAGCAGGTTTTTTATCATGTCAATTTTAAAAGCACACAATCAAAAACCACAGCTCCAGTGGCTGTTTGAATGCCAAACCAACCAGTTTTTTAACAGCAAAAACCCCACAGAGCATTTTCATCCATGACATCACCAAACAATCGCCTGAATAAAAGAGGAGAGATTTAAGCTGGATATAAGGATATAAAGAAAAGCATTTTTACAATGAGGGTGGAGAGGCATTGGCACAGGTTGTCCAGAGATGTGGTGGTGCCCCATCCCTGGGGACACTCAGGGTCAGGCTGGATGGGCTCTGAGCACCTGATGGAGCTGAGGGTGTCCCTGTTCATTGCAGCAGAGTTGGACCAGATGGCCTTTAAAGGTCCCTTCCAACTCAAACCATTCTACGATTCTCTGATTCTGCACTCTTATCTAGGCAATGTTTGTTAACCATATGCCCAAGCTGAATGTTTCCCTCAAGGAAAAGTTTCATCAGCTTCATGCAACCTAACCTGACCTGTTTCTTGCAGGGAGCCAAGCAACAGCCAGTTCCTGTGTTCCACAAACCAAGAGCTTTATATGGTATCCCAGCTCCTAATGGGACGTCACATGTAAGCATGGGGAGCAGAGTCAAGTTGTCACAGCAGCTCCCTGACACGAGGACCAACAGAACAAACAAAAACACACACACATAAAGTCCACAACAATTTTAAAAGACAGCCAAGGGAAAGTTTGACAGTGGATCTTTCAGGTGTCTAAATACAACTCACTTTGGGACAAGAGTCCAACTATGAGCACATGTACTGCCAAAAAGACAAGATGGGTTAAAAATTAAAAAACTTAAAAGCAGCTCTGAGTTATCAAAGGACAAAAAGACTTCCATAGAATAGTTAACATGCATGCATTTTACCTTGGGAAAAAAAAAGAACAGAAGAAAACATATTTGTCATATTCATGACTTATATACTTTAGCTAGAAAATATCTGCAGCAGATAAAAGCCTGTAGGCCCTCCTCTTCACAAATCCTTCATATCATCTTCATATCATGATCCCATTTTTAAAATATTGCCTCTGAACAACACAAATTAAGAGACTTAAGTAATTCTCTGACATACTGTTGAAAACCACACACCAACAGAAAATAGCAATTTATTGCATACAAGCCCATTAAACTATTACTTACAGCATAATATACTGCAGCCACACAGATACCACTGTCACCACCAAGCAGAAAACCCAGGAAATTCATCATCACTGCCCCTGGAATTTGTGTGAGAGAAGCTGGACTGCTGCTGCTTGGGCAGGCTTTTGTCATCTGAAATGGCAGCAGTCTCTCAGTTACACAGCTGTTAGCCTGTAATTATCATGCACAATTTATATGGCAATAAAAAAAGGGACCCTTAACTTCACAAGTAGTTTTTAAGACAAAAGTAGCAGAAAGCTTTTCAGATGATGGCAGTGAAAGGGCAAAGAGAGGGTCCACAGCCATGACCAAGAACACCTATGGGAGATCTGAGCTTGTAAAATTAGAAGTGATTCTGTTTTAATGGAGAGATGCAACAAGGGGATGCAGTAGTAGAGCAGTCAGAAAGAGTTCAAATGAGAACGCAGATTGGAAAACCAGAGCAATAAATAAACCTGCTAGCTCTGCACTCTAGACAAAAGCCTGGTTCTCTGAGGCCGTTTGCTTTTTCTTCCTCTTCCAAATTTAAAGTTGGGATAGCGTTAGTTTCTCTTTCCTAAACAGAAAGCCTTCAGAATGCAAACGAGGTTTCAAGGCTTTTTAACAACTCCACAGACCACATCATCAGAACTGGCTGCTTAACACGGCCATGCTCAGGGCATCTGCAGAGTAGGCTTGGAATCAGACCAGGGCTACAGTGGGATGTTCTCCAGAGGCATTTTAAGGGAGCAGAATCAAATTGCCTCACAAATATAATTGCCAAGTTTCAACCTAATGTTACAGCAATTTGCTTGATGTGTTTTATTCCTGAGGACAGGCTAGTAGACTATTATTTTGTGTTATTAAGGCATCCAAGCCTCCTAACACAGTGTTCATATCTCTGGTGAAGGATTGTTTTGCCTTCAAGTTCTGCTTCAAATAACCGTAAGTATTACAAATCCTTTACATAGGAGAAAAAAAGATTTGGATAGGCTGAGTTTAAGTCAGTCATTGGTGGGAAAGATGCAAAGCAGTGCTTTTCAATGACATACTTAGGAACAGAGGATGTTCAGTTCTTTGCTTTCCCTTCCAAGAGTCCATTCAAACAGCTGACCTGCAAGATATCTGCTGAGTTATCTCATCACTGCATTACCTGATGCTTTCCATTATTTGCAAGTCATGCAGCAGTTAATCATTTGGGAAACAGGATTTTTCTGCCCCCCCAACCCTACAATATTTGGATTAGGTCAAATTCTGACCCATTTTGAAGTGGTTGACCAAGCTCTCGGTTTCCAAACCTTGCACAGCATCACAGAGAATACACTCAGACCACGAGAATGCATCAGACTTTCATCCATAATCAGAAGTTCTGTGAAGAGTGAGCAGTCACCCTGAGCAGTGGGATCAGCTTCCTTTTCCATTATTTTTTGAAGACAGTTTGGTCCCAGTTCTCACAGTGCAGGAACATCTCTTGAAGAGGACTTTTTGCTTACAGCTTCACATGAGTTTTCAAGTTTCAAAGTAGAAGCTGAGCTATTGAAGAAATGAAGCCACTCATCCATCTTATTTCCATTATTCAGCATGGAACCCAACCAAGTTCTACAAACTGGAGGTAAGCACCTTGTCCAATAAAGAAAGTTTAGTGAACACAGGGTTAGAACACACCTTTACTTGACAAACATAACTTGGAATCAAAGTTCCACTCTTTATTTAAAGGATGTTCCTTTTGCCTAGGAACAAAAATTGAAAGAATTGATCTTAGAGTGTAAAAACCTATTAATCAGTACTGGTACTGTGTTGGTGAAACTCTGCACAAGCATCTCAAGAGTGCCTCTGTAAGACTTCAGAGCATACAGATCAGTAGCTCTACAAAGCAGGAAGATGGAGCCCCTTAAACTGGCCATTCTGTGACACTGGTCAAAGACTGAGCTCAACTTGTCATCTGGATTTTTTTTTCCACATATGGAAAAGCTGCATCCCAATACAAACTTCAATTCTGAGACCAGATCTTTCTGGAGACAGCTGAGCGCAGCAAAAAAGAAAATTTAAAAAAAAAAAAAAAGGGCTGTGAAAAGCAGCTCCAAATCTATTTAGCAGGTTGCTAACTAGTCTGAGCATCCAAGACATAGGAGGTACCAACTGTAAGTCAGAGGAGGGATGAGTCACAGTCTACCACAAATCCATGTTTTTTATTTCCAATTCACGTAAGTTACTTCCTTACTTGAGTCCACAGAAGAAAAGCATTATTTCTGCTCTACTCCACTTTGAATGAGATTCCACTTAATGACAAACCCCCCCTTTCCTCTGTCCCTTTTACATGACCTTTATGCAGAAAACCATTTTAAAGACAGCTTAGGTTTGTATGAACTACACTTTCCTACCCCAGAAGTGAGATGCAATGCTCCAAAGCCAAGCTCTAGGCAGCAACACAAAGGCTTACCATTTTCAAAAGAGTTCTGCAGAGTCCATGAAAGTCATTTAACAGACACCACAGAACCCATCAGCTTCAATGGTTCAGAGTCACAGCAGTATTACAACTATTAGAAGTCACACATAGTCCCAGATTTCTCTAAAAACGAAATGCCCTTTAACTTCATTGAGAAAATGCAGAGATTCAAGCTACACACAGCCTTACGTAACTTGCAGGTGATTTTAATAATCTGTATGCAGGCTGTTTACTGAGAAATTAACCTACTGCCTCAGAATATGTTGCTTAATTTATAAGAGTGATTACTTACAGCACCTGCTGCCAGCCTCACAGGCTTTGATATGCCAGCTTCTCCAGAATTGATGTAAAGTCTTCTAAAATTATTTACAGAAGTAATTAAGGAAAGAGCTATAAAAAAAAAAAAGGCTGCTAAATGTGTAACATAACAATCAGCTCGGTTATCAGATGCAATTGAAACTTCAATTTCCAAAGCAAATAGCATGAGTCAAGGCGTCTGAGCTGAAGTCCCGTGGTCAGTCCTCAGCCAGGCACACATTTTCACATTGCCCAGGGTACAGGTTCCAAATCGCATTTGTGTGCAGAGAATTTGCATGCCTATGGGCTCAGCCAGCCAAAAAAAGGTCTGCCAGTTTTAAAGCCTGTTTCCCTGTAGGCTTTGAACCCAAAGCAGAATCCATGCCATGCATGTTTAGTGCTTCTCAGTGCTCGACTGCTGATGTCAGTGGGCAAGGGAGGAGGAAAAGAAGAGATGGACTCAACAGTATGGTGAAGCTGTACCTCAAGTAAATGTGTTTGGGCTTCTCACTACAAGAAAGACATTGAGGCTTTGAAGTATGTCCAGAGAAGGGCAGGAGCTATGAAGGGTCTGGAGCACAGATCTTACGGGCACCAGCTGAGGGAACTGGGATTGTTTGACTGGAGAAGAGGAGGCTCAGGAGAGACATCATTGCCCTCAACAACTGCCTGAAAGGAGGTTGTTGCAAGATGGGAGTTGGCATCTTCTGATAACAATAGGAAGATGAGAGGTGATGGCCTCAAGTTGAACCAGGGGAGGACTAGGTTGGATATTACGAAAAATTTCTTCTCTGAAAGAGTGGTAATACACTGTCAGGTTGCCCAGGGAGGTGGTGGAGTCACTGTACCTGGAGGTGTTCAAGAACCATGGAGATGTGGCACTGAGGGACATGGTCAGTGGGCATGGTGGGGGTGGGTAGGGGTTGGAGCTGGGGATCTTTGTGGTCTTCTTCAGCCTTAATGATGCTATGATTACTGAAGAACAGGTTCAGTTCTCAGGCCTTCTCTTGAAATTTTTGGTTACTCCTACGTGCAAGGCTCTCCTGCTTCAGCAGTCAAAGTTTTTTTTTTTTGGCTATTCTGACAAACCCAATTTCAAGCAAGAGGCTTTTTTAGTGTATGGTCCTTCCTAGTGATTTAACTCCATCGACAATGGAAATGGCACCATTCCCGTTCTACCCACTCATCCCAAAATACTAACTATCCGATCAACAAATCCTGGTGAGGACTCAAGCCACATACCTGAATGTACACAGGCCTTGAGAAGGGTGCTTAAATGGTTTCACCAGGCAGTGCAAATTGTTACATTATTTGTAATTCCTGAATGTAGTTCCATGCTGCTGGATAAACAAGAGCATTTCAGTAATCGTACTTGAGGTGATGGATGTTTCTTTCCAGAGTTCAGAAAAGCTGAGAATTAAACAGAGTCCCCTTTGCTGAACAGACACAAATTGGGTGCCCAGAAATTGGAAGCAGTTGAAATCTGGCGGTTATTTCTGTCCCTCATCAAGACAGAAGTTATTTGCAAAATTCAACTAGGAGCTTCAAACCTCCTCCATGCATTCAGAAGGACTTTTTAAGCAGCTTGGAAAACATCTAACAGCCTCTGCCTGCTTCCTCCCCTGACCCGTATATATCCAACTATAAAAGCTGCAAGCAGCCTATACAAAAAGCTTTGCCTCTTAGGAAGTGGAACAAAGAACATAACATTCCTGTCTGAGTGCAACAAAAACAGTTTGAACAAGATTTCGAAAGGTCACAGTCATTGCAGACTCCCAGAACTGGAGGCATCCAGTTGCAATTCAAGCTTTGCAGCTCATCTCTTTCAAGCTTGAAAGCTTGGCTAAGTTTGCAAGTCTTCTGGGGAACGCTAAGCAGAGCACCAACCAGAGTGCCTCAGCTCCAGACACCGGCTGCTTCTGAAGCCAAAGAAAACAAAGCAAAAACTTGAAGTACTGAGGATTAGGGGATCTATGCAAGCAAAATCCCACTTCACCCATCGTTTTCAGTTTTGCAGCTGTCCAGAAAGCATCACACTTTGTATTACGCTTATGGCTTTCCTATACGAGCATCTTCTAACTTGTGAAGCTTTCACAAAGAATCAACTGTTTACTGCACAATGAATTCACTGACATTTGAAATAAAGAAATACCCTGAAATAGCTGTGGAAGACAAAATGAATAAGGGGTTCTGCAGAAATTGACGATGTTTCTTTCTTGGGTTTTATTTTCACCAATTCTTGCCAACTAAAGAAGAGGCCAATAAAACTTCAGGATCCTTTTCTAATTGTTGAGCAACACACAGGAAATGATCGCTCCATAAATCACCACTTGGTGACAAAATGTTACTCTCATGGGTGATGGAACAGCTGCTCTGCTCCTCCAAAGCTAAAATACCTACAAGGCAACGCAGAATATCTGAAAGCTGCAGTTGCTCTGCTACCCATGCACAAAGTGAGGACACAGATTAAATGAACAAGTGGCATGAAGCAGAGATTTGATCTTGACACCAGACTGCACCTCTGTCGCCTTCCACTTGACGCACACACTCAAGCCTACCGACTCCACGGCCCTGCAAAACACATCCAAGCTGTGACACGACCATGACATTCCTTTCTGTCTGCTCATTCAACATTGCTCTGCTCTGTTGAGCAGCTGAAGAACATCTATTCCAGCTGGTTTGTCTTTGCCCCACCTGCTCACTGTTCCCAGCAAAAAAGAAAGGTATCTGCCCTATATATCAGTGGAAGCAATAAACACACACTGCAAACCTTTCAAGGGTGTTTGCTTCCTAAAAAATAATTGCCAGCCACCACCAGATCAGCAGGCCACCACAAGGTCACAACTGTGCTGTCAATTATGTAACTTCTCCAACATCACATTGAAATTTTGATAACAAGATAGTAAAACTACCTCCAGCTTACCTTACCAGGAGAAATGCTTGCTTCTGCAACAAGAAACAAGGAGCATATGCCAGTGACATGCCAAGTTTGACTCATAAGATTCATTAGCATCTTTACAGAGCTCGTTGTTTGCTTTTTCATATTTCCCTTTGTGCAGAGTGAAAGAGATCCTGTAATTTACATGACCTGCTTCCAGTATTGCAGCAATTGAGTTTTAACATGCTTATCACTTGTTTGTTTTCTCTCTTAAGAAAAAAAGAAAACAACACACAAACACCCTGGATTTTCCCTCCTTATTGCACAGAAACATTTTACTCATGTGCTCCCTGTCCCTCTTAGGCTTTACAACATAAGTTTTACTTGAAGTGTGGATGCCCCATTCCTGGAGGTATTCAAGGCCAGGTTGGATGTGGTGCTGAGCAGCCTTAAATGGTGCCTGAATTAGTGGCTGGGGGGTTGGAACCAGATGATCTTTGAGGTCCCTTCCAACCCAAACCATTCTGTGATTCTACGATTCATTTTTAGAAAAGTAAGAAATACATAATCGCTTCTAAAGGGTTCACTGGTGACTTCCAGTACTATTTGCTTCACATTTGCAAAGGTTCAGAACAGCACCTTGACCCAATCCCACCAACACTAACAGGTGGGTTCAAATCCCATTCCCACTATGGGGGCAAACACCTCTGGCAGATCTGCACTCACCGCACCTGAATCTGCCCAGAATCCCAAATTAGTGCCTTAAGAAAAATCAAGGCAACCCCTTTGCCTCAGCTCAACCTCACTGGCTGTCAGCCATCCCAGGGCCAGTCACACAGCTTGAGAGGACCTCAGGCAGATGAGAATCAGGTCTCCCATCTGTGAGGCAACCGACTTTGCTGGCCTCTTCATCAGTCCCTCCGGGCTGTTTTCACTCTCTCATGAGAATCTGGGATAGAGTTATGTAAAACAGATTCCTCGCCCTTAATTAAAATAGAGTTCACATGCACAACCTGCTGAAGGCAGCATTTAAAAAATAAATAAAATAAATCACTTCTGAGGGATAAATTGCTTATAATTTTAAGAAAATCCCTGTGTGTACTCAAAGGAGTATCGAATGTTTGCCAGACACCTGGATGATCACTTCCCCTGAAAAGGTATGGAAGAGAGCTCTGGGGAAAGGAAAGTCATATAGGCTCTTGCAGAGGCAATAGAGGTGGGATTTGCCCTGCGTGGCTAAGAGCTGCAAAGCCTGCCACCAAATTCCATCTATTCTGAGGCCATGCATAGCCAATCTTCTCCACAGCACCAACGCATTCTTCTATCTGCTTTAAAATTAATTTCCCTGCTTGTAGTAGCATGGGATCTAAAGGACAGGTTTCACTTTCAGTTTTACACGCTGACTTTACCATTTAAACCTCACTTACATTCCCTCTCCTCACCAAACAGCTTTTTGTCTCTCCTGTGGAGATGCAGTTCATCTCTGAGACCCTTCTAGCTGCCCTTCTGTTGCTCCACTGCCTGCTTCTTCAGACACAGAGACCAGAACTACACATCACACAGAAGGTGCAGGCGCACCAAGCATTCATACAACAACAAAAAGATACCACTGACCCAATACCAGGTGAGGAAGAAGGCTTTTTTGGTTACTGCTATGTTGGGATGTTTCCTTCTCCATCCTGAGAAGTGAAATTACACCCAGTGTTTTACTTAGAAACAGAATCATTAATGTTGGAAAAGACCTCTGTGATCATCGAGTCCAACCCTAACCCTTCCCCATCACGCCCACTGTCCTTCAGTGCCACATCTCTGTGGTTCTTGAGTCACCGTCCTTAGAGGTGTTCCACCACCTCCCTGTTCAGCCTGTGCCAAAGCCTCACCACTCTTTCTGAGAAGAATTTTTGCCTTACATCCTACTTGAACTTCCTCTGATGCAACTTGAGGCCATTATCTCTCACCCTCTCATTGCTACCTGGGAAAAGAGGCCGACCCCCACCTTGTTACAACCTCTTTTCAGGGAGTTAGAGAGCACTATAAGGTCTCCCCTGAGCCTCCTCTTCTCCAGACTGAACAATCACTATTTTCCACACAGCATTCAAACTATAAAACCACCTCTGCTCCAAGGTTGGAAGAGTTTCACATCTTGACAAAAGTCCTCAGAAATTCCAAATATACCTCATCCACTTTAACCCCATTCTTAACAAGACCCCACAGAATTTCACGGGGTAGTGCAGCAAGATTTTCATTTTCAGAAGCCACACTGACTCTTTTCCAGCAGAAAACATTGACCCATGTCAGAGACCCATATTTCAGAACTGAAAACTGGTATCATGACTGTGCAGTGTGTGGTTCTCAGGATCCCCTCAAGAGTCCTTTTTATAGATGGGAATTACACGGGCAACAACTCAGTCCTCTGGCACAGCAGCAGTCTATAGCAATGAATGATACAGCCTGGCCAGCAGTTCCGCAGTTTCACATTCAAGTTTTTCAGGACTCTGAGTTGAATGCCACTCAATCCTGCTGACTCATTATTTGGTCTAATTTTTGTTTTATATCTACCTCAAATTAGTTTTTCTGACCTACTGGTCACAGTGTGCTTGGTGTGAGCACGTCTGCAGCATCTTCAGAAGTTAAGACTGATAGAATCAAACATCTAGCAGGGCTTCATCAACTCCAACTGTACCCAAACTCCAACTTTCTACACTGCTGTCACCAAACACCCCCAAATGTACCCTAAGAATCATTTGAGTTGGAAGGGATTTTTAAAGGTTATCTAGTCCAACTCCCTTCCTACCTGCACAGGCACTTTAGAGCACAGACCAAAATCTTCCTTCTTCCTCCATTCCATACCACTTAGACTCTGCAGAAGTCCATAAACACTCCTGCCCTCCTCATTTTATAAAATTACCCATATACATAGGCTGATAACTTCCTCTTGAGTCAATCTTGTGAGCCCCACAGCCACTCCTGCTGCTTCTCCTCAATTTCCTCCTGTTTATCTGCTAGAAAATAACAGGGATCAAAGGCAGCAGTTACTTAAGAAAAAAGAAAAAAAAATCTCACCTCTCAGGCTGACTAGTAACATCAGATCCAATTTCCAGAAGGATATTTAAGAGTTTTTAAAAATACTTTACTAGCTTAGGTGCCAAATCCCAACAGCTTCCAAGGGAATCAAGCGCCCACAAGCTTTCTGGGTTCCCAGTAGATGCCTACCCACAGCTTTTAGAATGTAACCGCAAGAAATGCTCTACTTTTGCTCTCAAGGTTAGAAATGCTGCTGAGACAGTCCCTGAATGTCCCCACTGACACCCATAGGCTACTGCCAGAGTTACGTCCCCAGGTTATCAAAAGCACACTTTTTTGCTTTTGTTTCTTCGTGTGCAGATCTTACTGAATACATCCTCCATAGTTCATGACAAGGTGAAAAATTCTCATCTTGTTTTCATCCTGACTATGGGCTCTGAGGCACAGATACTGCCAGCCTCTCCACCCATATTTCAGGCTATTCAGATATGTATTTTCCTGTTCTCCTTTGCACCTGCTGCTTCTATGTTGCCCTTTTCACCTGCACAACAGAAGAAAGAACACTACCTCTCCAGCATGCTTGTTTTATTCTCCCTATGAGCCTTTATAAGCAGTGCAGAGGTGGAAGGTGACAGAGAAGGTCAGCACCTCAATGAGGAAGCCAGGATGGTTTGTACAAGAGATGACTCCTGCACTACACCATTTTAATTACAAACTGAAGGACTGCAAGGAAGGAGCACTGGAAAGCAACAGGATTATTTAACAACACGGGTTAGCATGAACGGCAGCAGCATTAGCAACTTAATTCTGTCTCGGATTAAAACCTGTTTCAGCTGGACACCAAGAAGTTTGGTCTCTGCTGAACACTTCTAACCTGCTATAGAAAGCATCCTTTCAATTTTGAACCATCATTTCAAGATTATTGGAAGCCATGTAATGCTCACAAGACATTAGGCAAGCGACAGGAAGAACCCCCAAATGCTCTCATACATTACAAAATGGATTTTGAAAGCATCCTCTGGTCAAAGTCATTAGAGCAGGGATTGCAAGTATTGTGCTTCCACACTGTATTGCAGAGCCCAGGCTGAGGAGAAGAGCACAAAGACAGCAGTAGGAAATGTATGTGCCAGTTGGGATTTTCTGTCAAGCCCTTTGTCTCTGCAACGTATTTACTAAAGACAGAGAACCAGTCACAGAGTTAAAACCCATTTTGTTGCAAGGATTTTCAGATACTGAGCATAAGCAGAAGCAGCAGGAGCTGAATGTGTGTGGGGTAGAGGTTCAGAGAGCTTGGGGGCAGATGATGTTAAGAACAAAACAAAATGAAAAGCTACACACAGCAGGCACCCCAACAGCAGGCAGATCTTTCAAAAGTAAAAACACTTATTTATGAACTAACTCTGAGAAGCCACCAGATTTGCTCTCGTGTCTTACAGTCCTTACAAAGAATTGTTAAGGTTGGAAAACCACTAAGATCACCAAGTTCAGCTACTAACCCATCCCCACGATGTCCCTCAGTGCCACATCTCCACAGTTCATGAACACCTCCAGGCATGGTGACTCTACCACCTCCCTGGGCAGCCTGTTCCAGTGACTGACCATTCTCTCTGAGAATAATTTTTTCCTAATATCCAACCTAAGCCTCCCCTGGCACAACTTGGGGCCATCACCTCTTGCCTTATCGCTGTTATCTGGGAGAAGATGCTGACCACCACTTTGCTACATCCTCCTTTCAGGAAGTTGTAAAGGAAAATAACATCTCCCAGACTCCATTCTTCTCTGACTGAACAATCCCAGTCCCCCCAGCCAATCCCTGTAAGACCTGTGCTCCAGAACTTTCATAGCTCTGTTGCTCCAGATATTCTCTAGGGCTTCAACATCTTTCCTGTAGTGAAGGGCCCAGAAATGAACACAGCACTCAAGGTGCAGCCTCACCAGAGCTGAATACAGAGGGTGGATCAGCTCCTGCTCCTGCTGGCAACACTATTTCTGATATAAGGCAGGATGCCATTGGCCTTCTTGGCCACCTGGCCACACTGCTGGCTCATGTTGAGCTGAGCATCAGCCAGCACACTCAGATCCACTTTCCCCATGCAACTTTCAACCACTCTGCCCCAAACCCATCGTGCTGCATGGGGTTGCTGTGACCAAAATGCAGGACCCAGCACTTGCCCTTGTTGAATTTCATCCCATTGGCCTCAACCCAGGAGTGCAGCCTGCCCAAGTCCCTCTGAAGGGTCCCCCTACCCTCAGGCAGATCTACACTTCTTCCCAGATGGCTGTCACCTGCAGACTTACTGAGGGTCCACTCAATCCCCTCATCAATAAAGATACCAATCAGGGCCAGCCCCATCCAGGTTCCTAAGCCACAGAAGCTCTAGGACCTTTAATACCACACTACATGTCGCTCTGTTAAGTATTCTGCCAACTCGGCTCACAGCCAAGTGCTGAAGAGGAAAAGCAACCTTGCCTTTGGATGGCAGCATGCCTTGATGAGCTCAGCTCTGTCAGGCTTCGCCCTGTATCATCACTTCCCAAGGAAACTCAAGCACGCTCCCAGCAGGTGGAGAGGGAGACATCTCATCTTTTTACCACGTAGTCCATCTCCAAGAAAATGCAAGTTTGGAGTTATAATTTTAATGTGGTCAACTAAAAATAAATATTAAAAGGAAAACAGCTGCCAACAGCTACATCTTCACTCTATAGTTTTGTGATGAGATGGGGTGGAGGTGGCCAGTTTCTAGAAAAAGGCAAACAAGCATCTAATCTGTTAATCAAGAACAATGCAATACCAACCACAGTCTCTCCTTCTGAATTTATAGGGTTAGTTCCTAAGGAACTCCTCACAGAGAGGACAAACAAAAACTAGTGTACGTTATGCTACAGAAGCCTTTTACTGCTCACCCCATTCACATCCCAGTGGCAAGAAAAATGTTAAGTTCCCAAACAGAGAAATATGTTAACTTATTGAATCATTAAGGTTGGAAAAGACCACTAAGATTGTCTAGTCCAACCATCAACCCATCACCACCATGCCTACTAAACTGCTGAGAAAGGAGGATGACAGAGTAGAGATCATACATGCTCATCCTGCTGGATTTCAGGGGATTTACCTTTTCCTACAGGAGGTGCAGATGGAACAGATTTTAGGATCTCAACTCTTCAAAAACAAACACAGCTACACCGCAAGTAGGATGAGATCACCTTGCTGAAGTCACTGCTCCTGGATACTGAGCCAAAATAACAGGGTGGGATTGTGAGAGCAGCCGAACATCAGCAGATATGCAAGATTGGCACTGCAACACTAAGCACGAAGCTGATGACAGAAATAAGTACGATGTTAAAGGCATAAAGCCACTCACTGCTCGGATGAGATTATTTTAATCTCTGTGACCATTATCTCCTGAACTGATGCATTTATGCTGCTTGAAAGCATATGAACAAATTTTTCCCTAACTGTGGAAAGAGAAAAAGCCTCACATGAGCACTGGTGGTGGCATTTGGACAGGGTCTGAGGATGAATAAGTATTGGACCAGAAGGCAGGAAGGGCTCTCTTGCAGGATGTACCTAATACCTAGTGTTACAAAGGATTTGTTCCTAAAAAAAGCAAAAGAGCATCTAAAATAAAACTGATAACATGAATTAAGCAAAAAATAATAATAATAAAAAAATCATGATCCTGACGATTCCCAAATCAATGCAGGAGATGAAGAAAACTGACGCTGAGATCATTTAAACATTATTATTATTGTTTTAAGTAGACTATAACTTTAAATGAAGTCATCGCAGACAAGAAAAGGCATTTTTGGTCAGACCAAGTCAATGACTAAATTCTTACAGATATGGTCATCGCTTCTGAATGTTTTTTCTTTTGCAACCCCTGGACACAATTCAGAGACACAAACACAGAACAAATGAAAAAGCTGGCACTCCAAAGTCCTCAACAACAGAAAGAAAAAGGTAATGGGTTTTCTGATCCTCTTAGCTTCTGTTCCTGTCCCTCTCTCCAACACCTCTCTTCACCATGAGTAAATCAGAAACAGTTTTGGGAGAGAGGGCTGTTAATATGAGCTGGCAGGATGCTGTTTCAGCAAGTATAACTTTCATGCGAGCCAGAAGCCCCACTATGACAACACAGTGAGTCACCTGATGACAAGTTATCGAAGCATTTAGGCACTGTTTTTAATTCTAAACATTGACACTGCTTTGCTGTGTCTAACTGCAGGATGTGCCTTTATTGAACCTAGAATTCAAACACTGCCTCTGGCCGTCTGCCTCCATTTAAAGACAGCCTACACAGAAGAATATACTGTTTGTGTTCTGCTTTCATAGAATCATACAATTCTTCCGGCTTCCAGAAGAGCCCTGGAGGAATCCAAGCTCTTTTGCTTTTTCTTCTAGAAGGAAAAGCAATTCCCAGCCCTATCCTCACCTCTTCAGCCTTTCAGAATGACATCAGCACATTTAAAAATTTCCACGTCCCATCAGCCTTCTCCATTGAGGCAGGCCATGAGTTTCTTCCCCCTATCCAACCTTTATCCCCTGCAGAGCCCTGAAACAGCTGCTTCTTAGTGGGGCGGAACACAAAGCACACTACCTCCCTACTGCTCATCTTCAGGGTCACAGATGGTTTAGGACTCCATTTCTCATCAGCCTTGTGGGTGTCCAGGGAAAGTAGAGCTGGACAGGAGGTGAACACTGTTACTGTAGAAAGGAAGAAGGAAAAAAAGAAAAAAAGAAAAAAAAAGAGAGAGGCTTTAAGAACTACAGGTAAGGAATGAAGACAAGAGGGTGGGAGAAAAGAAATCAAAAGCATACAGAAGTAATCATAGATATACCTCAAGTTGGAACAGACCCCAAAGGATCATTGAGTCAAGTACCTGCAGAAGTCAGTTCCCACATACACACCAAATTACATTTAATATGACCGTCTGTGCTCCCAGATATGAAAGGAGAGACAACAGTTTGACACTGCCAGGCTGCAGCTTCATCAAGATGAAATGTCAGCTTAATTTTGCTCATAAAATGTCTTCAAAGTCCTATTTAGGAACATGAGATAGGGATTGAAGGCAGCCTCGAAAAATAATGCTATTCCCACTCTCTCTGACTCTTTTGGCACTGGTTTCATAGTGGAAGAGACTTCTGCTGCTTTTTAGGGGTTTAATATGGCCTTTTTAATTGTCATCCCTGCTATTAAGGGATTCAAAGTGGCACAGGAGAAGAATTTGTTAAGATACAGAAAAGTAAGAGATTGCAGGTTTTTCACCTGCCATCTTATTACCAAGACAAATAGGCTGATGTAACAGTGAGAAATTTGATGAGCCAGAAATTAGAAGAGATTTTTTTATTCGATCAGTGTAAGTGCAATATAGTGCTGCAGTACCTCCTCCTTCCTTCACTTCTCTGGCTTTTGTAAGGTATCAACTGAAGATTTTGGTGATTGAGCAGAACTAAGTTCATAGTATCATAGAATGAAGCCCTTTCCAAACCAAGCTGAAGACCATGTAGCTCCAGCCCCCCTACTGCAGTCAGGGTTGCCATGTTACCGATCAGTACATCAGGCACCAGCTCAGGCTGCCCAGGGCCCCATCCATCCTAGCCTTGAACACCTCCAGGGATGAGCATCCACAACTTCTGCTGTTAATAAACTCATTTTAAAATGCCATAGAATCCTTCACTTTCCCACACAAAGTTAGGAACTGAAGGCGCAACCACACTTAAACCTCATTATTTAAGTCTTCAAGGCACATTTGGGTCAAATCCTGTCACTCTTCCTGCAGACAGCAGTGGGAAAAGTCTCCTTTGTGTGACACAGATTTTTACATAGCCTTCACATCTCCAGAATCTTAGAGCTTAACAGAAAGACCAAACACCTTAACACACACCCACAAAAATGCAGTAAGGTTTACCAAAAAGTTCAGCAGTTACTTTGATTATCAGAAATGAGGTGGTTTAAATGAAGAGCTCTGCAGCACAACCACCACCCATACCTACCCCTTTTAGTCCAGCTCCCAATGCTTTCCCAGTATCATCACTAATGGATTGACAGTTGGACTGGATCACCTTAAAGGACTTTTCCAACCTTAATGATTCTACAGTCTGCTGCTGTGGTTGCAAGGCCATAGGAGAAACACTGAAATTGAACTCACATCTCATTCCCAAGTGGGACTGAAGACAAGCACAATAGCAGGGCAAGACAGGGATGTGAACTCTAAGCTTGTGGTTAACATTTTGTGGTTTAAACAGGAACGTTTGCTTTCCTGGGTAGTCTGGCAATAAAATTCAATCAAACAGTTGTGGAAAAAAAGAGTTAGCAGTGACCACATCCATGAAAATGCCAGTCAGTACAGCCCTCAGAGAATCCATAGTAAACAATCATTCCAGGATCTTTGTTTTAGGTCTTTATCTTCCAGCAGCCTCATTCTTGCATGAAAACCAAATATTCCTACAGCAATTCCTTATTTCAGCAAGAAGTGCCAAGAGTGCAGTGCCTCGAACCACCTCCAGGAAATCCTTTATTAGAGATATTATTTAAACAAAGTCAGAGATCCACACTGGAAACAAGCCTGAAGTCATCAGACCTGTAGACTGAAAACTACATTTCTGTATTATAAAGGCCATATAACATATTTCTAAACGTAAAGAAAAATGTGACACTCTTCATGAGCCAACACTCCCATTCACACTTGTTTCCTGAGCTTAAATACTTATTTTTATGTGCTGTGTTTTAAATGGATCTGCCTGATTTTCTAACAATTAGTGGGTATTTAAATGTCTGCCTTTTGACCTCAATTACAGTGTCTTTATTTCAACGATTCACTGATTTGGATCACTCTCAATTAAGGTACCTTTCAGTACATGCTACGTATAAGTCAGTCTTGGAGTTTACTGAAAACAGTGGCCTACTAAAGATAATGTTTTGCTGAATAAGACATAGCCAAACTTGGGCCACAGTAAGAGTTAACACATTCTGTGGTTTGCAAAGGAAATGATGCTAAAATTCAGCTTGAGTGAGGTGTTCCTGAAAGAATAAGGACGTATAACTTGTTCTATTTTCAGAAGAAACTGCAAAATGTAATGGGTGTTTTATAATTGAGTATCTTATTAAAATTAATGAACTAATCAATATTGCATTTCAAATTCTGACATGCCCATTTGCTGCTAATTCCTTTTTTTCCCTATGCACTCCCTGGTCTTTGCAGCTGCTACCTGACTGTTAAATTTACCTTTTATTATGAAGGAACACCGGAGTTCAAACTCAGGTGAGCAGCTCAATGAACTAGAAAAAGCAAAAGATAAATTATAAGTCTGGCCTCGTATTTTTTTCCCCTTCTCATCAACACAGAGGGTTACAGAGCTCAGTAATGGCCTCAAGCACATGCTGCACCTTACAAAGAAACAAAGCCACAAGCTGAAACAAACCCAATAGCCACAGTAGTGGAGACTGGATTTATTGAGACAGAAAGATCTACTCCTCCCCACTGATGATGGAGGAAACCAGTTTATCCTTCATTCCAAACAAGACTGAATTATGGATGCATATGAATTTTACACTCAGCTCTGACTTACAGCTTCTACAAAGCAAGACTGAAATATGACATTCTTGAAATACCTACTAAAGGCAAAGGATAGATTCATTCTGGCACAAAGCCTTTGAATTGAGCTCGCTGGTGAAACTGCATAATGTTCATTTACGGATAGCTGGGAAAAATAAATGCAAGTTTTATAAAAGGAGTTACTTCTCTCTCTCTACAGAGGAGTTTGGGCTAAGTGGCCAAGGCACTCGTATTTTAAGAACGTGCAGTTGGTAATCTGCAAGTGTAGAAAATAATTTATATTGGAAATTCTTTATGCTAAAGAACCAATAAGGTGTTTCACACTGCACAAAGCTTTCTGCATGCGAACGAGGAGAAAAACCACATGCAGTAAGACACCAGTTCCAATGAAATACGCTTCTCACTCCAGCTCCTGTTTCATGAATAGAATCCAAGCCCCAAGAAATGGGCTCCAACTTGTAAGAGAGCCATCATACAAAATATCCTTGTGCCACTTACAGACATTAAGAGAACCCACAGTTCAAACCCTACTCATATTCCAGAAAGTAACTCCAAATCCCAAAGTGGTGCTCTTACAACTCTGGAAGTCAAACTGCATCTTAAATTTTTCTATCCAGGAGTTGGACCTGATGATCCTTATGGATCCCTTCCAACTCAGGATAGCCTGTGACTCTATGATTCTATTTGATTTTCCTTCTTTCTGCTGTCATGTGTAAATCACCAAGAGCCACGATTCTACCTCACCTGTAAACTGTGGAAAGGCACTAGATACATCAGGCAGGAGACAATGCTTTAGGTGAACCTGGATGACACCCCCTGCCCTAAAAACACAAATATGAACAGTTGTTATTTTTATACTCCATTTTCCATTTAGATTACATGTATGGATTAACTTTATAAAGAAGAGAACAGAGGATGAAACAAGGTTTTATGCCCCACACAATGCATACCTGCCTCTTGATTTCTGTTAGCCTCATAGTTGAAAGCCAAGATCAAGATGTTAGTAGCTACGTCATGTACTTCAGTGTATATGTATATATACACACACACACACAAGATATCACATGCCATGCTTCCTATACCTTAACTGGGATCACAAAGTGTTACTGTGGGAGAAATTATTTCCTTTCTGAAAGAACACTTGATTACTGCTTCTGCAATCTTCTCATTTGGACTGTTTTACCCAAAATAGGACCTTTCTTCTATCCCATCAGCATTTTCTCCCCCTTGACAAAAGGATGCCTCACTTACCACCGCCTCACTTCAGTAATTCTAGAAGAGAAGTAGGAAAAACAATGATTTTTAAGGGAGTTATATCAGTGTAAGAGTGAAATAAGCTGGCTATGTAGCAGGTCCAAAGAGCACAGACTGCAAGAAGGAAGGAAACCATGGAAGGACAGTTACTGTTTAACCTGTGTCTCAGACAAGATTTAAGAGATACAGAAAGGCTGTCGTTTGTTATATGATGGGAAGAACAGAACACGTGGATTGCCAGCTTAAACAGCTACTCCAGAGCCTCAATAACTTACGAGAAGTACATAGGTACATAAACAAGACCTGAATACTTCTACTGTTTCTTTGAATTCCCCTGGAAACACACTTCAGCAGATAGCTTTTTTGTTACCTCTTGCACCTCCCCAGCAAACAACTACTAAAACGAAAGGACCTAGAGAAAGCTATGCAAGAATACCAGTGCATTTGTTAGCACAGTTGCTTGGATCCCCAAATCAAGATGGGGAAGCAATACTCTCAGCTACCTGTTCCACGTACAGCACAGTAACAGTGAGATCCAGGGGACCAGCATGAGCACAAAGAGCAATATGCATTTTTTGAGTGCAACTCACTGACCTATTTTAAAACACCTACTGGGGCATCACAGAATCATTATCATGTATATATATACATAAGATAACTAAGATCACCAAGCCCAACAGCCAACCCATCACCACCAGACACTAAACCATGTCCTCAGTGCCACATCTACACGTTTCTTCAACACCTCCAGGGACGGCGACTCCACTGCCTCCCAAATGATGATAAATTATAATACATAGCATGTCTCCTGTAAGAGCCTTTTTCTTTATAATGAGTAAATCCTCGTTAGCATAAATAGCATTGGGGTGTTTCAAGCTACCTATTCCTAAAGAGCATCATATGCCTTTTGCTCAGGAGGGAAGAATTGATCGCTGTGCCTTACGTGCTGCATCGCTGAGCATCTGCTGCCAGTCCTGGTTCTGCTCCCACTGGGAATGGGGCTTCAAAGCACCTCCCCCCAGGTGAGAGCTGTGCAAGTCCATATGAAATGCAACACACTAGATAATTTTCTCCATGAGCACAAGCCCTTGCCATCAAGCAGAACACTTCTACGTTCTTCCCAGTTCTATACAGAGGTTGAACACGCAAGCAAAGTTCCTGGGCAAGCACAGAAAAAGGCACCATACGTTTCTGACACAGTATTCTTTCCCCTTCCCAAAGAGGTAGAAAGCCAACAAGAGAGATTCTTGCATGTGTCAAAGGTCTAACAATCCAAGACTTAAAGAAATACGGCTTTTGTTTGCAGATGCTTGGTCTCAGGCTGTTTTCTTATACTTCCTCACAAAGCATGGTTGTTTTTCAGACCCTTTATGAAGTCTATTTACTTCTGTTATCACATGCTGTTGACAGGATGAACTGTAAACCCAGACCACTCGAAGGGTGGAGCTCAGCATCATTTCTGTTTTGCTAACCAGAAAAGTCTATTTTTATAGGTGTTTCAATATGCTCATAAGAATGTAAGGGAACTGGGCCATCACAGCTATGGTTACAAAATAACGAAACTTCCCACACCTATGAAGGTGCAAAACAGAGAAAGAAGCCACACTGAAGCTCACTCACATCTAAAGTTAAATGAAAACAAAACTGCTTAAGAAACGAGGTGCAATTCATGCACTTGCAGTCAAAGCTGAGGAAAGCTCTGCACAGATCTGGGAAAGGATCCACAAGAATCAGCAGATTTCTGGGGCAAAACAATAAGTTTGTATTTCCAGTGCAAGCAAAGCAGCCAGAAAAGCAATAGACAAGCAGTATATTTTATTATAAAATCATAGAACCATTTGAGTTGGGAGGGACCTCTAAAGACCATCTGATCCAACTCTGCTGCAATGAACAGGGACACCACAGCTCCATCAGGAGCTCAGAGCCTCATCCAGCCTGACCACGACTGCCTTCAGGGATGGGGCACCCACCTCCTCTCTGGGGAACCTGTGCCAGTGCCTCACCATCCTTAATGTAAAAAACTTTTTCCTTATATCCAATAAAAATCTCCCCGTTTTTTAGTTTGGAGCAATTTCCCCTTGTTCTCTCACAACATACCCTGTTACAGAGTGTCCCCTTCTTTCTTACAGCCCTTTTCTGCCTAATCCAAAAACGCAGAGGGAAAAGTAATGTCTAACCACCCAACGAACACACACACACGAGCTGTTCCACACGGAGGAGTTTTTCCAGCCTTATCCTAAAAAGCTTTGAGCAAGACAAAAGCACCTAAACAACGGGAAGGCTGTTAGAGCAGCGATGCTTGCTGCTGTACCAAGCAACGCCAGGAAACTCCAGGTAAGGAGAACAGGGAGGCGGTCCAGTGAAAGGTATCCGTGAGTCACTGTACAAAGAGCAAGCAAGGAGAACAAACACTCTCCCTCCCGTGCCCAGCACAGCCATTTCACCAGTTACAATGTCTGCTTTCACTTTAAAAAGCTTGGCTAGAACTAAACAGCTTCGACAGTTGTTCTTACATACGCACACAGTGTACTTAATCACCACCTAAAGTACATGCCTTACAGCTGGTAACAAGCAGAGGTCTTAACATCTATTTATTTATAAATCTTGCTGCTGGAGGTAATGTCTGAGTAAGGACCAAGCAATGCCCAGCAGAAGCAAATGCACCGTGACACACACACGGATGGAGCCAGCTCTTCCCACTAATCGTGGATTTTAAGCCCTTTGGATAACAAAAGCAGCAAAAGCAAGGATTGCAGGCACGGGAGAGCTGCGGGTTTCCATGCACTGAGGAAGGGACGAGAGTTGGTGCCCCTCGCCCCGCGGTGCTGCCTCTTCTTCGGACTCCCAGGAGCACCCAGAGGTGCCACCCAACTCGACAGGTCTCCTCGCTGCCGTTCGCTCCCTTATCCGAGCCGGAGGACGGATGGATCGGAGACCTCGTGAGGTCCCTTCCAATCCAGCCCCTGCCACGATCTTAAGTTCAGCTTTGCTGTTAAGATCTTGAATAACAACAGATCTCATACACGCACACATGGAACGGGGGGCTAAGGAAAAACACGCTCCCACATCTGCATCTCTGCCATAGAGCCACACACAAAGCCCGAGGCTGCATCACCCAGCACGGGGCCGACTCCTCAACTCTTTGTGTTCGCCCCCCCCCCGGCTCCCGGAGCCCCTCCAGCCGCAGCCAGCACCAGACGCGGGCTGAGCCCCGATCTTCCCCACCCCAACCTCTGCCCCGAGACCGCTAGCGGCTCTCGATCACACAGCCCGAGGCTGGAGACAACTCCCTTTGTTAAATGAATGAGCTGGGAAAGCAGGAGGGAGGCAATCTCACTCCCACCCCCCTTCTTAAATTGAATGGAAAGGGGAAGAAGAAAAAAAAAGAGAGAGACAGAAAGAAGAAAAACAAGAATCCAGCCGCTCAACCTCTTTGCAAACTTCCCAGTTGCAAAAAAAAAGAAAAAAGAAAAAAAAAGAAAAAAACCGAGGAGGAAATCCCCGGCCCGGCAGCACTCACCTTCCGCCCGCTGCAAGGTGCCGCCCGCTCTCTGCCCTGCCCGCTCCCCGCGGCCGCCCGGCACCGCCTCCCCGCGTCCTCCCCGCTGCCATTGGCTCCGGACGGGTCCAGGGGTCCGCCCCCTCCACCAAGGTGGGCAGCCCAAGGCTGGGGGAGAAGTTTGGGGTCGGTGGGTTGTGTTGGAGCTTTGAGATGGGCTGATCGTTCGGTGTCCGGTACCTGGAGCTAGGGCTGGTGCGGGGCGTAAGGATGGTTCGTGATTACGGTGATAACGTCGAGGGAAGGGGATCGCTGGTAGTCGTGAGGCGCTGTAGTGACTTGGTTTCTGTTCTTGGCATCTCAGAACCGGCTCCATTAGGGACCGTGTGCACGCAGATCCAAAAAAGGAAAGAAGGGAAACGGGCTCTGCTGTGCTGCACAGCAGGATGTGCGTATCGCAGGGATGTTACCTTATACTGCAGGAGATTGGGGTTTGCTCTCCCCACGGTGTAAAGCTCACAGGAAACTTGTCCCCATAGTTAGCAGGACTGTTCAGCACCACGCCTGTGCTCTACAGGGAGAGGAGAAGAGATGGGATTTGATCACAGGCATTCAGGAACAGGAAATGGTGAGGCTGTCTAGACACAGAGATGTCAAACGCTAAGTGGAGCAGGTAGATACATGGGAGGGAAATAATGCAGGTCACCACGTCAGACCTGCTCTTACACTGGCGCAGCATGCCTGTAAACAACAGCACTGCACAGCCTTGCCCTTCCCTCCTGTACCAACGTTTATCAGTTCCCCTGATAAGTTTGTTCAGGAACTACAGCAGCAGTAAATGAATCCGACTGAAATACACAAATAGAGGAAATGAGAACACAAGGAGTGGCAGGGAAGGTTGGAGTGTAGCAGAGCTGATTGCAATCAGCTTAACCTGTCACCGAACCACACGCTCAGAATTACTTCCCCCTTGATACGGGAACCCCCAGGTACGTGGGAGTCATGCTTACATGATTGCTGCAGTGAGGAAAACTGCACAGCTGAGCTCAAATTCCATAGCTGAAAAGGAAGCACAGAGAGCCGAAGTTAGAAATGAGCACAGTTTCCCTTTCCATCCCAAACCGAATCCTGAAGAGTGATTCTTTCTGTACTCTACAGCAGAAAGCCTCTTAAAAAACAAGGACGAACCCTGATAATTTTGAGAACAAGTTTTGAAGGCAGGCAAGAGAGTGGTCCAAAGTACTCCTAAGCATGTCCTCTTTGCAAGATATCTAACCAAACACATTTATCCAGCCACCTGACAGTGAAATGGAGAATGGTGATAGCAGGTTACTGGCAGTGGCTGGCCTAAGGCCTGGCCCAAAATCAGCCCCTGGATTGCTCTAACAGTCCCTGCTATGGCTGCTTTTATATCTGTATCCAGATCTCAAAACTTCTTTTCTACTGTATTTCAGAGAGGATTCCCAAACATATGGCAGAGGAGCTGTTTGAGATGTCCATGCACTGTGGCAGAATGGGACAGAGAGCTACAGCTGCAAAGCAGAATTTGTACTTGAGAGAGGAATGAATGAAATGCAGATCATTTATTTGCCTTGTAAGTACTCAGAGCAGAGAAAGTGCTCAGGGGGAATTTCATAGAAATGATTCATCTTGCCTTGTACTCAGGATAAACTCAGACGGCCCATTTTCAATATGGGTAGGAAAGGGTTTTCTTACATCTCAGAAGAGTCTCCCATTTTCAATATGGGTGAAAAAGGGTTCTGTGGGAGACCAGCCCTGGCCTCAAAGACCAACACTGTTCATTTTTTTTATACTTTAGATGTAGAGCAGAGAGAGGAGCCCAGATGTTGTGGGGCACAGCCTGACAGTTTATTCTCCATCAGCAAGACCAGCACTGATGGTCCATAGCATGCTGTGCATCTTTGCTCCTATGCTACTCCCTGCATTGTGCCAGTGTGATGATGTGTGCACCTGGGAGGGATCAGCAAACTTCTCTACCTAAGATTTTTACTAAGGATTTCAGTCAGATCAAATCCCCAGGTCTTGATTGAAATGATGCACAGGGAATACAGGGGCATGTGAAGTCACAGGACTGAGGGACAGTAACTTGCTATGGTGTACTGATTTAATCACTGTAATTATCTGTCTACTCCTTTAACCTACTCGAGCAATTACAGACAAGTTGGCCTCAGCCTACAAGGAATCAGAGATCATGACTATCTTGAAGAATTGTCAGAAACAGAGAGAAACTTAATGACAAATCTCTAAGACTTAACAGTCAGACAATGATTGAGGGAAGGGAAGGGAAGGGAAGGGAAGGGAAGGGAAGGGAAGGGAAGGTTCTCAGCCAAAGACCTCATTAACAAGATTGAAAAGTCACAAGTAATAGCAAGCAAAACTGAAGGTGACAGTAGGTCAGCATTCTACCACCTCGAGGTCTCTCAACCAGTAAATCAGAAGTAAATCCAGCAAAATAATGCTTTTATAGTGGTGGGAAGTGATGAAGAAAGTGGACTATGATTCATCACTGCTCTACATATCATATAAGCTTATACAGCTCTGCAAAACATGCACAAGACACTTCAAAATCGGAACCATCTCCTTTTGATTCTACTTTGTTTAGATAAAACAATAGACTAAAGCAGCGAAAATTGTGTTTCTAGATGCAAAGTTATGCTGCTCAAGAGCAAATGTTTTTTTTTAATGAGTGCAAAAGCACGTCATGTGTGCACAGGAGCAGCAATCTTTTGTTTTCTCCATGCCTTTTAGAGTATTCCAACGTCAGAAAATGGACAGATTATGCCAATTCAAATTCCAACTTTGATTTGCTGAGATTTCACTGCCTAGAGTGAAGTCAAAGATAGAGATAAAATCCATTTTGGCAAACAAACCTGGCTCTGAATTACAATGGATCCTACCACTGTCTGTAGTTTTACCAACATGAAAATGCAGTTTATGCACTTGCAGTTTCTGCAGTACCGTTTCTCAGTCTTTGGCTATCTCCAGTTTCTTCACTCTGGATAAAAAGTTAGAGCATCATAACAGAGATGTTCCCATGTGTTATTTGGGCCTTCATTTCTGTATTGAGAGGACTATGTAAAGATTCACGGTCTGTGTGGTTCAGGTATAACAGTAATTTTAACCTAGTGCACTCTTTATCACTTACATCCCAAATCATTCAGGTTTTCCTTAAGGGTTTTCTTGTTTGTTGAGCTATGCTGTAGCTGGTTAAAAACCAGAGGAATCTTTGTGCCATTCCAATGTTAAATCATCACTTACTGCTTCATTGAAGCCCTGGAATCCAGCAAAACCTCTGGTGATGAATACTTTTACATTCCAGATCTGCTTTAGCCAGGAAATTGCATAGTGACAGCTAAGAGCACTCAGTGCCTTGGTGAGCAGTCAGCAAGTAAGGATGAATACTAGGGAAGCCACAAGTGGCTATCTGATTCTGGAAGCCTTATGTAGCTCTGGAAGTCATAAAATACAGATGGGTAAAGGCTTAACAATGAGCTCAGCCTTTGATTCATTAGCTAGCAGCTGAATCTAAGTACTTACATCCCAGTTTTGAGGCATGCTGCTAATTCAAGCTTAAAGAGATGGGTAGGTTTGTCCTGCACCATGAAGCTGTACTGGTTCCTGTTTTTGACTCAGACTTTGTTTTCTCAGTGAACTGAAGAGTTTCATTTCTTGAAAACTTATCTCCAGCCATTGGTAATCTTATTGTAGAAAACATACTTAAATGTCTAAGCCTTCTTCCCCCAGCCCCTCATATGTTTTGACCACATTGGGTCAGTCACTGGAGCTATGCTAATTCATACCAGGATCTGACCATTTACATTTTAAATCTACATTGAGAAGAGTAACTTGAAAACCTGCTTTCAGATATTACAAACAGCATCAGTCTGTTCCAAAAGTAACCATGACACTACATTCAGAATGTCCTTTCTTTCAATCTCTCAGCTTTATCCAATATCAGAGCTTCTCTGCAGTTGAAAAAGCCTATCTCTGCCTCTATTCTTCCTCAGCCACTTAAAAACATCTACTCCTACTTGGTCCTCCCCTCCATCCTCCTAGCCTGTATCATTCATTTCATCATTCACCTCATTTTCAAAGTCTTTCTCTTTTCTGATTCCCCCCTGCCAACCTGTGGTAAGCATACATATGTAGTCTAGGCACTCCCTTAGCGATCAGTGCTCCATCTTGACTAGAAATCATAAGAGCAACTCTGATTCATAAATTCTATGCATCTGGTCAGAGCTGCAAATGAGGAATGAGACACTCAGGGAGAGCTAGAGGGGCTCCACTGCAAGGTAGGCAGAAGTGGGGTGGGGGGAAGAGGGGAAGCTCGTAAATACTGCTCATTCACTTGGGTCTTTGGAACATGAATGAACTTGCTGACAGCACAGGAAGCGTGGAAAGTGGAATGGTGAAAGCAGACAAACATCCTAAGCACATGACAGCATGCCTCTAGACTGAGAAGATACCTGCAGAAATCACAGGGTGTGCTATGGTTGCTGTCTCTTTCCCAGCTGCCCTGCCCACAGCATGGCCTGGCTTTCTCAGATCTGCTTGGTGGACTTTCCTGGCCTCGGGGACAAAAAGGTGAGACTCAAAAATGGGTAAATTTGCTGCAGCACAGAATGCTGCTTCCAGCACTCGAATCTGTGACAGGTTTTCCTTCAAGGATCCAGCATACAGAGTTGGAATGGTTGTACAACACACACTCAGAATCTCTTTTCTTTCTTGTAATTTTCTGTCCATCTTATTCTGTCTGTTTTACTACTGTCCAATGGTGCAAGAAATCCTTGCCTGTGAACATCTGGAAAAAATAGTAGATTTACAGGTAACTTGAAATCAACAATTCCTACCGAGCCAGGGAGAAATCCACAATAACAACGCTGAAAGTGAAATTGATCCAACTATATATATTAAATCTCTTTTTACTTATTATTAGGGAGAAATAGAAAAGAAAGCTGCAACATCAAGGCAACAAGGGAACCGACTCTGAAAGAGAGCAGAGAAACAGATTGCAATAAATTCACCTTTCACTGGGGACTGCCCAAATGTAAGGGGCTGTCTTAGAAAGAAAATAACAAAAATAATTTTAAAAAATCAATTAGTTTTTCCTCTGTATTGATTCTTTTAAAGTATATCTCTGGAGAGATTCCACTTCAGTGTTTAAAAAGAAAAGCTGTGCAATGCATGCAGTGGTTTGAATGAGACATCAGGCAGGGACCACTAATCTAGAGCTATTTCATTACTCAAAATCTAACAAAATCAGCTCATTTTTCTTGCTTTCACTACATATGAGGACACTCGAAGAAACAGGACAGCCAGCCTGGAGGGCTGTGTAATAATGTAATGGTGTAACAGTTAAATTCTTTTGCTGCTTTTGCTGAGCTTATTCACACTGCATGACTCCCAAGACCCAATACTGTTCTGATTGAAGCTAGCAAGACATTTGCCACACATTTTAGAGAGAACAAAACCAGCCCTTCAGTCACAGCACCTCTGCCAGACACTGTTTCACACCCTGCCAAAATGTCAGAGCTTGAATCACTTCAGTAGCTTCAGCCATTTAAAACTGGACTGAACAAAGCCCTGGAGAATGAACTGCAGAGGAAAACCTTCCCCTGTTCCTTTCCTTATCTCTGATTCTGTCTCAGTGGGTTACATGGATAGCAACCAAAAACTGCAGAGCACTGACAGACATGGAGTCACTGGGTGATCTGTACTGATGCTTCACAAGGAAGCTGTGAAAATATGAAAGTAACATTCTCCATTCCTACCTATTTGCATCATGTCCAAGATGAATTAAGTGAATCATAACACAAAGATTATAGAGCAGCTGCCTGAAATGTTTAGAAAAAAATACACAGAGTTTTGAAACATTTCATGCCAGCTTTGAACAACAGTGCATTTAAAGTACAAAGTAAAGTCTTCAGCAACATAATTTGTATAGGTGTGTAGTAGAATTAGCTCACCAAAAATGCTGACCTGGAATGCCCATTTTGCCAGTTAAAGGCCTGCTTCCATGGTTAATCCAACAGAGGGAGCTGTAAAAGTGCAGGGACAGTTTGGCTGGGTACAGTGATGCTGGTAATTCAATTATACTGGTTGGTCACACTAACACCAAAGTTACTCTGGAGATACAGATCACATTGAGCCTGCCAAGAGAGCTGGCCCTGCAGAATTCCTTTGGTATGATGTACATCTCACTGCTCTCCAAACCACTGATGAGTTGCAGATTGGGCTGCAGGACCCAGGAAACCTTCATAAATTGACTGTATTGCATGATGTTATAAATATACCAAATAGAACCAGCTATGTTGTCTTAAGTGAGGGAAATGCAAGTTGTATAAGCTTTGTCTGTCTTCACATACGTCTTCCCATTCCTACCTACAGGATTTGCAAAATAACATCATAGCAGCATGTGAGCCTTTTCACAGGGCACCACAACCCAGAACTGAGACTTCAGTCTAATTTTACTGTCAGACGCTCTCTGAAATCAGAGAAGCATCACAGTGCAGTAGTTGGGGAAGGATAACTTCAACTAGGATCTCTGTTTTAGACAAAATGCACCATTGTAACTGCACCACTTTCTGTGACGAGGTTTCTTGCCCTGAGTCTCACCATCTTGACTGGGCTTGTTAATTAGCAGTTTTAAGGCTGGCTATTCTGCTTCTGTTTTTGCCACATTTTCTGGGATGTGTTGCAATTCTTATCAAAGTATTCAATTCTTACCAAGTAATTAAATTCATCAGCATAAATTAATCACCAAAGCACCCTTCGAGCAGAATTACAGATGGGGAAAATGAGATAAGAGCTCACTCAACCAGTAGCCTGAGGCTGTGCAGCAAAAAATGACTGAAATTACGCTCCTTGAATTCAGGAGTTCCTGTCTCCCAGCTCTCTTCTCAGAGTAGATCATTCCTTTAGACTGCATTTGCAATGGGAAATACAAATCTAATAGAACAGATCTGGCTCAGTATAGGCATACAGAGATCTAATCTTCAGCAGGCTGGTGAACTACAGGGGGTACCAAACCAGACTGTTTGCATCAGACTAGCAGCCTCTGTCCAAATGCTTTGTTTTAAGAGACAGCAATTCTGCATGAAAACATGACACCAAATCTTAGTCTGCTGGTGGTGGCCTTGTCCCACCCAGGCAGTATGATGCAAATAGCTGCATAGAGAAAAAAGGCCTAGAGAAGTAAGGTAAATCATTTTCAAAGGGCTGTTGCAGAAAGTGAGCCAACTGCTGATGTATGTGGATTGTGTTTGAAAGTGTGGGAAAGCTCCTTGCTCACAGGGAATTGGAATTGGAAACATTCAGGTTAAGCAGAGGACAATGTTCTGTTGTGCAATCTCAGCATGGAGGATTTTTCGTTTTGAGCACATATGCCTAGATTTCTGGGAAGAGCACATCTAAGAACATCATACTTAAGAGGACCATGCTAAAGCAAGTGTTCTTCCCCTTTAATTTTTAAGTGGTTACAAAACAATGAACCCCTCAGTTCTTTACACTTCACAGGGAAGAATGTACAAAGAGCTACTTAATCTCTTTCAGTTCAGCTCTTTCATTCTCATGGATATCCAGTTGCAAGGTATCTGTATCTGTCTCCAAACTCTCCGCTGATCCCCAAAGCAAAGTATGTCCAACTGTAAGCTCTTGTTCTGACACGCTGTTTCAGACTGACCAGGTTTCAGCATGCAAGGCTTGTTCTGCATGAACCTGTTTGACATTGGCAGAGAAGTGGGATCACAAAATCCAGCAGTACTCCTTCTACACTGAAATGTCAAGTAAGCACTTTCACAATGCAAGGCTAATCTTACTTCTGATGTCTGAGATCCAGAAGGAAGCAAGCAACACAACTAAAGTAGCCCACGTCACCAAGGAAGATTTGAATGCTTCCTGATTGGTCTTCCAAATAATTATTTCATGTGCTTCTAACAGAAACAGGCTCACAATTCAAGCATTATACAGTTTTCTTCATCGTTGCAAACTGCAATTAAGGAATCAGATGGCAAGATATAAATCACATCACAAGATCAGCTAGGAAACAATAGCGAAAGCAGACAGTGTTGGGGATTCTATTTTTGTTGCCCGGTTATTGCTAGGCAGTCTCAGATGCAAATAGATGAAAAAAAAAAGAAAATCAACATAAGGATAGCTAAGGTAATAACACCTGTACACTAAATTAATTTGTGAAATTTGCAAAATTAAAATGCCACATTTAGCTCAGTCACTTAGCAACAGCTGCTTCAGTTTAAGATGCGATCATTCTGCAGCTGTTAGCTGTCACCTAGGGCTGGAGCTCCCATCCCTCTAGCAAAGTCAGCAGGAGAAAATGTGTCCCTGCATTTTGGCTGCTCCTCTTCACAATCCAATGCCTTGACTCAAACACATTGTTATCGACCATCTGCGAGCTGGGCTTTGTTGTCAAGCAGGATCTCAGCACACACTCACTCTGACAGCTCTCCTGTGAGACAGTTACCCACATCAGAGAGGCAGTGCAAATAGTGATGTCTTAAACTGCCCCAGCAGCACTAACCACAGTGTATCCACTGATACCTTAAGTTCAGACAAAATCAGAATTGTGAATAAATACTACACTGTCCAAGAAAATTAGGATGAGAAAACGTCTACTGAGTTTTTGTCACAGTGTAATAAAAAATTTAGGGACGATTAGGCCAAAATGAAGCCTGAGATAATGTAGCCTAAGGGCTAGGGCAAACCCAGGGAAAGGGAGCTGAGTAGTTTTGGGCTAAGCAATCTGACTACTTACATGCAGTGCTGCTCCACACCCTGGGTTATTTTCTTGTTTCCTGATGCATAACTGTGTTTGTTGGGTGTGTGTTCAAATGAGCTCTATCCTTTGTAGGGCAGGTGTGCTCTGGGCAGGAGCCCTCAGTGGATGCAGACAAAGGAACACCTGCTCCAGTCTCCTGAGTAGAGTTAAGAGCAATACAGGAGCCAGAGCTGCTTGCATTTGCTGAGACAGCATCCAGCCCAATGTGGGGAAGGAAAGCCCAGAGTGCACACGTGTACAGCCCAAGATCAAGGCTTTCATCTGAAGGTTTTATCAGTACTCAGAATGGCAAGGTCATAGCTCATAGGTACCACTGGAACACTAATTATAGAGGCCTGACTATCTTCTGCCCGCTGCCCTCCATAGTCATTTATGACACAGAGTAGGATATGAGGAGATCAGCACCTTTTTTCCTAGCCTCCAATATGTTCTGCACCATATGTACATATGCATTTTAGAGGAAATAAAAATAAAATCAGCTGCAGAGTACATACCACTATATCCAAACAACTAGTAAGAACACTTAAGCTTTCATTAGCCTAAGAAAGAAATGTGTGTGGTTCACCCCTACTACAGGAAGTAAATCTTCTTCAGCAGAGTTCTCATACATAATAAGTAGATGCAGAACAGAATATTTGTGGGGAAAAATGAAAAAAAGTAAACAGCATGCTCAGATTAGAGACTGCCAGTGGCTATACATTCTCATTTTTTTTCTTCCCTAAACCCTGTAAGGTAATATTATGACTAATAAGATCACAATCACAGGCTGTAAGGCCCACTTAGTAAGGCAAAATAAATTTAAAAACAAAGCTAAGGGGCTTGAAACTAAATTGGGTCAGAAAGCAACCCCAGAAACTGCATGGGAGGTTTTCCATTTCAAGCTGTTCTCCCTTCTTTTAGCCTTCCAGGTTTTTGTTGTTGTTGTTGTTTGGTTTGGTTTGGTTTTCATTAACTGGAATTTTACAGGTGTTCAGGGTGATCAGAAATGCAGCTGAAATTACTTCTTTGCAAGAGGTGAGGGATGCTACTAGCAGATTTCTGCTATAAAACAAGTCTCCTTGCTGGTCAGTCACTGTTAAATGAAAACTTGGTTTTGTCTGGAAAACTTCATTAGGCTGCTGCCAAAATTTTCTTCTCTTATTGGCACAGGCTGCTCAGGGACGTTATGGATTCATTGTTCCTGGAGCGGCTCAAGAAATGTGTGGATGTGGCCCTCGGGAACATGGTTAGTTGGCATGGTGGGGATGGGTCAACAGGAATAGGTTATCTTAGTGGTCTTTTCCAATCTGAATGATTCTATGATTCTTAACATACTGAACCTTTCCCTACTGACTGTCCCAGCCTACCTGTCTGATGCTTAGCTCAATCTAAAAACTGGAAGGGAACCCACCCAGTTCCAAATAAGGAACTAGTGCCAAGAAATGCACTGACTTTCAAGAGCTGCACCCAGAGACCTGAATTTTCTGTCTACTTCCCAAGGCATTTTTAAAGTAGACCTATGTGGTGGTATATAAATTTGATCTCTTTTGATAACTGTGAATCTCTTCCAATCCACTCCACAAAGTATATCCCAAACAAGCTCATGAAGTCTTGCTCTAATTGTAATAGAAAACTGACCTTTTGTAGGCATTATGTAGACAGTGCAATATGCATTTGCCAAAGACCACATTCAGCAGACACTGTGCAAGTACTCATTCACTTCATTCAATCACAGACAATTCCGCACCTCCAAACAACACAGACCTCCAAAGCCATGCACAACCTACACATTCATGGTGACTGTATCCCTGCACCTGCAAGTCAGCAGCCTGGATGGAGCTTAGCAATCCCAGGATATGGTTCAGCATCTTTGCCATTTATGTTTTTTTCCATGTTTCTCTCCTTTTCAACCTGTTAGTTTGGCCTTGGTGACATGTGGCACACAACATTTTAATAGGCTTAGGGACACAGTCATGAAAAATCCTGAGTAAGTAGGGAAATTAGAGCCTATCTGTTTTTGTCACTATTCTTGATCTAATCCTCACTAAAAGCTGACTCCCTTTTCTTTCTGGCAGTGTATCAGCTATTTCACTGAAGGCCTGAAAGACTCCATTCTTCTTGTAAAAAGCAGTTACTTTGTAAATTAAGACTACATCCTTGTGCTGATATTATCTATCTTAGTTTCTTTCTTTTACTTTTTGTCTAATCACCTGACTCTTAATTCCCCAGATTTGCCTTTCACTCCCATCAAGGTCAGATTAGTGGGTCTGAGAGGCTTACTCACTAAACTGCAGCTTGCTCTGCAGAGCATCAAAGAAATAGCACGTCTGAGACTTACGCTCCACAGAGATTCAGGTTTTCTTGGAAGTAATTTTCCATTTTGCTTACAGTGTAATCCCAAATAAAGCATTATATGACAGTGAAATCACAGCACTGAAGTGTTATTTGCACTTTGGTTGCAAGATAACATTTTTGCTTGCTATGCCCACTATTTTTGTTTGCTGCAGTGTCACCTACAGCAGGGGGAAGTCATTTCAAACATCAACACTAGCATTTCTCCCTTGTGTAACAAAGTAATCATTTAAAGTGTGATCACTGGTGAACCACTGATCAAAAGGCTGCTGACTAAACAAAAGCTTGTCAGAGTGCATGAGATGACTTGTCTTGTTATTTCAATTGGAATGGAAAGTTTTGATCCAGCTGTTCATCCACATGCCTGCACACTGGGCCAAATTCCCCAGTCAGTCACAAGCTCACATATATATTCAACCAGTCACCCCAGGTGTGACAGCCTTCCACACAAGCACACAAGCCTACCACTATTTTTATTTTAACTCAATCTCTTATCCAGTCTTTTAGCATACGGCACTAAACTAAGCGGACATCACAGCCTCTCTATACCAACCACACCGAATAACTTCGGAGAAGGCAGAGCCAGAGCTGCCAAGAAATGCGCTGACTTTGAAGAGCTGCACCCAGAGACCTGAAGACAGCTACAGCAGAATGATGGCAGGCATCCCCAGGGAGCGAGCTTCTCAGACAAGCTCTCTGACCTGAGAAAGCTCTGTTCCCCCTGCTCAATCAGATGGGACTGCAGCACGAAGAACAAGACAGCCAGACTGTCCTTGACTGCCTGCCTGCCTGACGAGATGAGTGCTGGTCACTCAAGCGTTTTCAAAGATGATGATTTGAACTGTTTTCTGTTACAAAACCAAGCAGCTTATCTAATACTGTAAGAAATACATAGAAGCCAGAAATGTTCATGGTCACTATTGCATTCCCAAATCACTTTGAGCTCTGTGGGAAGAAGAAAGAAGAATGGATGTCTCCAAAACCACAGGCATTTCTAATGAAACAAAATGACAATCTCCATTGTCCATTAGCAACACTCAGCCTGTAACATCCAGATGGGGAGTTCTGACATGCATTGGTTGGCTTTAAGGAGATCAAAAGGTTTTCTATTACAAATTACTACTAACCATCCTTATCACTACAAAGTTAAGAGACCTAAGGTCGTAACACAGCACAGTACAAAGAAAACACATCTCCTGTTCTGAAAAGCACAGACATGGACAAGTGAGGGGCTACCTACTGCTATCAGCATTCTGAAAACAGGGATCCCAGCCTTTTTTGCTCAGCCAAAGGCAGTAGTAACTTCGACAGATATTCAGTGTTGTGACTACACAGACTTACAGTCCTTGCCTAGAGGTTCCAGATTCTACCACTATATGCACCATATACAACATTAATTAAATGCATAAGAAGAACAGTAATGAAATTTGCATATCTAAGTATTCAAAAGGCAGGAAATGCCAATGTGAATGTCAGCTGCGCCACTTTAATTAGTGCTCTTTGCAGATACCTTATAATGGATTTTAATTATTTGATTTAGTGCTGGTTTTCCACAGATCCCTGCTTCATTTAGTTTGCAAAACAACATCACTCACTTAAGGGATAGGTGTCATTTGTCTTCATGCACCAAATTTAGGAAATCTGAATCTTTAGCAAGGTGAATCTCCTTTTGAAATATAAATCTTGCCACAGTGAATGTACAAAATGTTAATTTAGGTACCTCAGATGTGGCAGCAATCCACTCTTAATAGAAATAGCAGCTCAAATTCTTTCTCCTCCTTTTTTTTTTTTTTCCATGCATATTCCAATGCCTTTTTCATTGTATGTTGGCCAAACCTGAAGACAGAAAACATTAATTTATTCTACAGTTTTCTGTTCATTACATCATAACAGAACTTCAGCATTTCTTAATCTGTTGTAACAACATGGAAGCAGAACTGAAATCTCCAGCCTCAGAGGGAACTTCTCTTACTTGGTCTTAGTTTCTCACTTCCCATACATCCTGTTACCTCTTCTTTGTTTGTCCCAAACATTTATCTCCAAACACACCAGACTATTCAGGTAAATGTCTCCACTCCCCCACAGCCATTCCAACACCTTCGTAAGGCCAGTCCCAGTTTCCTGCTCATATCCTCCTATGAGGGATTTCTTCCTCCTTCTACCTTATCACCCATTCTCCATCACTCTCCCACCCAATGTTTTATTTTACTGTTGAAGTTCAGTACATCTCCCCAGAAGAAAAGAAGTGAGATTCTTTTTCAGAGTTGTAAGAGTTGGCCAAATTTGGGTCAAGTCAGGCATAAGAGGTACATTCCCGAATCACTTCTATCCTTTTTCCAAGCTGAAAAAGCATAAAACCATCTAAGCTCCTCAGATACGTTGCTGCCAGTGTTTTAAAGCTAAGAACAACCCATTCTCTTTTCATACTGGGAGAGAAATGAACAGCTCAGTTTGAAATCTAAGGAGAAAGTAGGGAAAAAAGAGTTATCTAAGACAGGCGTTTAGCTGAAAAACTTCACTGTTAACTAAAACTAAATAAGTAGCCTCAGAGGCCACATTACTGGCTAAGGGAAGACAATTGTTTTCATTGCAAATGATGGTTTTTCAAAGTCTGTATGAGCTGCTATCACCTTGATATGACTTCAGATACATTTCTGAAGAAATTTGCAAAGTTATGATCCACTGACTCATGAATTAAGTCCATTACAATATTCTTAGCTTGTAAACACAAAGATAGGGAACTACCTTTTCATGGGTGCTTGCTGAATAACTTGCCCAAAGGGCTCCACACATTAATTTGTTTTGAATACATTGCATCCTTCAGCACCCAAAAGGTACACTTTTTTTTTCTTTTTTTTTTTTTCCACATGACCACAAAGAGAGCCACAAAGATGATCAGAGGGCTGGAGCACCTTCCCTGTGAAGACAGGCTGAGGGAACTGGGATTGTTCAGCCTCAAGAAAAGAAGGCTGTGGGGTGACCTCACTGCAGCATTTTAGTACCTGAAAGGAGCCTACAAACAGGAGGGGAATCAACTCTTGGAAAGGGGAGATAACTGCAGGACAAGGGGAAATGTTTTTAAGTTGAGGAAGGGGAGATTTAGGTTGAGGAAGGGGAGATTTAGGTTGGATGGGAAATTCTTTACAGAGAGTGGTGAGGTGCTGGACCAGCTGCCCAGTGAGGTTGTGGATGCCCCATCCTAGGAGGTGTTCAAGGCCAGGTTGGATGTGGCCCTGGGCAGCCTGGTCTAGTATTAAATGCGGAGGTTGGTGGCCCTGCATATGGCAGAGGGTTGGAGATTCATGATCTTTGAGGTCCCTTCCAACCTGGGCTGTTCTGTGATTCTGTGATTCTGCGTGATTCTGTGACCAGCAGCAGACATTTTCCATGTAGTATTACCAAGGTTCATTTTAAATCTGCGTCTTGGAATTTACAGTCTTTATTATCCTTGTTACTGGTTTGAGACTTCAGAATTGGGCCGGAGCTGAAACTTTTGCAAACACTGACATAGAATCCTACAGCACCAAGACTTTTTGACATTCTAGCTGATAGAAAATAGCTCCGATTCTGTCTCATTAACATATGGTAAACTTACAAAAGAAAGCATACAACCTGCTTTCTTTGCAGCAGGTTATATCACTTTATTTCAGTTTTGCTCAACACACAAGCTAGTTCTCTCATAGCCTCAGCCAGTCTCATTGTACCTTTGGGGAGTGTGGGCTGAGGATTCTGCCTAGAACAGACTAGCAGACACTGCACTTCAGAAATCATAGAATTAGAGAATCATAGAATTATAGAATTGCAGGGTTGGAAATGACCTGCAAGATCATCTAGTCCAACTGTCCTCCCATTACCATTGTAACCACAAGCCACTAAACCAGATATCGTAGCACTTCATCCAGATGCCTCTTGAACACTGCCAGGGACGGCGACTCCACCACCTCCCTGGGCAGTCATTCCAGTGCCTGACCACTCTCTGAGAGAAAAAGTTCTTCCTTAAGTCTAACCTAAACCTCCTCTGGTACAACTCCTCGGGTCCTGTTTGTTGCCTAGGAGAAGAGGCCAAACCCCTCCTCATCACAACCTCCCTTCAGGAAGTTGTAGAGTGCAATGAGGTCTCCTCTGAGCCTCCTCTTCTCCTGACTGAATAACCCCAGCTCCCTCAGCCGCTCCTCATAAACCCTGTGCTCCAGACCCCTCCAGTTTTGTTGCCCTTCTCTGGACACGTTCCAGTGCTTCAATGTTTTTCTTGTAGTGAGGGGCCCAAAACTGGATACAGTACTCAGCCTCACCAGTGCTGAGTACAGGGGGATGAAATCCTCTGGTTGAAATCATCCATACTAGCCTCATTAAGACTCAGTCTTTCCATCTGTATTTATTGCTTAGTGAAATCAGGCAGGGTTGCACTGGCACAACCTAGAGAACTGACCTAACTGGTAATTTCACCTTAGAATTGTTCTCAGATTTCTTGGAGGTTGTTACATTTCAGCAGGGAAAAGTATTACTCAGAGCAAATGAGCCTGCAAATATTTTAACTATGATTCTGGGAAAATAACTGATAATATGGTGGGAAAGGAAGTCCTGAATCATGCATTCACGTTCTCTGCTACTACAAGCAAGGGAATCCAAGCTTCTAATAAACGTGTTTGGTTTTTTCTTGGTGATCTTCTGCTTGCGTGCCAGAGTTCCGCTGAGCATTAGCTTCCTCATGTTCTTCAAAACAGTAACTAGAGATATAACACTTGATTTGTCTTCATATGGGACATGCTTAACTGCTGGGCTCCAGTACACAACCATACCTAAATGGTTTCTCCCTACCCTTTCAAAACTCCTCATTTTTTCTTAGTCCACAATATGACTTTGCAATTCGTAATACCAAACATCACTTTATTTCTATTCCTCCAGTCTTCAAGGTTATGTGGTACTTCCTATACAATGTTTCAGTCTTCCTGTGTTTTGATATTGCTTTCCAATTTTGTCTCATCAGTAAACTTCATTAGCAGCTACTGTCTCATTTTAGAGCAAGCACCCTCAAAAACATGATTCATTTATTATTATGTTTTGCCTGTATTATATGATTTTTTTCTCTGGCTTTGTTGCAAATGCTTGACAAGCCTGTAACCACGTACCCTAATCATTAACAATACACATTTATCCAAGAAGCACAACTAGTACTACTGTACCAAATTCCCATTAAAGATTTTCCAACTGACTTTAAAACTGTCACTGCTCAAAGTTGATTTGCCACTATGCAGACACTAGAGGCACTTCAGTCCAAATCCTCAATGATATTCCAGTTAAAATGAAGTGACCTTGTTTGTTAAGTTCAAAAATACTGCCCACTGAGAAGAAAGGTATCTGTTGTTTATCAGAACTATTTTTCTAAGATTGCTGAAAACTCAATTCAGCACCATACTGAGTTGTCTGAAATCCTGAGGGCTAGAAATCAGAGATGGTAGGAGAAATGTCTGTGTAACAGAAGCTTCAATTCTGGGGAACTAGTGGCATTACAGAAAATTAGCAATTGTCTGTAGTTATGTTCTGGCTGAATCTGACCCCGGATCAACCTTCAATTAAAGGTGACATGGAAGGTCAGGCTTCAGAGACTTTAACATGGCACCTCTCAACAGGCTGCAACTCACAAAGAAGTAGAAACAGAATAATTGAGAAGTGGCAGGCTTGGCACAGAAAGCTGTTTCAAAGACCCAGTGTCTCAATGTCGTCCTTCAAGTTACCTCTTATTATCTGTATTCAAAGTTGATGCCTAGATTTTTAGTGAGGAAAGAAAAGTCTCCTTATAGTCAGTACCCTCAGCTTACCCTCGTGAAAACCTTCAAAGCTCCGCTTGACTCAGCTGGAGCTTTGGTCCAGAGCAAACAGCAAAGCTATTGCTCAACTTTAAGGCCAAGAATATCCAAGAATACAGCAGCAGCTGAAGGTAAAAAAAACCAACAAACAGAATCACACCCACAGCAATGATTGCACTCTCCATTCTTGAGATGGGTTACACTTTCCGGTATCTCAGTTTTTGGGTTGAAGTGGCTGGAGGGAGTATCTGGGGTTGCACAAAGTTGGGGGTCTGGAGGTCTAGCTGCTGCTTAGTTCCTCCACATAATCCACAGCCTTCCTGTCATCTCAGGCAAGGCAGTTAGCTGTCTGTTGATTTAATAACTAGGAAAACAAGTAATTTTCCACTGTGTCTCATAACAGGGCTGCAAAACATACTTCTACTGTCTGTGCAACGTTCTAAGATTGCTGTTATTAACAATCATTTGCATTCTACCAGGTGATCTCATCTGAGACCTAACTGTATCAGGTAATCACACTGCAATGATGATCCACACTTCCAGATGTTTACACTCTAAACAGACAAGCAGAAGGATACAGACATACAAAGAAGAGATCAAATAAATACAACAATACAAAAAAACAATAATAATAATGCAGAAAAAGACTAGATTACACCTCTGTTGACTACTTTGGTTGCCAGTGCTTTTCCACCAGCTTAACTCACCTTTCATAGCTAAGTTACACTTCTACATAGAAGTTCTCCATTTAGCAAATCTTCTCACACTGGAAAAAAAAAGATATTAAAGTATAAAACACAAGCAAACAAAAGATGTGGTAATCCCCCATGGATAAATATTGTATCTGACTGAAATTAGAGAAACGCAGTTGTGTTAATAAGGCTTTAATATTATTAAACTTTCAAAACAATTATGTGAGCAGAATGATAAACAGGCATGATATGTCTCAGTGCTACAAGCAGCATCTGCATTCACATAATCTTCTGCCACAGGGAGCTACTCGTTCAAACTGATCCTTCTGTCTAATGCTGAAGGTTTCATTTTCTTCAGTTTCACAGCTTCACAAAGAACAAATGTGCCTGATCAGCAGGGATACCAGAAAAGATGAGCTTACAAAATGCTCTCCCTGAAGGAAACCACAGAGGAGATGGGCATAGCAAAGCTTGAACAGAATATGTAAACACTAACCAGGCATCAAATCAGTCATGTTCCTTTTTCCACGTGTTTCCTTTGGCATCAGCCAAAGACAACATCAGAGTCAACTAAAAGTTGTGATCATTCCCTTTACATGCGTTTCTTCACTCACCTTTGGTCAAACTTGCTGTTGCAGTTGTCTGATTCAAATCCTAAGATGTGTTGCCTCCTCTTCTTTTTCTTAAGTCTTTCCTCATCCGTTCATAAAGAAAGCAGAGTTCCCAGTTGCTTTTTGATCTACTTCTATTGTATTTTGGAAGCTATAAGCAACACATGAGTCACTATTACTAACAACTCAGAGAAGGAGAACAAACGAGCTCGCTTCTTTCCCACAAAGCTTTTTGCCACACTTGCTATCACACTGTTTTGGATACAGTCTTTCATACTTCTCAAGTAGCCATGATGTCTGATAGCAGGCTCAGAAGGGCACTTGGCAGGTATAGGCACACATCAGTGAGATAAGTTGTACTAACATTAACAGTTCAGCTGTAACTAAACCTTAATTGAAAAACTGCTTTGGCTGAACCAAAACACTGCTTTGGTACCAAAAGCAAAAGGGAACACTAATGCAAGCCCTGCTGCTCATGGCCCTGACCCATGAAAAAAAAACCCAAACATGGGTATGAATCAGTCTGGGAAGTTCTCACAGGATGTAATTGCTCTGCCGAATGACAGCTGGGCTCCAAGTTCTAATTAAGCCCAGCAAAAAAAAAAAACAAAAAACCCACAACAAATGTATACTTAAATATATTTGTACAAAAATACTAATTTAAGCCTCTCTAAATACCAATGGCAATTTATTTGTTGGTTTTGTTCCCATGCACTTTACAGAGTCAGAGAAAGGTAATCATCACTCCTAGCAACTGCGAGTCAATATTGTTTCTGTTCCAGTTCAGCAGAATGCTGCATTTCACTTTTACGTATTTATTCCCAGAAACACCCATAGATAAAAATATAACACAGCAATGACTATTTTGGTTGATCCGTGGCACTGTGCATCATAAACAGCAGCAGAGAATTCAGCCCAAATGTAGTTTGAGAGATTTTTTCCAAACACACTTGAAATTTAATCATTTTACCTCTGGGGTCTTCTACTGGTTCTTCAGCATTTACAGTTCTTAGAAGTGTGTTTCTATGCTATCTTACATCACTAAGTACGACTGGTTATGAAAAAAACTGCACACTGATGTCCTTCAGAACATCTTTACATTTCTATCAGGTAGAACTTTTAAGTATTGAAGTAAAGCACTAAAGTTCAAACTGATGCTACCCTTGCAGGAGCGGAAAACTGCACACTATCCAATTGTTATTAGCAAATTCTGGGCTATGATTTTGTTGGGTTTATCACTTTACTATCACGGATGGGGTAACACTAATGCTTAAGGAAGGAAAGCTAAGGGTGTTCTGTATCACAGATCCCAGAAATCACTCACAGAGCTGCCACATTTCTCAAATGTTAGACAGGTGAGACTTCAACTAAGAGAGTTTACAATGAAACCTCTGCTTCCAGGCTGGATGTGGCTCTGGGCAGCCTGGGCTGGTGCTTAGCAACACAGCAAGGGGGTTGAAACTGGACGCTCACTGTGGTTCTTTTCAACCCAGGCCATTCTATGATTCCACGATGATTTAAACAGAACTCAACTTTAAATGGAATTTTCACAGTTGTATAGAAATGAAAATCCACAGGACAGAATCCATTCCTTGGTAAGAATTGTGTGGACATGTCATACGGCTGGTGACAAAAGATGGAGTTGCCTGACACAGAACAAAACATGCACACAAAATAACACTGCAGTCACAGCAAACAGATCTTCGTATTCTCTGCACCCGTTCTAACATAATTAATCTGATTTCAAGAGGAAAAAATAGCATTTGTCTTGGGAAGAAATGCTGTGTTACTGATTTTAGATTTACATGTTATTGTTCTATCACAAATATTTATGATTAGACAAAGAAAATCACTCTGCTGTTGTTGTGAGCTACATATTTCAGTATACCTATGACAATGCAGATTGCTTCCCATCCTGGTCCCTCACCTACCTCCCACAGTTCTAGGATAAATTATTTAAAAAAATCACAGACTGGGAGTTTCAGTTCCCATTGCAGAGGATTTGTTCCCTCTTATTTTAAAAGAAGAATATCTGGCAAAATAACACAGCACCTCTTGAGAAATGGTCAGCAATAAGTCCACAAAATGTAGATTCTTTTAACAGAAGTTTCTGTAGAAGCACAGGCACTGATGTGACAGACATCCCAAATATAACAAAGACATTTTCTGCACCATTTAAGAGTGCAGTCTTCAGCTAGAACAGGAGTTGGTTTCATTGCACTCCAGAAAAAAAAACAACATTCCAAGAGGTTCTGAGATCCTTCGTACCCTTTATCAGTAGATATTTTATCCAAATATCCACACTTACAAGTGGGACTCCAAAGAAAAAAAGAGAACTAAAGGAAGAAAGAAAAGAAAGCATAAATGGGCTTAAAAAACCCAGCTTTTGCAAAATGTGTATTTGGCATTATGCCAGTTTATTTTCTAGCCTTTGGGCTTACCAGCTTGTCTTCAAAGCCAGGGATGTTAGATCCTTCTGTTCTTAAATGAAACCTGAAAGATACAAACACATTGGATTAGAATGATAGAATCACAGAATGGCCTGGGTTGAAAAGGACCACAATAATCATCCAGCTTCAAGCCCCCTGCAGTGTGCAGGGTCACCAACCACCAGACCAGGCTACCCAGAGCCACATCCATCCAGAATTCAGGATCTTGGTCTTCGGGGAAAATAATGTAAGGGTCTTTTGCCAGCAGCACCTGCCTGCAAGTCCTTGTACCCCATCCCTGGAGGCATTCAAGGCGAGGCTGGATGTGGCTCTGAGAAGCCTGGTCTGATGGTTGGTGACCCTGCACATAGCAGGGGGGTTGAGACTAAGTGGTCACTGTGGTCCTTTTCAACCCAGGCTATTCTATGATTCTATCATTTTTGCTCCAGTTACATTCAGACTTTTCTGTTAAAATTTAAATCAGGTATATTTCTATTGCAAATTATCTATTTTTGCATAATGTTGAATTTGTATTTTTCTTGCTGCACCAGAGATTACGAAGACAAGATCAGGGACAGTCTTCCTTTCTCACCTCATCATTCAAATAACATCATGTGTTTTACACTTTTAAGGGCAAAGTGTTTCTCTTCAAAGCTAACTGCATGATCAGAAAACAAAAGCCGCTGGTAGTTCTTATTTACTGGGCAGAGCAGACAGAAATGACTGAAGAGCAAATAAACCTTCTGACCCTTTGGTAGGAAGCAGTACCCCCTCTGGTAGCAGAGGGGAACAGATGGGGATAATAACCCATCAGGTGCAACGTCTTTCCCTAAGGCCAACAGCGTAGGACATCCAGTGCCCATTTTATTGAGGCCTCCTGAAGGTGGGGACAGCAAACAGCCTGCCAACTGGGGATGGCCAAAAGCAGCTGGAAAGGGGTCATGTCCTAAACCTATACAGCCACTCAAGCTGTGCTTGAGTTTGCCAGGCCTGTGCTCAACAAGGCTTTTCTATCTGGGGTGTTCTGACTACTTCTAGGTTCTGTACCAGTTTCCAGATAGGTTTGAAATATCAAAGGAAAACAACTGATTGGGGAGAAATTGGTGAAAGCACACAGAGAACACAGGGCACACAAATTCCCCACTGTATACTTAGCTGAACTACTCATTCAACTCCTCTGCAGTTGTTGGCTGGCATTAAAGTGTCTGGGAGACACTTTCCCAGTGTCTGCCAACAATTTCCTGCATTCTACTGTTTGATTTTGCCCTGCAAAACCCATCCAAGAATTTCTGCCATGTCTGTTGCCCCGAATGACTCAGCCTCCCATAGGAAAAGGAAGCAGATCAGGGAGTTTTAGGAAGGAAGCTGACCATACATAGAGCTAGGAACAGTTAACTGCATTGCAGCTACAGGAAAAGCAGAAAACATGGGGACTTGGGCAGAGAAATAGAAATATGCACAAGAAAAACACAAGCAATGATATGCATGGAAGAAAAAGTGGAAGAATATGTGGATTAACTCAAATGGAGAGAAAACTGAGTACTGGAGAAAAAGGAAAATACATACATCCCTGTACAGAGCAGGCAGGAGTATAAGGAGAATCTGGTACATGGAGGAGAGGAAAGAGAAGGCACAAGGAAGATCTGGAATAAGATATGAAGCCAGCACTGCTACAGGGAAGAAGAAAACAATCACACAAATCACAGAATCACAGAATTGTAGGGGTTGGAAGGGACCTTCAGAGATCATCGAGTCCAACCACCCTGCCAAAGCAGGTTCCCTACACCAGGCCAAGAATTTAACTCGTTCAGTCTACAGAAATTAAGAGAGAAGTTATGAAATGATCTTTAAAAGATATTCCAGGCGTGAACGTGCATTTTTACAGATTACAAACTGAAGGGCTTGCACCTGTACCTAAAAGGTCCAGATTCTCACCTATCAGTGGCAAGAACACAAAAGAAAATTGCCATAGGCCACCAAAAGCAGTTGTTTGGAATGACACTACCATCTGGTGGCCAAAGAAAACGAAGTTTTCTAAAAGGGTGGAGTCCAACAGACTGCTACGGCTTTTTTGAAAGCAGGCTGTAGATGCATAAGGATCTGTAAGTACTGACAGAACAGCACCACAGATTACAGAAGTGAGAGGCTGTAGGAAAGTGACAACAGACAACACAGCTCATTGCAGCAGTGACATCCATAGGAAACAAGCTGAAATGAATATAGTGATTACTGATGTTGCACATGAAGCTATAGAAAACCAAGTGTCACTAATCCTGCACAGAACTTCTCACAGAAGCGTGTCTGAAGCATAAGGAAAGAGGTATTTCAAAGCTGCAGAGGGATGTTTTGATACAGGCTGTGAAAGTACATGATTTTCAGATGCTGATATTGCTCAGTATTTGTAGCACAATTGCTTTCTAAGCATTCAGAATTAATTCCTTCAATTACTACCTTTTAGAATTGAGCCCTTGTCTCCTAAAGCTGCAGCTGCTGCTTACAAAACAATCACTTTGTTATGCGGACCCTCTATTCTAATATACTATTGCTTCATTTCTTCCAAAATCTTGGATATCACTGATTTTATTTTTTTTCCCTCTACTACCACTGTAAAGCACAGAAAGCCACCATTGCAAAAAGCAATTGCTTTTTCACAAAAGTGCTTCAGGACTTATCAAAGACTTATTGCAGTTGTTTTGTCTCCTGCCTTGCCTCACATTTGTTTATGTCTAATCTTGTAGAAACAATAAAAGACAAACATTAACCACTCCACCACTTATTCCTTTCCCTTCTTTATTATCACTGCTCAACTGTTGTGGAGATTTTTACCCCCATGTTGTAAAACATACCCATTTCTCAAAGCCAAATGATCATCTTGGAAGGTGATCCTTCTAAATATTTTCTATCCAAAGCTCTTAAGATGAGATGTCTCAACATTTCGGAAAACAAGAGTTTGCCATGTGATACCCTACACGAGAAAAGATTCTATAGTTTGCAACTTTGGCCTTTATGGTAGACTGACATTCAACTAAAAGTAAGGGTTTGCTTTAGCTGCTTGGAAGCCACGTGTCTGTGTTCTGCTTTCCCGCAAGAATTACATTGTGTAGACCTCAGTCAAAAGCGATTCCTGTGAGGTGTGGTGAGAGTCCATCTTTGGTGCCACCTTGTGGTAAGAATACGTAAGAATACTGAATCATGAAAATACTCCACACTCACCTCTCTTTGGAGGTCATCATGCGTTGGAAGGAACCCTCAAAGATCATCTGGTCCAACTTCCCTACGATGAACAGCAACATTTACAGTTAGATCAGGGTGCTCAGAGCCCGGTCCTGTCTGGCTATGAATGTCTCCAGGGAGGGGGCATAAACCACCTCTCCGGGCAAACAATTTCAGTGCCTCGCCAATCTTATCGTAAAAACCCTTTCCCTTACATCTAATCTAAATCTCCCCTCTTTTAATTTGAAACCATTTCCCCTTGTCCTGTCACAACAGATCCTGTTAAAGAGTCTTCCTTCTTTCTTACAGCCCCCCCCTTCATATACTGAAAGGCTGCTATCAGGTCACCTCCCAGCCTTCTCCAGGCTGCACAGCGCCAGCTCTCTCCGCCTGTCCTCGTAGGAGAGGTGTTCCATCCCTTGGATCATTTTTGTGGCCGTCCTCTGGATGCACCCCAACAGCTCCATGTTTCTCCCATACTGAAGACTCCACATCTGGATGCAGTACTCCAGGTGAGGCATCATCAGCGCAGAGCAGAGGGACAGGATCACCTCCCTCACCGTGCTGGCCATGCTTCTTTTGATGCAGCCCAGCATACGGTTGGCTTTCTGGGCTGTGAGGACACAGTGCTGGCTCATGTCCAGCTGCCATCCACCAGCACTCCCAGGTCATTTCCAGCAGGGCTGTGCTTCATCCTTTCATCCCCCAGCTTGCACTGATACTAGGGGCTGCCTTGACCTAGATGCAGACCTTGTGCTAGGCTTTGTTGAACCTCACAAGGTTCTCCCGATCCCACTGCTCAGCCTGTCTGGGTCTCCCTGCATGGCATCCCATCCCCCAGACACGCCATCTGCACCACACAGCTTGGGGTCATCTGCAAACCTGTGGTCCATTTAAAGCACTTCTACTCTTTCCACCCTGCGGAAAGGTCCTTGTAACTTAGAGCAAACAGCATCTGATATTTGGGCATTCGATTCCCTTTGGCTTCCAGGAGATCACACTAAAACCTTAAGAATCCTTCTGCAAGGCACAAGAGCCCAGAGAGACAAACTTCTGGGATTATTTTCTTCTCTTATAAGAACGTAAGGACTAAATTTGAAGCTGAAACAACAAAGTAAATAAGTAGTTCTCAGCTCTCAACCAACACACCCTGCATAGAGCAGGAGCTGGCCTTGGTGATCCCTGTGGGTCCTTTCCAACCTGGACACACTATGATTCCATGATTCTTCTCAGCCACAAGACACAAAAAAAAACCACATAAAGGAGGAAATCTCAACTTCTCCAGGCCACCTGAGGTCCTTCGGGGCCTCCCTGATAAAAGGATCTTCTGCAGCACGAGGACAAATGCTATTTTTAGCCTTATTTCCATAGAGGATTGCCCCTGGCACCCCACCAGGACCGCTTCCCCCCTCAGGCAGCACGGAGGGCGGCAGGTCCGACCCACACCTGCACCTCACGGCGCGCTGCCCTCAGGGAAACCCTTTTCAAAGCCTTCACCCGGGGCTCAGCCCACAGCCACCTCCCTCCTGCACCCCGTGGACGCCGACTCGCTGCATCATTCCACTTTTACACCCTCCCGGGGGAAGCTACGCCCGAAGTTGTGCAAGAGGGAGAAGTGGGCGCGTAAAGCCACAGCGCTGCCATCTCTGCCACCTCTGCGCCAAAGGGCGGGAAAGCACCCCGCGCGCGCTCCGCTCCCCCCCCCCCCCTTCAGGCTGAGCCAAGCTGAGGGCAAAGACCTCGCAGCTGCAAGCAGGTGGGGAGAAGAAGCCGCCTCCTACCTCGTAAGGCCAAGTGCTGCTATTTTCCTTCCCTTTTTCTTCCTTTCTCCCCACAGGCAGTGAGGCTGGAGCGGAGCGAACGCCTCTTTTCCAGTCACTCAACGAGTGAGGACTGCGGCCATGGCTGCGGGCGGCATCTGGACGTCGCTGGGGCTGATGGCGGCCGTGGTGACGGCCGTGGGCCTGTGCCGGAGTTTGGCTCATCGCCGCCTGCGCAAACACCCGCGCCTTTGCTCGTTCCTCCTGGAGCTGCTGAGCACCTTCCAGGTGTGCGCCTGCACCAACGAGCTCAGCCTGCTGGGTGACACGGAGCCCAGGCCGCACACCGCCCTCACCCTCACCTACGGCTTCACCGTCCTGCACGGCTTGACGCTGCCCGGCAGCACGTGCAACCCTTGCGGCACCCTGCAGCCCCTGTGGGGCGGACGGACCTCGGTCAGGGAGAGGGGGCTGAAGATCGGTGCGCAGTTCGTCGCTGCGGTGTTGGCCAGGGTCTTTATGCGCTTTGTGTGGAGGCTGGAGATGGCAGAAGCCCATTCGGGAGCGCTTACTCAGGCTTGTGGCAACCCCATGCAGACGACGGAGGTGCAGGCGTTCTGCATAGAGCTGCTGTTCTCTGTCGTTTTCCAGTTGACCATCCTGCAAGTGGAAAACATTAAGCCCAGCTACAGGGTCCACGCGGTTGCTCTCCTCATCACCATGCTGGTGTTTGCAGGTTAGTCCTTTCTTCACTGTTACTGCAGTCAGGTGCTCTAAAGGAAATTTAAATATCACAGGATCCAAAGGGGTTCATCTAGTCCAACTCTCCTAGTAAAGCAGGAAATCAAGATGCAAAATTTGTTTTCTTCGATTAGGAAAAAAGAAACATCATGGAAATGGACTTAGTGCTGGCTCATGTTCAGTTGCCATCCACCAGCACCCCTATGTCCTCACAGCCCAGAAAGCCAGCTGTGTCCTGGGCTGCATCCAAAGCAGCGTGACCAGAGCATGAGGGGATGATCCTGCCCCTCTGCTCTGCACTGATGATGCCTCACCTGGAGTACTGCATCCAGATGTGGAGTCTTCAGTACGGGAGAAACATGGAGCTGTTGGGGTGCATCCAGAGGACGGCCACAAAAATGATCCAAGGGATGGAACACCTCTCCAATGAGGACAGGCTGAGAGAGCTGGGGCTGTGCAGCCTGGAGAAGAAAAGGTTGGGGTGACCTGATAACAGCCCTTCAGTATATAAAAGGGGACTGTAAGAAAGAAGGGGACAGAGCAGGGTCTGTAGTGATAAGGCAAGGGGGAATGGTTTCAAACTAAAAGAGGGGAGATTCAGATTGGATATGAGGAAAGGGTTTTGTTATGGTAAGAGTTGTGAAGCACTGGCACAGGTTACCCAGAGAGGTGGTTTATACCCCCTTCTTGGAGATGTTCAAGGTCAGGCTGGACAGGGTTTTGAGCTGTACATGTCCCTCCTGATCATTGCAGGGAAGTTGGACTAGATAGCCTTTACTGATCCCTTCCAGCTCAAACTGTGATCCTGTGAAATGGTCCTACAAATTCGGAGTTCATTTGGAGTTTATATTTAAAGTTTGGTTAGCTCCTGTGGCGTGTGTTAAGAATGAAATGAGCTGTGCATGCAAAACATCTAATCCGCAAGCAGGTAGTGCTCTGTGAAGCTCTTAACCCTTGTTAAAATATTTCAGTGAAGGTTTGTTTCATAACCTGACACTATACAGTCCGAGGATTCCATGTATACCACACTGCTCAGATTTTGAAGAGGCATTGCAGGACAGCAGCAGTCTGGATCAGGGAAAGATGCTGAGCATGCAGGCCTGCAGAAGAGAGGTTCTGCATTAAAATAATGCATAATTCATATCAGTGCAGTGGTTAACTGTTCAAAAAATGTTGGAAGCAGGAATGGTTATTTGTAGAATGTGTGCACAGTTCAAAGTACTTGTGAAACTACTTGCAAAAAAAAAAAAAAGCTTGTAGCCTGTAGTATCATAGCACCTACAGATCTCATGTCCCTGCAATGCGCTCTGTGTCCCTGTCCTTACTTTTGCCTCTATGTCACCTCCCCCAGCTGGGATTGTCCCTTGCACTGTGGTTCAGGGCAAGGAACTCCTGTGGAGTCAGTGGGATTCTTTGTGTTCTCCTCAGTGAGATGCCAGAATTGTGTCACTGGTCACTTGGGGCTGCATTGCAGGGAGATTCTGGGAAGGAGATGCTGTGCTTTGGGGCATGGGGAGATGAGACAGATGATTATGGAGTTCCTCATATCGTCTTTGGCTACAGCCTCCATGGAGGAAGTCACAGAATCACAGAATCATTGGGTTGGAAGAGACTTTAAAGCCCACACAGTTTCACCCCTTGCCATGGGCTGGTTGCCCCCCCACCAGTTAAGGCTGCCCAGGGCCCATCCAGCCCGGACTTTGGCACCTCCAGAGATGGAGCACCCACAGTTCTCTGGGCAGCAGTGCCAGGGCCTCACTGCCCTCTCAGTCAAGAATTTCCACCTTGCATCTAACCTGAATTTCCCCACTTTGAGCTTAAAGCCATTCCCCCTTGTCTTGTCATTATCAAACCATGTAAAAAATCAATCCACCTGCTCCCTTTTAGTACTGGAGGGCAGCAATAAAGTCTCTCTATCCTTTTCTTCTGCAAGCTGAACCCCCTCTGCTCTTTCAGTCTTTCTTCACAGGACAGGTGCTCCAGCCCTTTGAGCATCTTCATGGCCCTCTGTTGATGCAGCCCAGGGGACTGTTGGCTGTTAGGTTGCAGGCACACACTACTGGCTCGTGTCCGTCCAGCAGGACCCCCAACTCACCTAGGAAATGAGCGATCTATGAGAGGAGATCACTGCCTTATCTACAGATGTCTGCAGTGTTACTGACTTGTTGGACCAAAGATTGAACTAATACAGTAAGATGAAAAGCACACTTGAATTTTCAGATGTATTAATGGGGGGAAAAAAAAGAAGCTTTACTCATTATGCTTAGCTCAAGTTAGCTAATATCTGAAAGATTAAAACCCCGTGGAGAATTTCATTAATTAGCAACTTGAACTACTTTCTAAAATTAATATTTGAATGTAGAAGCAAAGTGTAACTGCGTGTTAGCACAGTTAGAACATTCCTGAAATGGTAGGTGAAAGTGTAGCCAAGGATTTTGCTACCTCCTAAGCTGGATTCCTGATTCTTATCATTCCTTTGCTGCTGAGCAAATACTCTTGTAAAATAATATGTGCCACGCAGCTTTCTCTTAGCTGGCTCATACAAAGACTTCATGCCCAGTGTTCTGGGCCAGGCTGCCTTCCTCTCTTGTTTCTTGCAGGAAGTGGCTGATTATCCAGTGCAGTCCATCTGCAGAGATTTATTTCTAGGAAATACCAGATCTGCTGTGCCCTGGATGTTTTCCTTCCCACTATTTTAAAATCTGCATTGAAGGCTGCTGTAAAGAAAAAATTCCTTGTTCACTGCTCCAGGCTTCCTAGGGTTTGTGTTCTTTGCCATGTGCTCAAGTTCAAAGGGGAAACTGATAGGTGGCATCCTCCCCCTGCTGTGCTCTCCTGAACTGTGATTTGAAGCCTCTTGAAGCAATGGAGGGCATAAACCCCAGTGTTCCTACTGCTGAGGTATTGCAGGCAGCGTGGGAGCCCGCTCCTGTGTATTTTTATGATGAAGTGAGAGGCTTGCACTGTAGCAAACCTTTTCAGTGGAAGGTTAGCCAGGTACACATAGGGTTCCTGACAGGTTCTCAGACCATTCTTCCAGCCTTTTTTCCTCTGCTCCCATGCATACTCATAGATTCCCCTGGGCACACCCTGCTGTCCTGCACTTCAGAAGGCCATTGATGGCACACCAAGCAGTAGCAGCAGCGATAGCACCTGGGAGACATCCACAACCTGCACAGTGCACTCGGTGTCAGCGTGCAGCTCTGCGTGGCCCCAGCCACCATCTGTCCACCTCCTCTCTCCTGCATGATGTGCTAAGTGGGCCGTGCTTCATTACAGCTCGCAGGTGCTGCTTTTTTCCTTTCCCAGGTTAGAAATAGCATACCATTTCTGTATATTTCTGTGCCAAATATGGGGCTTCGTGCTTTGCACTGGCAACTGTTGCTTCCATGGGATGACTGTGTTCACCCCAGATCAATTTCCCAGCTCTGCTAAGGAAATATTTCCTTTCCCCAATTTGGAGGAGCAGTGCTTTGAATCAATGAGCACCTTGTAGGTGAGGCCTGCAGCAGGCCAGTCTCTGCTACCCACGCTTTGAAGGACAGATTCTTAACTTAGCTGGGCTGGATTGTTCTTAGGAAATCTGTGCCTCTCCATTAACTGTGCATAAAGAAGTGGAGTTCTTGCTCACTCAGCACCAAAAGGTTGGGCAGCCAGCACTGATTTAGGCAACCTGGTCCCAGTACCATTTCCCCTACAAAAACATCATTTAGTTTAGGATATTATATGAACGATGATCCTCCAAGACTTCAGTTGGAAAGATGCAGTGGTTTAGCTGGGACCTCTGAAAGGCGAGTGAAATTTAGAAAAAAACCTCCATGCTCATGGTTTCTTTTTACACTGATTGTGCCCTCAGGATGTGGTCACTGCAGTCAGGCATGAATCAGAAATGTTACAAAATGCTTCTCGTACGTATTGTATCACATTTCCATGCATGATTTATCTTCTACTGTGTGTCTAAAAGCCATGTGGATGACTGCTGTCTAAAAAGGGACTGTAAGAAGGAATATCTCTGGCTCTATGTCAGCTTTGATTTGGATTAAGTGTTAAAGTATAGCCATATTTTTATGGTTTATGCACATCTAAACTGATAAACGTGAAGGGCTCCGAAACATGAAAATGCCATTTTTTTTTTCACAAGGGACTGAGTTAAATTGGTGGAAATAAGTAAGTGTTTGTATGTCACTGGGTACACGTGTAAGTTACTTAAGTACATCATGCAACTTAATCCAACAAATAACATCAGATTCTACAGTAAGTATTTTGAAAACTACCAACTCTCCCTTTAGATTTCTATTTAGATTTAGATTTGGATTGTTTTTTGTTATTTTTTACACTTAGTCGTGCACTGACTTAGTTTTCAACACAGAGCACATCAGACCAAAACAAACTCTCTCATGCTGCAAATAGGAAGGTTGGTTTTTTTTTTTTTACTAAATAGGAGAAAGAGAAGATGATGCCTTTGAATACTAAAGAATGACTCAGAAGCTAAGGATGCAGGCCGTACGCTGATTGATAAAGGACATAGAATCATAGAATAGCCTGGATTGAAAAGGTCCACAATGATCATCCAGTTCCAACCCCTGCTATGTGCAGGGTAACCAACCAGCAGACCAGGCTGCCCAGAGCCACATCCAGCCTGGCCTTGAATGCCTCCAGGAATGAGGCATCCACAGCCTCCTTGGGCAACCTGTTCCAGTGCCTCACCACCCTCTGTGTGAAAAAAATCCTACTAATATCTAACCTAAATCTGGGTATTTACTTGGAGAAAATATTTCATTAGTGAAGGACAAAACCCCCCTTTTTGAGTTCTGTTCTTAATTTACAGGCAGTATTACAATGAAGACAGAATGGTCTGAAATTGCTGAGGTGCATCTGTATCTTACATCCTGAGGTTCAAGTAACACGCATGACATTTTCAAGTGACAAATATTCAAGTAATGTTTTTAATTCTAGATTTCTTTCTAAAACCTTTCTGAACTGTAATAATGGCCAAATACTGGGGAGCGCATGGAGGGAGAAATACAGAAGAGAATAACAAAGACCTTGGTGAAACTTTCCTGACAAATGAGGATTACAGCAACACGGTGTTTGTACACAGAGCAGTGTCAAAGCTCACTGCCTAGGACAAACAAGAGTAAGGTTAAAGAAACTAAATAGATACAATGATGTACATAGACACAATGACTACTGTGTAGGATTGATTAAACAGATGTGGGGCAGTTAGAAAAATTGAGGCAACTTCATTTACATCTGAAGACAGAGGGAAAGAAAGATGCTTCACTTCCTGCACCAGTTAAACATGTACAGTAAAAAACTGCAGAAGAGTTCATCTGCTCAAATGGTTTCTTCTAGTGTGTTTTATTGCAGGGTATGCATTTCTTGTAGCACTGTGCACACGTGTTTCAGTATTTCATTTAGAATGAATATTAAGAAAGATTGTTTGACTTCATGTTGTTCCTGTTTTGTTTCAGGTGGAAATCTTACAGGAGCAATATTTAACCCAGCGCTGGCTTTTTCATTACATCCACATTGTTTCTATGACAGATTTATTACTTATTCACTGGTATATTGGATAGCACCATGCTTAGGTAAGTTCATAATACTTCATGTATTTAAGAAAGTTTTACTTAATACGTGATTGAAAAGAGTATTAAAAAGGAGAAGAGGCAACCTGAAAATAATTCTTAGCCTGAAAAAGCTCAAGAGAGACAAACTGTTTAGCATTCAGTTTCTGTCTTACTTTGTATACAGCAATATGAGGATGATTAAATTAAAGATAAACCATATTAGGGCAATATGCTATCTCAATTATCATCATCAAATGTCAAATCTTTTTCATCTCCATCGTGTCAAAGCTTTGCATTTCCCATTTTGTTTTTTCCCCAGTCACTGTTAGAAATAATCTGTTTTTGGTTTAAGAATAAGGAATACCCATGAGTAACTGGAGCTTTGCTAACTTACATTCCGATTCATCTGGTGCAGATGAAAATGCTTCATGCTGTTGATTGTTTACAGTTTCTCCCTCCAAATCTTGAGCTTTCTGCTTAGAGAGTATATAAAGAGGCACTCAGCTAATCCTAAGTCCTTTTGTGGCTGTTGATCCTATTAGAAGGGGCCATTGTGGCACTGAAAATAAGGTGAGTAGTAAAACATGGACAGAAAACATTGCAAAAGGCTTCAGTTGTAACAAATAATATGCACAAAGAAGGAAAAAAAGTTATTTTGAGGTGACTTTCAAAAATGGAGAAAGAATATTTTAATGAAGTCTTAACTGAAATGGAGGGTGTTTAAAGTTTTTAAAATTACACATCCAAACAGGGTAACTGCACAACAGAGTAAGCTTGACAACAGCTGTTCTAGTTAATATAGCTAGTGGAATGTCCTAGGCAAAGCTGGTGAACATCACTTGGTTCCTAGCAGAAGATGCACAAGCAGCAGCTTATCATCAGCAACATACAGAGAACACATACAGAAAATGTCAGATACTGTCTCTAGTTTATCAGGGGAAGGAACTCCAGACCAAGCAGCTGTAAGGATGTGAATCCTGGGAACAAAGCACCTGTTGTGAAGTGTCACTACTGCAGTAGAAGAGTTTGGTGCAGATGTCAGGCCTGTGGATTATCTGAAGAGCACAGTAGTCTCTCAGCAGTATCATACCACAGAAACATAGAATGGCCTGGGTTGAAAAGGGCCATAATGATCATCTAGTTTCTATCCCCTGCTATGTGCAGGGTCACAACCAGCAGACCAGGTATAAAACATGGATATTCATGGGTACATAGATCTTATTTTACGAAGCAAGAATGTTAATGCCTGAGGTGGAAGTGTAGAGATCTTTTTCAAAACTGAATTAATACTGGAGTGCAAATCTATAACTCTAGCATGAAATGTTAGATGTGAGGCATTTCACCTAACTTTCTACTGTCATTTTAGTGGCACTTACTGAAAATAAGTAAATAATATAAATAATTCTTCCAGAACTGGGCCAAATGATGAGGTGTCTGGGAAGGTACCTGTTATGACAAGGAAATTCTTATTAAAAGGATTTCTAATATAAATCGTTAAAGAAGATAATGATGAAGGAAGTAATATTTTATACGTAGTTGCAAGGACTGCTTTCAGAGTCCACATGTCTGTGGATAATCCCAGACTTCCTAGACACCCACAGAATCATTGTTATATGCTCATTTGAGGTCTCACTTTTCTCAGTATCAGCATCTTAATTTAATCATGGTTAAATTATTTTCTTGTTCAAGAAATTCAGTTAGGAGGCTGTTACTTAGGGGTTTTTGTCATGTGCCTCAGTGATCAGCATGTGCAGAAATACAGAGTAGTGTGCCATGAATGTCCAACTGCCTGTGCAAAGTGTAGTATGATCTCATCTATGAGCATAGCAAATAGTGATGACCAGGAGAGACCTTTCAGTATATAATGGATACCCAGAGCTACAAACAAGCCAGTTCTGAACTGCCATTTAAAAAAAAAACTTCATAGAAAGTACACTTGGAACAAGAGGAAGATTGTCACCTTCACAAGAAGAAGAGGAAATTGAAGTTCTGGAGTAGGAAAGCAAATCAACTGGTGTCATAGGAGTCTTCAGTGAATATTATCTTAGAACTATGAATTAAGAACTCGTTTTTCAAAGCATTTTCACTGAAGTTTCAGGACAGGTGATTCTTCGGTAGCATTAAAGCAGCTAAAAGTTGTAGTGAATATAGATGTCAGCAAATATTTACAACTTGAATAGGTACCATGAATGTAAAAGCTCTGGTGGAACAAAGACAGTTGCTGTTTCGCTGCCAATGTAGTTCATGCCAGTTGTCCAGGCATGATTGCACCATTAGTGATGATTGTGACTGAGTTAATACTTCCCTTTCAGTATCAGGGAGATGGCAGGGAGAGCTGGTAACAAGATATGGCATGAGAGCAATGAAATAAGGCTCTCTACCTTGCTAAATTTCATAGAATCATAGAACGCTGCAAGATAAATGGTCACTGATCCTCATTTGGATCAGCTTTACCTGAAAGATTACTGCTGTTCTTTAAAAGAAAATTATTTCTTCAACATCAGATTAGAAAATAAATGCCACAAAAGTCACTCTGGAGTAGATGTAAATGGAAGAGGTAAGCAAGGGTACAGGTAAGATTTTCACCTTTCTGCTGAGAGAAGAGGATATTTGTGCTTCCATCAGGTTCAAACATGAAATTTAAGTAAGAAAACAAGAATTTCAAGTCCATTTGCAGTGACACCATTAGCAACTTGGGGACATCAGTGACTTGGTAGGGTAGCATGCACAGCTGGAGCACGTTTCATTGTATTCCAGAAATGATCTTGGAGGTCTTTCCCATCCTTGGTAATTCTGTGATGTATGGGCAGGGAAAGGAAAGAGGGAGCCGTGCTCTATGCTAACAAGATCCTTGACCATGGGAAAAGAACTCCAGTGCAACACCAGGGATGTGCCTGTCTGAGCTGCTGGATCTAGATTGGAAAGGAAGTAATATTGGGACATCTTGGTGGAGGACTGTTGTAGACCATCTGGACAAGTATAGGTAGCAAAGGAGGCTTTCAGCAAATGAGCAGAAGTCTTCTCCCTGATTCCTGTACTCCCAGGAATTTTCAGCTATGAAGGCATCACCTGAGAGAGCAAAACTCGTGCGTTTGAGTGAGTGCAATCCAGGAGGACTCATTTGAAGTCTTAACTCAAAAACAGATGAGTCAGTGAGTGATTTTGCTCACAAACTGGGAGGAGCTGGTGGTGAATGTGGCAGTGTGGGCTGAAGTCCTTACAAGAGTTCAGGGTTCAGAAGACTGGAAAGGTAAACAGCAGAGCGGTTTGGACTTCAGAACCAAATTGTGCTTAGATAAGGAATTGCTAGGTAGAATTCCCTGGGAAGCTGCCCCAAAGGGAGAAGTGTTCCATGAAAAGCTTTTTTTTCCTTTCTCCAAAAAGCTTGCTGAGAACTTAGTGTAGGAACAATCCGTCACACAGCCTGAACATTTTGATGGAAAGCCTTTCCCTGTTGGCAAGCAGACTCCCCATGAACAGAAGAGAGCAGGTAAGGCATAGAAACAGGGATAAGCAGCAAAAGCAGCATATACAAGCTTTGCACAGGCACTATGGAACAGAATCAGGAAGGTCAAAGCTCAACTGAAATACGACTTCGCTGGAACTAAGCACTGATTTATCAAGGGCACAATTGTTTATTCTATCTGCAAGATAGAATAACTACATGATTTGGAGAAGTGGGATATTGCTATCTCCTTCTATTCAAATCTGGAACATGTCTGAGCTGAAATCTCCTAATTCAAAATAGATCCCATGGAATACTACCAAAATAGTGAAGGGCCTGGAATAGCTGGTCACCAAGGGGATGCTGAGGGAACTGGTCTTATTTAGTCTGACAAAGATGGAATGAAGAGCTGATTAATAGCTGCCAACAGTCATTTGAAGAGTAGTCACAAAGATGACAGATTAACTCTTCTCAGCATTGGCAGGCAGTTGTGGCTTGGGAGGTTTGGGCATTGAGAAAGCCTTCAGGAGAAGCATGCAGCAACGTTAAAACAACCTCAGAGTTTCTCTGAACAAAGCCATGCTGACCCGACACAGCCTAGACAACAACCCTGCACTCCGTGGGAGGTTACCAGGCAGACTGCTTTCAGTAAGCATTTCTAAGAAAAATAAAAGCTGTGGGTGAGGAATACTCTCCTTCAGAATCATCTTTTCTGAATCAGAACATACAGATTTTGTCAAGAGAGATAGAAAGTAATCAGTCTACTTTTCTGTACTTAGGTGCCTTTCTTATGAAGAACTTAAATTCTCACCTCTACCAGCTTTCAGCTTCAGAATAAACCCTACATTGTGACCTTAAAAAACAAGCCAATCAACTCGCCTTATCCTGTGTTCACATGTAGTGCCTATAGACTCAGCTTTAACCTGTCTACTGAGATTGGGGCATTTGTACATCCTTGTATATCCTTACTGACCTGGAAAGGGGCCATGTACGCTTCAACTTCACTTGGTCAAACTGTTCCATCATTGGTTTATTATCCCAAGTAACACTGCACTGTCAGCTCCTAAGGATCACTGGTGTGGCTGATTGAAGCTTTCTTTGCAAACAAGTGTGTGTGTGCAGAAACTGTTGCCAATCTTTAGCCCTTTCAGCTGTGAATTCTATTCTGCAGCAGCCCTTATTTTATGTTAGATGCTCAGATACTTCAACATAATGCTTATTTTCAGCAGCAGTTGAAAACAACTGTGAAAAACTGTCATCCTCAGAATACATTTAAATAAATGCTGGTTTTGTATTTTGTCTTTGCAGGTACAGTACTTGTGGCTTTTGTATGGAAATCCTTTCTTGGACACCAGAAGACACTAAAATCTGAGTTATAGTAGGACTACATTGAAAGAAGTATTTTCAAACAAGTTAACCTGCAGCCACCTCCAAATGAAATGAGAAAAAGTGTTGATATTGACATCCGCGCCTCTTTTCAATTGTATTTTCAGATTTCATGTAGTGAAATTTCACTTACAGCTTTGTGTTCAAAACTTTCCTTTGTAACACTAGATCAGAGAATATCTACCAGCATTTCAGTTAAGCCATATGAATGTGAAAGACTGTTAGAACACTGAAACTTTGTCACCTTAGCCATAAGTGCCATTTGCTGACATGAATTACAGCGGCATCTAAACTTAAGTTTAGATAAATTCCAGACCTTTTGAGGTTTGATTTGATTGGATTTCTTCGTGTAGACAGCAGCTGCAGAAACAAAACTGAAGATTTCCCTCTGTAGTGACCTCAGCAATCCCTTTCAAGCCACGTACAAACCTCCAACAGGAAAAAAGGCTGATTTGTTTTCTGATCCCTAGAAGAACTGACAGAGCTCTATTCTAGAGGTGACCTACAGCAAAAGTACAAACCTGTAGGACCAGCAGTGTTTTAATAGTGAAGTGCAGGTAAGTAACCCTTCTCTTCCTTTCAGGAAGGCTCTGCCCCACCCTCTCTCACTGCACTCTATTGAATGTTTACCTTGATTGAGAAGAGCAATAATAAAGCAGCAAGTTCTGTAGTCACACAGCTAAAAGCGCATTATAAGGTAAAAAAAAAACAAACAAAACTTTATCCCAGGTTGTCTTTTGCACACACAGAAACAGATACAGTGCTTGGGAATGAATCACATGGAATTTGATGCATCCTTGATGTTATGCAACCCTGAACAGATGTTCTTGAAATAAATGCATTTGCAATATAATAAGGTAATAAAAGGACTAAAACCAGGAAAGCTGACTGCTGAACTGGCACAAACACATCCTTTGCAGCTGAAGAGCACCAGTAGGACCAGCCTTCAAGCTCTGTTCCAGTGTGAAGCTTCTTCTGGATGTTTCATTTTTGTAAAGCAACACATCAAAACACATTTCAAATTTAAGATCAAGTAGTTTTGAGAGACAAGATGGTCAACAAGTTGTACAGAGATTCCAGTTCTAGGCTCCTCTGCTCTCCGTTTTAGGGATTTTGTTTTCAGGCTTTGAATATGGTGAACAAAGGGGAACAGAAGGAAGCAGATGAGGTATTTGCATTGCAATTGTGAACTAAGTCTTGAACAGCTACTGCTGTCAGGTATCTTTTTTGCAAGAGTTTGAGAAGTAGTTTCATACTTCTTGCAATAATGTTTTTCCTTGATTTTCCAAGGTTCATTCAGATTATATTGCAGAATTAAATCAACTATACGGACACTGATTTCTTAGAGTTTTAATCCCAAACCCTCTATTCTTTCATTTAAGAATAACAGAAGGAAAAAATGCCTGCTAATACAGCAAAATGGAATAGAACTGTGCAGTTATCTTTCAGCAGCACTTTACCACTCATAAGCTTACTAAAGAAAACTTCTCCTGGCAAGAAGCTGTACACAAGCAGCCCACTGCAGGCTGAGCCTGCTGAGACTCCATCTTCCAGCCATTCTTAAATTCATCCATTTCTTCACAACAGCCACAAAGGGCTGCTAGAACACAACAAAGAACAAAACCAGTGCACACAGCCTTTAATTGAAAACCACGTACTTCTAAAGCAGACATTGGTAGGCTCCTACCTATCACTTTCTTGCTTTACTGTTTATGTTTATCCCTTTTACATACTTCAAGATGATCCATACTTTACATGTTTCATTGGTTTCTCCACACTGGGTTTGCCTTTGCTGTGGTACTTAAGCCCAGTTTGTAGCTTCATTTCTTAAGGAAATGAGCCTTACATCATGAATTCATCTGCATGTCTCCTTTGAGTGCACGAGGCCCATAGGATAAAGGTCTCAGAAGTAAACTTCAAGGAGTATAAAAGTTAAGTGAGCAGGAAAGAGAAAGCACTGATACGGACTTAGAAGAAGCCAAATTCTATCAGATTAGAGCCCCTACTTCCACATCATTTTTGAAGGCCTGCAGTCAAAGTCCACAAAGCCAAGATGACAGATCTGTACATATATTATTTTGGCATAGAATATAGTTTAAAACAAAATTAATTTTGTATAAATCTGTGCAATTAACAAATAGTTGCTCTGTTTATAGCCACTGGATTATTTTAAGTCACATATATTCATGTATATCTACCCTTCTGTATGTGAAGGTGCTAGTGAGGCAGTATGAATAGGAGAACCCAGGTAAGGCCTACATGTACCTTATGTTACCTCTTTATTTCAATCACAACTGTTGGACTTGATGATCTTTAAGATCTTTTCCAACCTGTGCAATTCTGTTCTATGATTTAATACCATAGATAAGCTGATGTTGGTCTCTGTCTTAGCCAATAGATTTTCTTCTCTGGAAGTCAGTCAGACAGCTGCTTGGCCTCATTGGTCCCATGCACTTAGCTCATCACTGGGAGGCTCAGCAAAGAACAAAATATTAAGTGTTAACTGCACAGAACTTTCATTTCCCTCTCAGGTCAGAGTAAAACAGTAGGAAATGATAGATGGTATTTCTGCTGCTTCTGTCGATCCCACGCACTGCTGTAACCCAAAGTACAGAGTACAGGTTGTGTCTAGCAGTGCTGATGATTTTAAAGCTCTGCCAGTTCATGCTGGCTCTACAGGATTGTGACTGTTTACTTTACCCTCAGCCAACATTCTATTTGGACTGTGCAGACTGGAGTGCTGAACTGCTCACTGCCAGGAGTTCAAGGTATTCCTTCAGTGCTGGAACATACTACAAAGTATTAAAGTTTACAGGATGTTTGTTCCTTCACATTAAAAGCAGAAGTAACTGCAAAAGAATCATACAATGGCTTGGATTGGAAGGGACCTTGAGGATCAAGTTCCAACCCCCTGCCATAGGAAGGGCCACCAACCTCACCATTTAATAGTAGGCTGTCCAGGGCCCCGTCCAACCTGGCCTTGAACACCTCTAGGGACAGGGCACCCACAACCTCTCTGGGCTGCCTGTTCCAGCACCTCACCACTCATAGTAAAGAACATCCCCCTAACATCCAACCTAAATCTTTCCTCAAAACCATTTCCCATCATCCTGAGCATGTTTATAAAACAGAAATGTGCCAACATCCACATTTATACCAGTCCACACACAGGCTGTGCAATATAGAAATGTAAGAATATTCATAATTCCAAGTATTAGCTTACAGATTTTCTGCATGTGCTTTACTTTACTGTGCTCTGAATTTTAAAGCTGACTATAGAGTTTCGTAAAGAATGTCTTGTTGCATAACATGCTAAATACTTGTTAGTCAGCTACAGTAAGAGTTCACCTTTTAATAATCTGAAATTGAAGTAATCAGGAAATACTCATTAGAGTGATGGTCATTTTCACATACCTTGAAACCAAACCCAACATACCAGGCAGGACAGGACTGCTCAGTGACTCTCCAAGAGCACAGGACAGGGAAGGAAAACTCTTCATATACCAACTTCATTATGTTGAAAAAAAATTTCAAGTCAGTCAGCTTCAAACCCAAGTGGACAACATTTAGTATCAAACTTCCATTTCAATATCAGGGAAAAAAAAAAAAAAAAAATTTGCTGCCATTGCCCCAGCACAAAAACATCACCAGGCAGAGAGAAGTGAAACAGCAGGAGCAGAATGAACCTCTCAGCACTGTACAGACATTTGGCCCTTATATTCTCACATGTGGGTAAACACTGGAAATGGCTTCACTGATTTTTTTTTAATTCTTCTTCTAGAGAGTGGTAACAAGTCAATGGATGCCAATGTCAGAAGCTTGCTGAAGTAAACGACTGAGAACAGCAATGCAGAGTTGACTGTGAGATACAAAAATCTTAAGTTTATTTAACAACGCTGTTAACATTTAATACAAAGACAAAACAGTTCTCATTTGAAGGACGAGAGATTTCATTCCACCTCCGTTCTACTACCCAAACTTTGCTCCCAGAGAACTCAGAGGGACAGCAGTGAACCAAAAAAACCAGTTACTTGAGGGGCATTACCTTTAGCTTTGCTTTTAATTCATATGGCTGACATTTCCTTCCAGTTTCATACAGTAACACTGCCATTCTATTCCACTTACTCAAAGGTACAAAAATATGGAAAATTCCAGGACAAACTACAATTCAGTTCTACTTACACTCTTCTTTCTCAAGTCCCAGAATTCCCACAAAGGTTCTTCAAAATGACCCCTGGTTAGCCCATTCAAGTGTTAGATGGGAAAGAATTCATTTGTTTTGCTTTTTTTTTTTTTTTTAAATAACCCCATAGTGGTCACAAATGTCAAACCCTTTTTAAACATATATAAAAGCATTTATAGACCTCGATGTCTGAGCTTGAGTCATTAAAGATTAACTGCCATCAGTCACTGCAACGCCTTCAGTTTTTACAGCTTATTCTGGAAGTGCCACAAGAAGAATCTGAAAGATACAAGACACCAATGTTCACATAATTGGCATTAAAATAAGAGATTAGTAATCTTTACAGTAGAGCAGCAACTATCCAGTGGTCAGCGGACAGCACTTCACAACAAATGCATTAATTTTTGGAATGGCTGGGCATCATCTTCGTCTTTGACAGCAGATCTAAACTCAGGTCAGCTAAGGACAGCGAGCACTTGGGGTCAGCTGCTGTATGCCCAGTGCCTGGGAAGACCCCTCACAGCACACAGACACCACTTGGCTCAGAACAACAGCGGCAGCCTCGTGATGTGACAGACAAAACACCTCTTGTTACACAAACACTGCCCATGTCTCATCTCAGCAAGTCTTCCAGGAGCTTCTGCAGGCAACTGCCACATCTCATTTGGGTAACGAGCAGCGACGTGCACCAGGAGCATCCCAGAAGGACGCTGCTCTCTAAAGGATCACCGGCAGGATGTTCTTGCCTATTTTTCTGCAGTTCAGGAAGCTACGAGGACCGAGCTGCTCCACAGATTACTGAGAGTAACAGCAGACTCTTTGCCCTCGTTTTCAGGACGTAGAACCAAGCAGCCTTCATGCTCAGGCTTGTTAGGATGATGAGCACAGGCCTAGAGCTGTTCCTACGTCACACCTCCTGTTAGTTCTTGCTGCCTACAGTTTTGAGCTTCCTTAAATTACACTGACACAGTGCGGTGGGTGGTTGCATTTAAAAGGTTCTTCAGCTCCTGAGCTGCTGCCTCGGTGTAACACCTGGCACAGCATGTGCAGATCCCCTGATCCATCCTGATGGGGATCAGTTCCATCCTGAGGTCAGCAGCAGCTTAGCAGCAAGCCAAAGAACTCTCTACCCATCCACTTCTGGCAGCATTGATCTCCTGCAGCCAGCCATCTCCCAGGATTAGCAGCAGGGAGAATCCCACTGCCCACAGCTACTTCTGACAGTGCACTGTGTGCTTTGCTAGGAGACCAATCCAAACCATTTCTATCTGCATTGTCAGGCTCCCTAGAGATCTGCTCCCAGCCAGAATCCTGAACCTGCTTAACTTTAAACCAGCACAACAAGCACTCAGATCTGAATTTAAAACAGATGGGTATTCTTATTTTTAGCTTGAGAAACCATGGGCAGAAATAATCTTGGAGACAGCCATCAGAGCCAAGCTTTTCATTCAGAATCTAAGAGTCACAACAACCACAGCTGACAAGTTTTCTTAATTTCATAACCTTATTTCATATCAAATAAGCTAACTGCTCAGAGGCAGGGCAACCAGAACTTAGACTTTGTTTGGAAGAGCTCCTACACCAAATAATAAATACTAATTGAGGACCAGTGGCAGGGCCTGAGATGAAGTGGGGACTCAGAGCCTTTCAGAACCTCAGGAGTCCAGCAACAAATTAAAATAAGGAACGTACATGCACAGTCTCTCTCCATATCAGCCTTTTTTAAAGCTGCAGACTCTTCCTCAGTGCCACCATAATCTCCAACTACTTCTGACCCATTTTCACTGACTTTTTTCAGCTTTCTTCCTGTTTGTGCCCTTTCCTCCTCTGCCCCACTCCTCTT